>CM053613.1:18677157-18697525 GCA_028646535.1 Procyon lotor | reverse complement strand
GAAGATAAACTCGAAATGGATAAAAGACCTCAATGTGAGGCAGGACTCTATCAAAATCCTAGAGGAGAACATAGGCAGTAACCTTTTCGACATCAGCCACAGCAACTTCTTTCAGGACATGTCTCCAAAGACAAAGGAAACAAAAGTGAAATTGAACTTTTAGGACTTCATCAAGATAAAAAGCTTCTGCACAGCGAAGGAAACAGTCAACAAAACAAACAGGCAACCCACAGAATGGGAGAGGATATTCGCAAATGACACTACAGACAAAGGCCTGATATCTAAAATCTATAAAGAACTCCTCAAACTCAACAGTCACAAAACCGATAATTACTTCAAAAGATGGGCAGAAGACATGAACAGACACTTCTCCAAAGAAGACATACAAATGGCTAACAGACACATGAATAAATAAATAAAATCTTAAAAAAAAACCCATGAAGATAAACGTTAAGGATGAAGGGGATCCGACATAGTATCAGAGGGTCAAATATTTGCTTGTCTCACCTCATAGATCATCATGTACCATCGGCAAGCAATGGGGGTCCTTTGGAGACACAAACCCACATGCCTTCTGGAGGCAAGCAGGCAATGAAAATAAGTAAAGTGGCCTGAGCATAAGGAACCTGTGGTGCAGGCAGGTAAGGAGTGGCCACTGGTTTGCAGCCTTAGTGTTGGGGCGAGAGGGAGTGGTGAGGACTGTGGCCAAGTGGAGCAAATGTCCCATTTAAAGGGGGCAGCTGTCACTCAGCTTCAGCTGATTGTGGCCACATGAGAATATGGGCCCATAGTTTTCAATCTTCCACTTGTTGTTTTTTTTTTTTTATGGATTTTATTTATTTGAGAGAGAGAGAGCACACAAGTTGGAGGAGTAGCAGGCAGAGAGAGGGAGAAGCAGGCTCCCCACTGAGCAGGGAGCCCAATGAGGGGCTTGATCCCAAGACTCTGGGATCATGACCTGAGCTGAAGGCAGAGGTTGGGCACTCAGGTGCCCCCAATCTTCTACTTTTTAATAGAAGTCAGAAATCCAGGTTTTTATGTGAAATGATACAATTTTAAGACATTGGCCACTGATTTCAATTTTTCACAAAATTTTCGGGGTCCAAGCAGGTCAAAATCAGCTTGCAGGCCCCTGTAGGGCAACTGCTGGGGTAAAAGAAGGGACTTGGCCTTTGTATCCAGCGCTGCTTCTGAACCCTCTTTCTACCCCTAACAAGTGATGTGACCTCTCGGTGTTTCTGTTTGGGAGTCGGGAAAATGAAAATGATCTACCCTCCTCCGAGGGTTACGATGTGTGTGAAGCACTGAGGCCCGTGCCTGGCCCATAACAGGGGCTCCGTCAGTAACACCTGTCGTCAGCAGGGGCCCCCGAACGCTCAGCCCTGCCCCCCACCACCCCAGTTTCCTTGCCACTCCGAAAAAGCCTGAAACGGAACACCCCTATCCCTGGCTGCTAAATTCCAGTCTACACTTTGCAAAATTCATTCTCCTGCCAGAAAGGCTGTACTTTCCACCCTGACCTCTTGGTTCCCAAGAAGAATCCAGAAGCGAAAGGAACGAGGAGGCTCTCTCCCAAGTCGGCTGCTGGGGGTGGGGGCTAAGGGGCCAGAAGCGAGCGCGGGAATGGGAGTCAGGTGGTCTGGGTGCCCACCCTGGCTTGGCCACTAACAAGCTATGGGAACTTGGACAAATGACTGAGCAGCTCCAGGTCTCGGTTGGACCACGTAGAAGAGGGCGGTGATGTCCACCTCCGAGAGGATGTAAAGTTGTACCTCGTCCCAGGGATTCTCCATTGACCACACTGCCGAGCCTCCCTCCACCCTTCCCCTTCCAGCTCTGTGCCCAGGAGTGTGACTGCAGTAGCTCCCAGTCCTCTGGTCCCCGTGAGGAATCGGAAGGAAATGTGCCAACAGGTGAGTAGCAGGTGGAAGGAAAGAGAGGTGCAACCTTCCTTCCCCGTCCCCCCCACTGTGTGCAGCGGCTGGTGGCGGTGCTCCCCTGTTTGGGGCCCGGGTTCCTGCCAGCCGCTCCCGCTCTCTTCGTGTGGGGGGTCCACTCCCTCCTCTTCCTCTCCGTCAGCCCCAGGGCGGCAGGGCTCCCCGGCTCGGCTGGCCCCAGGGGACTCCACTGCCCCTTGTCAGGTTCCCTTAAGCCTGCTGTCCCTGTGCCAGGGGAGCCTCACCGGGCCTCACCCTGACCCTGACCCTGACCCTGACCATGCCATCTTTCTCACCAACACCCTGTTCGTTACACATACATAGCACGTGTGGTTCTACCTTGGAGCTTTGGATGCAGAAGGCATTCAGTGTTGCTGGAATTAATTGGAAATCATAAGCTTTTCTGCTTCCCCCTCAGGCTGCCAGAAAATCCAATTATCCAGATCCCTCATTCCCCGAGTGCCCCGTCCACTGAAATCCAGGCACGTGGGAGGACGATTCATTCATTCACAAATGTTTGTCCTACAACTCTGATGGGCCGGGCCCGGAACCAGCTTCTAAAGATCCAGGTGAGCTTGAGCAAGCAGCGTCCTTGTCTTTTTAGAATTTATAGTCCCATGAAATTATGTGGGAAATGTTCCCAGGGGAGCACCTCCAAGTGGCCAGTGCTCCCTGTGGTTCTGAGGGCCCAGGCGCGCTCCCACGGGACTCTATAAACTTGTGGTCAGTGTTTGCGGCCAGTAGCACGAGTTGCTGACCCAACCCCTATCCAGAACCTGTGGCCACCTCCTAGCTGGGCCGCCATGGAGAATAGCTCTGGTTAGTAAGACAGACATAAATCCTCAGGACGGGGCTCCCAAGGAAGACTTTGATTTCCTTACAAATAGAAACAGACTCTGTGAATATAAACCTACGCTCCCTTCCGGCCCCCTCCCTTTTTCCTGCCTGGAACAAAGATGTGCTACTTGGAGGGACAGTGACTGCCTTGGGGCTGAGATGATGAGCCAGCCCTCTAAGGGGGCAGAGCAGGGAGAGGCAGGTATCACTGAACCACTGCAAGGGTCCTGGACGGCTTGGCTCTGAATTTGCATCAGACCCTGCCCCCCATTTGTTGAAACCACAGGTAGGCGGGTAGTGTTATGAGTGTTCAAGGGAATCCATATCCAGAGGAAATTCTCAAGATGGCCTCTGATCCAACTCTTCCTTTATATGTGGAAACTGAGGCAGAGTGAAGGAAGGACCTTTCCCTGAACCCCACAGCCCAGCTGGACCAGAACTCATGTCTCCCGGCCAGTCCCAGTCCACACTTACAAGCTCCTACCACCTACACAAAGATTTGTGAGATTTGTGTGAATGTTTCCATTCTTTGCCTAATGCACAGGCCCTTTGGAAACAGAGTTCATGTCTCTGGTCCTGCTGGGCCCCCAAAAAGAGACAAAAAAAAAAACCCCTCAAAACACTGACATGTAGATTCATGAGCAATACTACATGCTTCTTATATAAGCTGTCAGGGGAGGGTTGTTACACGGCAAGAGCTGACTAATACATACCATTTACCATAGGACACATCCGTGCTGAGAGCGCCACATAAATACACCCATTTGTCCAACAGGCTCATGAAGTGGATGTTGCCATCCTTGTGTAGGTGAAGAAACACAGATGTAGAACATTTCAGTAACTGGCTCTTAGTCACGCAGTAAGAAGTGGATCCAGGATTTCAGCCCAAGCATTCTGACTCTAGAACCATCCTATGACCTTTCTTTCAGTGCCCTCTGCCTTTTGCTCCTTGGAAGGTTGGTTTGGCTTTAAAAGCTTAGGAATTTATTTATTTATTTTTTAAGGATCTTGTCACAGTACTCAGAACCTCTTGGGGGACAAAGGCTGACTGACTTTGGCAATGCCTCAGTGGGCATTCTGAACAAACCTAATCCGTCCAGCATCTCCATTTCCTCTTTCCCACAAGTCCCGTTGGCTCTGCCTGCCAAGTCCGTCTGGACTCAGGACGCTTCTCCTCACCTCTCTGCCTCCCGGCGCAGCCCAACCCACCACCCCCTTTCACCTGGGTCACCACAGCAGCCTCTTAGCTGCCTCCTTGCCTCCACTCTTCCTCAGTGTGGCTCTTCTTTCACAGCAGCTAGAGCGGTCACTCGGAAGCTAACGCCCGATTGTGGCAATCTGCACTTCGATACCCTTCCTATTGTGCCAGAGGGCTGCCATGACAGAACACCGCAGACGGCCAGGCTTACACAGCAGCTCTAGGAGGCTGGGAGTTCAAGGTCAGGGCATCAGCAGTTTGGATTTCCTCTTGAGCCTCTCTCCTTGACTTGCGGACAGCCGTGTCCTCACAGGGTCGACTCTCTATGCACCTGCGTCTCTGGTGTCTCGTTCTCTGTCCCAGTTTCCTCTTCTTATGAGGACATCTGTCATGTTAGATTGGCGCCCACTGTCATGGCCTCATTTCAACTTCCTCACCTCTCCAAATGCCCTGCCTCCAGATACAGCCACATGCTGAGGTACAGGGAATTAGGGCTTCAATGTATTAATTGGGGGGGGTATGCAATTCATCCTTTTTATAGCACCTATTAATAACACCTTATGATAATGTCCCAACGAACTAAGACTAGAACCCCAGGTCCATACCACATCCACTAAGGGCTGTGTTAGCTAAGCCTGGCCACGTCTCCAGCCTTATCCTTGTCTACCCTTCCTGTGCTCAATGTGCTCTGGTAAAAGGTCACAGTGGCCTCCTAGCTCCTCATGGCCACAGCGCGTGCTCCTGCCTTCACGCCTTTGTACTTTTTACTTCCTTTGCCCAGAACATTCCTTCACCCCCAGACATTTAAAAGGCTTACTCTGCCTTTGTTGCTTTGCCCAAATATTACCTCCCTGACTGTCTAGCTTCTTACTTTGCTTTCTTTTGCTTTGGAACATTTATAACTGCATGCCACTGTCTTATGTCGTTTATCATTCAGCTGTCTCCCCCACCAGAATATGAGCTCCATGCAGAGAAGACTTCATTTGTTTTGTTCCCAGATAAATCCCCAAGGCCTGGATACAGCCGTCCTACCCATGCAACTGCACCCATAAATGTTTGAAAGAAAATGAAATGAAATGAATGAAAATATGAAAGAAATGGAGTAGAGTAGAATGAAATTAACTGAATAAAAGAAATTAAAAATGAGAGAAAGCCCCATGCAAGTATGAAAGAAAATCCTTTCTCATGTCACAATGACCTTTATTCTTAATTTCAATGTTTGACCTAAGAGTTAATCACGTCTCTTCCGGAAGCTTATGAAGAATCCCAGAACTTTTAGCAGAAAGTCTCTCCCATAGTTGTCATCAACTGATCCCAAATGCAAGAAGCCAGAAACTTACAAAGGTTTTCTCCCTACTTTTCTTCTTTCTCACCTACAACAGATAAGACCAAGCCAAGATGCATCACCACAACCTTGACAATGTTGTGACAATGTCCCCTTATAGGACACACATATTCACATGCAAACCTAGATAACTCCTGGTTTATGGTGGTTTGACAGAAGATTTTTCAAATTTATGATGATGTGAAAGTCTTATGCATTTGATTGAAACTGTACTTTGCATTTGGATCTTCTCCCGGACTAGTGGTAAGTGGGGCAGTCCCCTTTGGTGACGCTGGGCAGGGCAGCCACGGCTCCCCGTCGGCTCGTGATGACGATACACTCACAGCCATCCTGTACCCATACAGTTATTCTGTTTGTCACTTCTAGTGCGGGATTCGATAAATGACATGAGATGGCCAATACCTTATCATAGAATAGGCTTTGTGTGTGAGGGTTTTGCCCAACTGTGGGCTATTGTAAGTGTTCTTAGCATGTTTAAGGTAGGCTGGGCCAAGCTGTGATGTTTGATAGGTTAAGTGTATTATGTGTATTTTTGACTTGTGATATCTTCAACTAACAATGAGGTTATTGGGTTATAACTGTAAATCTTACTCAACTTATTGGGATATGACCACATTGTAAGTTGAGCAAGACCTACAATTGAGAAACTACTACACAAATGAATCCTTTTATTGTGGGTAAAGAAATTCAGATCGTTTGAAGACAGAAAAATGGGGGAAGGAGTGTATACAAAATTCCTACACTCCTCAAAGGGAAGACCCAGTGCCCTTCCCTACGATTCTGAGTTGACCCATTTCTCTAGCTCTTCTGGAGTTACAGGCGAGGATAAGGAAGTGAGAAGTAAAGAGAACCAACCTTTTTTTTTTTTTTAAGTTTTTAATTTCAATTTCAGTACAGTTAACCTATAGCGTCATATCCGTTTCAGGTGTACAATATAGTGATTCAACAACCGTATTCATTGCTCAGTGCTCATCGCGGTAAGTGTACTCTCAGTCCCGTTCACCTACTTCCCCCATCCTCCCACCCAACCCCCCTCTGGGAAGTCGCCTCTCCTCCTCTCCTCCAGGAAATCAAACCCTTATCTCCAGCAGAAAAGGATCCAGAAGCATCTTCTTTCTTCCGGTCCTGTAGGTGCCCTTGGTGGGAGCATCTACTGGAATCCTCACAACAAACATGCAGGGGAGGTGTTTCTTCTCTTATTGAGAAGGAAACTAAGGCCCAGAGATAGAAGTAGTCACAGAGATAAAAGGGGGCAGGCTCTGAACCTCAGTCAGGCTGTTTCCAAACCCTGGATCTTCCCAGTGCTGACCAGCGGGGGCAAACCTTGCAAGCTCAACTCATTTCATCCCACACCGAACTTCCCAAGTCTCTGGACTTTGAACTTTCCTGCCTGTTACAGTCTCATTAATTCAACAATCATTATTGATTATCTCCTAGGTGCCAAGAACTGTGCACCCAGTGGCTCCCAGAGAATGATGGGTGAACAATGGTAATGATATAATTTAAGTGGAGAGAAAACAACTCCTATGGGGTGTCAGAGCTCTTTCGCAAATTGAGTTACTTTTTCACTATTGAATAAATTGTAATTTGAAAAGCTGGTAAAAGTGCCTTCTTTTGGTGAGCCAACCCAATCAATACATGCCATTTAAAATGCCCCTTTCTGCTTTTCTCCTTTTCAGGCAGACTGAAGAAAATGGACACATTTGAAGCCAGAGATGACTGGGCTGAACTTCTTAATGGAGTGATTTTTTTTTTTTTAGGTGATTTGTTTCTGAAGAATAGGCAGTCCAGGGTGAGCTAAGTGGAGTGCTTTCCCAGAGAGAGCGGAAGACGGGGCTTGCCGGATGCCTACCCACTGGTCATGGGGAAGGGAGGGGGGAGCGGCCCCTGCAGAAATCTGCCTGGAGAGGCATCCCCTCCCACGGGCCCCACCGACCGGTCCCTGACAGCCGGCATAGATACTGATCAACCGCAGGAGCAGATTTCTAGAATGACCCGTGCCCCTTACAGAACACACATATTCACATGCAAACCTTGGATTCTCTGGCTCCAAAATCTTAAGAGGGTTATTTCTGGGTGGTGGGAATGTGAGGGGCCTTTTTTCCTTCCTGCCCCTCCGGAGTGCCTCATTTTTCTCTATAGACTCACACCAATTAGGGTCACCAGGTGTCACGGGGCCACCCCACACCCCCTTCCCTCTGTCTCTACCTTCCCTCCACCCTCTTTTCGCTGTCATTCCCTTTCCACCCTTGATCTTAGCCAAAAGGCCGAGAAGCCACGTCATTCCCTTTCCAAAGCGATGATTTAAAAAAAAGGTCTCTCCCCGACATCTCCTCTCCCCCTCGAGGGGCGAGAAAAACTCCTCCCACTGCGGCCCCCTCCCTTCTCGCCCCTCACTGCTGCCCTCCTCACAGCTTCACCAAGAACACTGGGGGGGTTTGGAGTATGGAAGGAATCTCCCTTGACTTCCCCTGTGCCCACCAGTCCGATGCCCCTAGATGTTTCCCTCGAGAAGGAACTGTCCACGGGCGGGAGCCAGGATACAAGGGCAGGAGCCGGGAGGCCCAGGACAGTGAGGCCCAGTTTCGGGTTCCTGAGCTCCAGGAACATGGAGTCGGAGTCAGGTGGTCAGGACCACGGATCCAGAGTACGACCTTTGAAACGGAGATTCAGACACTTGCCTGTTGCTTCCCTTGTCCCTTGGAGGGACTACCGCCTTCCTCCCCACAGGCACGTAATGAGGCCCCGAGGAAATAGGGAATGCAGGGGGGTTCCGAAAGGTCGGAAGTCCTTCATTTCTCTTCCCTCCGTCTTCTCCCAGCTTCGCCTACGCCGGCCCTCGTGGAGGCCTTCACAGGCCACTCCCTGATCTGTGGGCTGCTGCTTCCCTCCCTCCTTCCACACTTCAGGCCCGGCTGTGGGCTACTGGCCAGGGATCCTTCTAAACCTCCCCCTTCGGCCAGGTGCATCCCCCTACAAGACCTCCAGTGAGACTCCTTGACCAGGACAAAACCCCAAATCTTTAGCCTGGGGCTGGTTGGCAGATACTCCTCCGGTCTCCCGTGAGGGCCACCGAGCCTGTCGCCTGGATGAGCTGCCCTTCCCACAATTATGAAGCAGCGGGAAGGGGATCGTGCAGGAGGCCCTAATTGAATCACGTGAGCCCCTTACGAGCAGCGGAGAGGGGGGTTCCGCTGGCAAGCCAGGGAGCAGGAACTTCGGTCCCCAGCCGCAAGGGACTGTTCAGCCACCACCTCATGGAGCTCGGACGCTGACATTTTCCCCAGAGCCTCTGGAGGAGGGCCCTGCCTGGTTCAAACCATGAGTTTGGCCTTGCGAGACCCTAACCAGAGACCCCAGGTCAGTCTCCCTGGACCTCGGCCCTGCAGAACTGTGATATAACAAATTTCATTTGTTATGATTGTCATTGACAATCAAATGACAATCTACTAAATGTTTAGTAACTTGGTATGCAAGGCCTTGGGTGAAACAACTTTAACAAAACGCCACAGCCCGGGTGGCTTAAGTAACAGAAATTTATTTCGCATGTTTCTGGAAGGTGGGAAGTCCAAGATCAGGGTGCCAGGCCGGTCATGTCCTGGTGCGGACCCTTCTCCCGGTTTGCAGATGGTCGCCTTCCTGCTGTGGGGTCACGCGGTGGAGAGGGAGTCTCCCCGGCATCTCTTTCTGCGGCGCACCGGTCCCATTCATGAGGGCCCCCAAAGGCCTCGTCCCCAAACGCCATCCCCCCGGGGGTTAGGCTTCAACGTATGAACTGGGGAGGAGGTACGAACGTTCAGGCTGTAAGGCGCAGCAGTAGCAAATTAACACATTTGCTATTTCGAGGCCTTCAGGGCTCCTGCCCAGTCTGCCTCTCCAACATGAGCTGAGTGATTGTGGGATTTGAGTCTGAGCTCAGACGGCTTGCTGCCAAGTTACGCAGCACGTCTTCCTTCCATGTCCTTGTCTGTATGTTTAGGGTATTTACAGAACCTTCTTCGTGAGATTGCTGGGGGGGTTAAATGGGATAACCCAGTGGAGCGCTGCGTACAATACCCAGCAAAAAACCAAATGATGCATAAATTACTTTTTTCTTTGTACCGCGATTAGATTCTCCGCAGGTGTTCCTTTTAAGTCCAACGGGTTTATTTCTGAACCTCGGAAAAGACAACCGTTGGCTTACATCATGCCTCCTTCCCTTCCTCTACCACTCAAATACCCATCCTGCCAGGTCTCGCTCAGTTTCCTCCCTCCTCCATGAAGCCTTCCCTGACCACCTCCAGCTCCTGGTGGTCTATCCTTTCTACTAACTCCCAGAGTACCAGAGGCTGGTGCGAATTCTTAGCGCATCTCGTATCTAATCACTTGAAATGATTTTTTTTTTTTTATTATAAAAGAAATGCCTGTTTGTTAGAGATAAGTGAGGAAATCCACAAACGTTCAAGCAGGAAATAACCCACCTGCTGCCGCTGTTAATAATATTTCCTCCCAGGCTTCCTGTTTCGGTCGTTTGTGTAGAGACAAACAGTATGTATACAGTGGCCTTTCTGAGAATAAATCTTGCCCCAGCCCACACCCAGGGCATCCATCTGCCTGAGAAGAGATTAGGATTTGTTCACAGAAGGAATTCAAAGGGAAAATACAAGGTGACATTCAGCTTTAATCATGCAAAATAGCATCATGCTGGAAACCAGGGCACTGAGAAATGTGTTAGCTGAGGTTCCTCTTATTAGTTTTCTGTGGTGGTTACAGCAAATTACCACACACTTGGTGGCTTAAAACAACACACATTCATTCTCCCACAGTTCTGGGTGCCTGAAGTGTGAACTGAGTCTTAGGGGGCTCAGAGCCTTGTTAGGGTTCCTTCTGGAGGCTCTCGGGGAGGCTGACCGGTTCCTTTTCCAGCTTCTAGAATAGCCCACAGTCCTTCACTCACGGCTGCATATCTCTCACCTGTTTCCTGACGTCACCTTCTCCTGACTGGTGCTCCTGCCTCCCTCTCATAGGGATCCCTGTGATCACACGGGGCCTACCTGGATCATCTGAGATAATCTCCCCATTGTAAGACGCTTAACTTAATCACATTTGCAAAATCCTTTTTACTGTGGAAGGGAACACATTCACAGGTTCGGGAGGTTAGGACAGATGTATTTGGGGAGCCACTGTTCTGACTGCCACCTTACCCTAGAATACAGAGCCTGAGGGAAGGATTACGTGCTGGCCATTGTATTGTGCTGGAGAAACCTAGGGCAGTAAGAGGAGGGTAAAGGGAAACAAAGCAGCAGATTGCAAAGCAATGCAAGGTGGGTGACTGCTGAGCTGACCCAGCCTCAGGATGAGCCGAAGAGAGCACGTTGTAAGCAGGTGACTTGTCCAGCCGTGTGGAAGTCTCTGGGAGCAGTTAGGTGAAAAGAAGGATGAGACAGAATGTATCTGTCCATTTCCCTTCCATCTCTTCTTTCCCATTGATCAAAGTCTGTCCCACACGCAGTTAATCCCAGCACATTTCTGAGCGGCATCGTTTGGGCCCCTTCGAGAGTGATTTGGAAGGCCAGGCCCCCTGCCCTTTGCTGTGATGTGGATACCTGAGTCTGGGAGCGATGGAAAGGACCAGAGACTCTGGTTCTGCATGTGATCTGCCTCAGGAGGCCTACAGAGGTGCGATGGCCAACGCAGGGCAAGCAGCTGAGGGCCCAGGCTGCCGAGGAAGCCAGCAGAATGTGACAAAGCAGGCGAAGTCCAGAGGGTTGAGGAAGTACCCGAGGTGTACCCAGTGCATTCCAGCCCTCGAGTCCCTCGGAACCATCACGCACTCCCACCATCTCCTCTTCCATGGGACGTGAGCCTTGCAGTTGTATTTTGAGAACCGGTTGTCCTCATTCCTCCGTGAGAGGGCAGGTAAAATTCTAGTCACAGAGTCCCTCCATGGTCGAGGCCAGTCGCAATTTCCCATAAAACTGAAAGCAAGATTAACGGAATGAGCTCATCATCTCCATCTGCCTCTCGCACCCTTGGCCTGCACCCCTGCTTCCCTACCTTCCCTGGAGCGTGGGACGCCGCACCTGGCTAAGCGGGAGGAGATCATTTGACGCTGCAATTTTCTTATCTTCTCTCCGGGGTGACGCTCCTGGTGTGGCTGCTCCAGTCTGGAAACTGCCTCTGCGCTGGGTCGGAAAATAAATGAGGTTATCCCTTTTGTACCCACTGCGGAGGGTGAGGTGGCTGAAGGTACGACCCTCGGCATCAACCTTCTCAATCACGGTCCCCTGTTGCTTGGTGTCACGGGACCCAAACGGCCCTGGAAACAGGACTAATCAGCAGTGGGGTCGAGGGGAGTTCAGGGCACCTGTGAGGAGCCCCAGGTGTTGTCGAGGGAGCCTAAGGCCGGGAAGCTGAGCGGAGAGCAGTTATTAAAATAAAATTCATTTCGCTGCCCCTACCATTTCCTGAGCGCCTGAGTGACAGGAGCACCACGAGGCCATCTTTTCAAAGAGTTGATGGGGAAAACCGCATCGAAATGACCACAGGATCTAAGATAAAAATTGTCTGCACTCCAGTCCCCTACTTAAATCAGTATTTTCATTTTTCCCCCCAACACCTACATTGTGCTTCCTAGTCATTACCACACCACAGAGACAACTTTGGATATTAGGCTCTGCAATTTCACTTTAATTTGTACCGTATGTGATATTTCCATTTTGTGAAAATCACGGTTGATCTCTTTCTCCCAACTTTCTTTCCCCACCCCCGACCCTATATCCAGTAGGAATGGCCTGGAAGTATTTCCCGTGTCTTTCTCTTTGTGCCCTGAAAATAACAGTGATACTAACCGCAGAGATTCACTTATGGCTCATTCCCCGGGGGCGGGGGGGGGCGCTGTCTGAACCCCGTTGTGCCCACACCTGCCGCAGGTGTTCGCACCCTCCCCGCGTCCACGTGACTGAAGCCCCCGGGGTCCTCCTCAGTTAACACATGAAGAAACCGAGGCTCAACCGATGCAGAATATTCAAAAATAGGAGCGAAACATGTAGACGTAAACCAAGGAAGCCTCTTCGGGTCCCAGAAAGAAGATACAGAGAAAAGGTGGAGCAGACTGTTTTTCATTGCAGTGGCTTATCAAGTACCGTACATCACTGTCACCCTGTCCAGGTCAATGGGTCCAGCTCTAACTCATGTTTTAGGAGCAACACAATGCCCCCTTGTATGAATGCACCATCATTTATTGGCCCTTATTGACAGGTATTTTTGTTGCTCCCTTTTTTTTTTTTTTTTGGCCAGTACAAACGATGTAGCAATAAATAACCCAGAATATAAATCCTTAGGTACTAGTAGTGCTTTTATTTCTCTAGGATAGCGTCTATGGACGTTTGTGCCGAATCTGGAATCCTCTGTATGAAATGGCAGGCACAGCCATGAGCTGAACCAAAGCATCAGACTCTTGAAATATTGTGAGACCCCCACCCCCACCCCCAACCCCGAGATCAGGGAGAGAAGATAGACCATTTTTGTAGCCAAGGGGATGACAGCCAAAGAGGATACGCAACCCAGGGGGCCCCGAGCAGGGCCAAGGGGAGGCCAGTCAGGGTCCAGGCTCCACACCTGCTCCAGGCAGTCTGCGGTTTCCTCAGACATCCCCAGGGCATGCAAAGCAAGGGTAGGTCCTGCAGCCCTGAGCACCAAGGTGTCTACCTGCTCGTCTCAGAGTGCTCACTCCAAAGGCAGGAGAAAAAACAATGAAACCACACCTGTCTCCTTTCTGCTCCCTTGGGAACCCTGGTCGTGCTCTGGGGTACCCACGTTCAACTCTATACCAGATACTTCTGCTTTATGGTTGTGTCCCTGGGTGGGGGAACACAGTGGTGTGGAAGAGTGGAAGAAAATATAAGAGATAAATGAGAGGGGAGACAAATAGCAATCTGATTGAATCAATGTTCTTGACCTGCCTCGGGGAAGCAGAAAATATTTAAATAAAATTTACAGTAGTCTGATATTTAGAAAAATAAGTAGGAAGGTACCTTCAAATAACAATATTTAAAAATGGGGTATAGTCACTTAAAAAATTTTTTTTCTCGCATAACAAAAAGCCCAAAGGTAGGTAGCTGCTGGGTCAGCCGTTGGGCAAGCCTGGGTCTATTGCCTCTATGCAGTTTCTGGGTCAAAGGGAAGAAGTATCCTCCTGCAATATGTAGAGTATTGCAAATGACTCTAGGAAACCATATTTTGTCAGTACATCCTTTTAAAAAAAGATTTTATTTATTTTAGTTTTGCTCAATGTCCCCAAATTACTCTTTGGAATAGGGATCATACCACTTAAAGCAGGATCATACCACTTAAAATAGAACTTATATCATAGATGAAAGATAAATATTCCCAACAGATAAAGAGCTTCTAAACATTGAGAACAGAACTACCAACAACCCTGCAGAGAAATGGGCAGGGCATGGGAATGGTTTGCAGAGGAGAATCCAAATGACCCTCAAGTATATGGGAAGAGGCACAACTTTCTCAGAATATGAAAAATGAAAGTTAAAACTCTACTGAGATAGGATTTCCTTCCTATCAGATGGGCAAAAATCCAAAGTCTGACAACATGTTCCATTAATAAAATTCTCAGAAACAGGTTCTCATAAGTTGCTGAAAGGCAATAGGATATAACCCCACGGAGGGGAATTTGGACCAGCTAGGAAAGTTACAAATTCACCTACCTTTTGACATAGCAATTCTACTTCTCGGTATCTGGCTCAAAAAATAACTGGTAAAAACATAAAATGAGGTCACACAAGGACACACACTGCCAATAATTGTAATAGTAAAAGAATGGAAACAATCTAAAAGTCCACCACTGACCACTGGTTGAAAACATTATGGTGCATTCATACAATGAAGTATTATAAAACTACAAAAATGAAAAAGAAGGACTTCTTTTTAAATATTTTATTTATTTATTTGACAGAGAGAGACATAGCAAGAGAGGGAACACAAGCAGAGAGAGTGGGAGAAAGAGAAGCAGGCTTCCCGCTGAGCAGAGAGCCAGATGTGGGGCTCAAACCCAGGACCCTGGGATCATGACCTGAGCCGAAGGCTGATGCTTAATGGCTGAGCCACCCAGGCGCCTCAAGAAGGACCTCTATATAATTACATGAAAGAGTTTCCAGAATATATTGTTAGGAAAAGTTCAGAACAGTACTTATGGTATGCTATCTTTTATTTAGGAAATGGGGGTATATGAATACAGAAACATATTTGCTTATCTTATCAATAGGTAATAATGGGGGGCTACTGGGGGTCTCAGTCAGTTAGGCAAACTGCTCTTGATTTCAGCTCAGGTCATGATTCTCAGGGTCATGAGATGCAGCCCCAAGTTGGGCTCCATGCTGAGTGTGGAATCTGCTTAAGATTCTCTCTTTCCCTCCCCCTCTGCCCCTCCCCTACCCCTCATGGGTGCATACGCTTTCTCTAAAAAAAAGGTAATAATGGAAGAATAAACCAAAAACCAGTAAGAATGGGGACCTATGAGGAGAGAGAAGGAACAGGATAGAAGGGCAGGAATAGAGCCTATACTTAACTACATGTAATTTGTTGTATAATTTTGACTTTGGAGCTATGTAAATGTTTTAATTCAAATGTAAAATTAAATAAAGATGAAAAGGTTTACAAAAGTTGGGGAAATGGAGACAATATTTGTTTATTAGGTTGGTGGTTCAGCCACCTGCAGAAGAGGTATTGCAAATGACTCTAGAAAACCATATTTTGTCAGTACATCCTTTTTAAAAAAGATTTTATTTATTTATTTTAAAGAGAGAGCATGAGTAGGGAGAGGATCAGAGGGAGAGGGAGAATCTCAAGCAGACTCTATGCTGAGCTCAGAGCCTGACATGGGGCTCGAACTCACAACCCCGAGATCATGCCCTGAGTCAAAATCAAGAGTCAGATGTTCAACCAACGGAGCTAATCAGGCGCCCCGGCAGTATATCCTTAATGGGATGTGTCCTAAGGACTAAAAGGAACCATGAGGTACCTTAAAACTGTATTCGGTGGTATAGCAATCGGACTAGATTAGATTATTTTTGTTGTGATAACAACCCCAAATCTTGGTGTCTTTCAACCACTAAAACTTCTTTTTTTCCCCCAAACTATATGTCTACTGCATGTTAGCTACAGCTCTAATGTGTGTCCTCTTCCCTCCGTGACCCAAGTGGGACAACCGCGTCTGTCTGGAATATTTGCCAGTCATTGAGGCAGAAGGAAAAGATACTCAGGCTCGTGAAAGCTCTTCCTGGAAGTGACCATCAGTCCTGTTCCATCTTTTATTGGCCAGAGAAGGCACATAATCTGAGTTCGAAACCTCAGGAACGTACGTTCCTCTCTCAGCAAGAAGCACTGCAGAGATGGGCACCAAATGGGAATGAAGATTATTAAAGTCTGACACAGAGAGCGGCATGATTAGTATTTTTATTTTGAAACTCCCACATTCATACTGTAGGATCAGCAAATAAGTACTTTTATGAATGTCACTGCAAACCAAGATTTTCAGCGTAAAAGACAACACACAAATATAAGCCCAAAGACCCTGTAAGCTTCCATTTTAATTGGAAATATCAATATGAACTCATAATTTATTCCTAAAAGAGAGAGAAATACCTCTGCTGTCCAAGGAAACATTTTTGTAGCAATGGCAACCTTGTGGCGGTGACTATATTTAAGCCTCAATCGTGATCTGAATACTATCTCCTTCTAAAGGAAACCAAGGTATGTCTGACCGCGTCTATGCGTACCCAAGACCTACTCCATCCTGCTTACCCCCAGTCTTCCAGGCCTCGGTCATTTGCCATGCTTTCTGGCCAGAGCATTCGTGTGTAGGCTCCCACTACTTCTGTGATTGCAAAGATATGCTCACTGTTGTTGCTACTACATCCACCAGGGCGAAGAGAACCCTTTGCATCTACCAGCTGGGAGATGGACAATGATGGGTCTAGGCACTACCTGCCATACAAGTTATGGCTTCCCCATCAGCGGTCTGGAGGGGCCAGTTAGCAGCACCTGCATATCTCAGGGTATATATAGCACTGTTTGGCCCAAATACCTTGGCAGTAAGAAGGAAACACTAGCTAGATACATTGTTTGCCTTTCTTTCTTCGGGGGAGGAGGGGGGGCCCCGGCGGGGATTGTTCTGAATCACAGCAATTTTGGGTGATGTGCAATGATGCCAAGCAACCATCATTGTTGTTTTGTTTTTGTTTTTGCAAAGCTCCACCCAGCTCAGTAAATTCTCCTTTGTGATTATGCTCCCTCCTTTCCAGTCCCTCTCCCACTTTCCCTTCTCTCTTGCTTTCCTGGGACTGCTCACCAGTAAATCGTTAGAGCATCAATGTTTGTATCACCTTCTATTTTGTAGGAAAATTAGGCTAAGATAATTGTTACCAGAAGTGACCCTTAAGAAGCAGATTCTCAGGATGGGATTTTGGTTAACTTATCCGTCCGACTGAACGCAGTTAAGTCTCCCATTGCTTTTGGTTATGGAACTCCTGATAAGTAGTGATAATCACAATCACTAAAGCTGTCACCTGTGGTTAATTGTTACGAGGTGAGGTTTTCAATTATCAGGCGGCTGATGCACTTGATTAATAAATGGGTGATGGTAATTATAAAGACTGTCATAAGTAACTGCCTTTGAGGGTATTGGAAACTTTGAAAAAAGAAACTAATCAGCTTAAGAATCATTCCGGTGGTTCATTGCTACCTTACGGCACCCGGGAAAGCCAGAGGGCCTGAGTGGGAGCTTTGGAGTTTCCGCCTCCGTCACCGAAGGGCAGAATAGGCATAAGCATCAGATCCTGGATCTGAGTATGAAGGCGTGGAGCTACAAAGGATGCTAAATGTGCAGCCATAATACATTTCTTTTTTTTTTTTTTTTTAAAGATTTTATTTATTTGACAGAGAGAAATACAGCAAGAGAGGGAACACAAGCAGAGGGAATGGTAGCGGGAGAAGCAGGCTTCCTGCAGAGCAGGGAGCCCGATGCGGGGCTCGATCCCAGGACCCTGGGATCATGACCTGAGCCAAAGGCAGACGCTTAACGACTGAGCCACCCAGGCGCCCCAGCCATAATACATTTCTTATGTCAAAGTCAGAACCAGGTAGAGAAAGAACAGGGCTCAGGACCAGGCACTGGGGGTTCAGGATAAGGACACGAGGTGGATGAGCTTCAGAGTCTTAAATCTCAACATTGCTCAGAATTTCTCTGGCTGGAAAAAGTAGCCCATCCCCTTTATCAGAGGAGAATAGCCTCCCCTTTTCTGTATACCTTCATAATCCATGACCTTACCCAAAGTATGTGCCTCACAGAATGAAGCCTAGTTTTCTTAAGGTCCTCTTCTACTCATCTTGTTGTTCATAGGCTGATAACTAGGGTCAGATCTTGGCACAGCCTAATGGGAAAGTACAGACCCCCTCCGGGAGGAAATCGCTTCCAGCCAAAATAAATTCCAGGAACCGGCTGAATTGCATGAGCAGGGATCAGGAAACACACGTGCAGGTGGGTCTTCAGGGGAGTAGATTGGCAGAAGAGGCAGACCAGGGGGCTAATGGTATGAAGTCACTCACCTATCACTTAGGACCCAAAGTTTTGACGAGGGTGTTTGGAGCCAGGCTAGTTATCTAGAAGGGCTCCTTGAAACTTGGACATGACAACGACTTACAGTAAATGAGGTAATGATGTCAGAACTGCTCTGGCAGAATATTAACAAAGACTATTAACGAAGAATATTAGTGGTAGAATGTACGTAAGACCTGAAAACCCTTTACCTTACTGTGTGCTCCCGGAGGACCGACGCTATGCTTCCCTTACTACAGCCATAGAGATTTCACCCACCAGAGACGCCCCGGCATCTGTGAAAGTCAGCTCACGACGGGAGAGGTAACCGTAGAACACGGCTCTCTAATTCCAGAGGATCACTGGGATTCTGGCAGAAACCACGTGGCACGCTTACCTCCAGGGGCAAGAGGCATTATTACTGTAATTGCCAAGAAGGCCAGAGTGGCCTTTGGTGCCCTTGACCTACAGGGATTTGAGGCATTGGCTAACAGAGCACCCTGTTCCTGGTGGTGAGGCAGACGAACAAGAGTGTGTCTCAGTTTTTATAATCAAGAGGTACTGAGTGCTGGTGGGTACAAGGCCTGCAGCAACAGCCAGAATGGAAAATTCCTGTCCTTCACCGGGCACCCACCAGGCACGTTCACAAACCCATGGGCCACCAAAGGGGGGATCGGCTTCCCTCAAAGACGGATCGTGCAATGCCATTTTAGATATATATATATATATATAGTAGATCCTTCTCCAGTCTTTCCCCAAAGAGACCCGTTGTGTTTTGCCAGGGTAACTGTACACCAGGGGGAAATCTAAGGACCCACCCCTCATTTCTGTCTCTGGTTCCCAGTGAAAACTCTGCCTGGAATGCATTAGTGTAATGAATCTCCTTAACAGATTCCTTGCGTTGGCTCCCTGGCTGATAGGGTGAGGGTCCTTTGGGTAGGAAAGGCCACACAGAAACCCTCCTCTGTCCCGGCCAACACAGTAAATCCAAAGCAATAGGGCATTTTGAAGGAGATTACGGATCAGTGCTGTGATGGAAGACGAGAAGGGTCCAGGGATAGAGCTCTTATCACAGATCGGTTTGACGCCCATGTCCAGATTTTGCAAAGCCCAGACTGGTCTTGGACAATGGTAGGGGGTTAATGTGACCCTAATTGGGGGGTAACCCCAATCCTGGCATAGCTGCTCTGCCAGATGTGATATCTCTGACGCTCTGGGGGGTGCTGCTGATAGGGTGAGTTCTTTCTTTCTTTGTCCCTTAAGATACAGAGGTCAGAAACAATACACGGCAAGGGAAGCAACAGACTGTCTTTATTGTTGCTCCGGTAAGAGATGTGTTGGTGTGTGAGCAGGAGGTGCCGTGGGAGTCCGGACCACCTGCTCATCTCACTGCCCTGTGCCTTCTGGGTTCGGTTGGGCCAAATCCTGAACGTATCATTTTATCATTCAGTGGATGCCGGCTGCAGCCTCCCAAGCTTATGACTCCTTGGGCTGATGATACTCTGATCCTAATGGACATCCGTGGTTACACAATCCCTCTGTGTCCCGTGGTCAGGCGTTCCGTCTCCCGCAAAGCTCAGAATCGAGGCAAGGCCTGTCTGCAGGACGCCAGGGGCCTGTGCCGCGTCTCTCTTCCTGAAGTGTCTTAGAAACCCCACAGCATCATTATCTGCCATAAACACCTCTAGTGCCAGCAGATCCGCTAGGTCCCCCAGCCAACGGGGCAGGGGAGCCTGTCTGCACATGCGGGGGGGTTCTCTTTGGCTCTGAACACCGCTTGAAACTGGCATCCATCAGAGTCACCCAACGGGGCTGGGATCTGGCTCTAGAAGCATCAGGATGATATGACTCTAGCCAGGAATGGACTACGGCCACGTCACAGCCCCACTTAGAGAGGGTCCCCAGAAATGGTGGTGAAGGAAATGCTCCCAGCAGGCAGAGCTACCAGTAGTACTTTGGCTTAACGTGTGGAAATACTGACTCCTTGTCCATAGCAAAGGTCTCGGCTTATCAGCCAGGGGTCACGGGCCTGGAAGGAAAAAGGCTACAGTCCCTATATCACCTCCAGGGGCCCAACCCTGCAACGTGCCCTCAGCTGGCCTGGGAGCTGACGGTTCGCCGCGCAGTCCTACCACATTGTATCAGGCTGCCTTTGGTGATGGGGTACCTAGAAGAGCAACCCGCCTTGGCTTAGCCCAGCGCATCACACACGCTTGGTGGCAAAATGTGCTCTTTGACTCTGTGGTCCTGTGGTGCAGGGCTCCCTGATGAGAGATCGGGCATTTCGTCAGCCCTTAGGTGGTGGCGGGTGGTGGTGGAGATGTGGACCAAAATCAGAGACAGGGAAATCCAGGAAGAGGTACATGAATGGATTTATGGAAATGGGCGCAAAATATCTAGTTGGCATCTACTAGCCTCCCTCCGTGGCATCTGCAGGGCTTGTAGGGGTGGGCCATGAA
>CM053613.1:18622122-18676657 GCA_028646535.1 Procyon lotor | reverse complement strand
CTCCCTGATGAGAGATCGGGCATTTCGTCAGCCCTTAGGTGGTGGCGGGTGGTGGTGGAGATGTGGACCAAAATCAGAGACAGGGAAATCCAGGAAGAGGTACATGAATGGATTTATGGAAATGGGCGCAAAATATCTAGTTGGCATCTACTAGCCTCCCTCCGTGGCATCTGCAGGGCTTGTAGGGGTGGGCCATGAACTAGGTAGTCGTGCGGGCAGGACTGGAAGCTAGGCATGGGCCCTCCAACATGGAGTCCTTCCTTATTCCTATAGTGGCTTCTGGTTTGAATGTCCAACGTGCCAAGTACAGGGACTGCTGCTGAGCCCTCCATATGGATCATCGAGCTCCTCGAGGCAAGTAGGTGACATCGGCCTCCTTCCACTTTGCAGTGGAAAATCGTTCTTCCCAGAATTGCCACCTAGCCTTCCCACAGTGCAGCTGAGGGCTGACAAAATGCTCGACTTATTGACATGATAGCCTACACTACATTGTCACAGACCGGAGAGCACATTTTACCCCAAAGCAAACATGACACATCGGGCTCAGAACCACGAGAGACACCCGCCTTCCACGTACTTCCTCACCCCGGGAAGACCAGCCCCATGAGAACAGGTGGAAAGGCCAGCTCACTGAAACCTTGTCAGGGTAGCCACGCCGGGCGCAGTGCCTCCCGGGAACCAGGGTCACACTCCAGTGCTGACATGTGCGGCTCTGGAAACCAAGTGCAGAGCATAACTGCGGCCTTCTCACCCTCGTTCCCAGTAGACGTGCCAGATGCGAGCTCCAACAGAGGTCCGGGGACGCGGACAGGGGTGCTTTCCCCGGGGCTGTAATGAGGAACTGGACTGGAGGTCACAGCGCCGGGGGAGGGGTGAGGGGGTGGGGGGGGGGTGTCGGCCGTTGGACCAGCTGCTGCAGAGGGTGCGGGAGGGGGAGTGCCTCTAAGACACTAAGGCTAAGACACTAAGACACTAAGGCTCTGCAGGTCTTTTTAGGACCTGAGAGGCACAGGGCCAGAGGCCCCGTGAATGTGCTCGGGCGCATCTCCTCGGCCCCCCTGGACCGACGGGCCACGCGCCCTTGTCCTGCTTCCTGGCCCTCATAGACCGAACAATAACTCACGTGGTTGTCTCGCTTATAAAGCTGTGTCTGTGACCGCCACCATGGGCATACACAGAGGAGTCCCCAGCCACGGCGGTGACGGGCCAGGAGAGACCCCGTTCATGACGCACTGACGGACCCGGACGTGTGGAGACCCTGGCTTCCCCTCTGCCTGCGAAAGGAGCCAGGAGACGCAGCTCAGCGACACAGAGGGGGTCACAGCACGTGACACCGGCTGTTCGGAGATCTGTGGTTTCACACCTCCTGTCTCAAGGGGCGCCATCCATCCAAGCCACTGGCTGTGTTTCCTGCGAGGCTGTGGCCGCCTAGACGCACCTGCCCTGTGCTTCATCTCCCCCACCCCGCACCCTGCACCCCACCTTTGTCCACCTTCCTTGTCTTCCTGGAACTCTTCCGGGCCAAGTGCCAGGATATGTGCTTTCAGCTCAGCCTCTGTTTTCCGGTGAACCTGGACCCAGACTCAGGGTTTCTCGGAAAAATGACTGATTACTGGTCTGGAGAAAGAAATACCTGGGATGAACCTGGGACATCCCGTCGTTCTAGAAAGCAATGAAATTATCAAATACGTTGTCACGTCCAGAGGACACAGGAGCCCAAATGGTTGAACAGGCCCCCACTGGCCAAACATGGGACAAAAGGTGGGACAATATTCAAAAGAAATCTTGATTACAGTGGATTTAAATACATCACGTATTTTTTTTTAATTGTGAGTTCTTAACGACCCCTCCCCCCAAAGAGATCATCAGCAGTAGCTCCACCAACTCAGCTCTGATAGTTGATCAAGAAAAAGAATTATGTGTCCATTCTGTCTTTTTTTGTAAAAATTATACTTCAGGGGCACTAAATAGTTGATGAGGGAAAGCTCTTTACAGAAGAATTCTACGTAATAAATGCAGAAAGAATGAGATTTAGGAAATCGCTCGTGCGGGTTAAATTTATGGCCGGCTTGACCAGGTCGTGGAGGGGCCCGGAGACATGGTGAGCCGTGATTTCTGGGTGTGTCCGTGAGAGTGTTTCTGGACGAGATTCTCATGTGAATCAGCAGGCTGAGTCAAGCGGCTTGCTCTCCCCGTGTGGGTGGGCCTCATCCAACCCACCCGGGGCCTGAAGAGAACAAAAAAAAGCAGAGAAAGGGAGAATTTGCTGCTGCTTCTGCCTGCCTACTGAGTTGGGACGTGGCTCTTTCTTCCTGCCCTGAGACTGGGATTTACACCACCTGCTCCTGCGGCTCTCAGGCCTTTGGACTCACTCTGAATTACACCGCTGGCCCTCTGGGGTCTCCGGTTATGGCGCCTCTGTAATCCCGTGAGCCAGCCCTCCTACTAAATCCTTATCTCCTGTTGGCTGTTTCTCCACAGGACCCTGAGTCATCCTTCACCGTTTTGCAAATCCAAATGAAATAAGAGATTTGGCGATGATCATCAAGAAGATGCTCCCATGACTAGATAAAAGGTTGATGGGGAACTTGAGAGCGGAGAGATGAGGCAGACACGTCTGAAGCCAGTGGTCATCGTCGACTCTGCAGAAAGTGCGAGAAGCTGATACTCTCTTCCTGTAGTGTCATGCAGGGGAAGGCACCGCCCACGAATACTGGGCCTGAAGCTCATCCCATCGGTCCATCTAACAGTTTCCAAGAAGTTCAGGGGAACATGAGAACAGGTTAGATGGCCACACGGTGAGGTGTCACGACCCCAGAACATGAGAAGTTCTACAACAGGACAAATAGCCCGATTCTTCCAACAAATAAAGGTGCTGTATGTATGACTCTTGATGAGAACCTACCAACTGTCATAATACACTTTTGAGGCAATGGGGAAATCTGAGTATAGAGTAGGAGGAACTGATGTTGTTCAGGAATTTTTAAAAATCTTTCATTAGGTATGATATAGCATCGTCGTGCTTATGAAACATGTTTTTTTATCTATTCTTGATGCGGACCAAACTGTTCTTGAGGGATGATATAATTCTTAGGGTTTGCTGTGGAATATTCTAGAAAAAATAGGAGATAGAGATATAGATGAGATAAGATATGAGCAATCTAAATAAAATAAGAGATATAAGATATAGATGGAATAACAATGGGAAATGTTAGTAATTGTCGAAGGTGCACAGGGGTTACGGGGTGGGGGGCGGTCATGAGACCATGCTATCTACTTGTTTGGGCACATGCTGGTTATTCTACTCTCTGCCCCTCGATCCATTTTCTGTTCCTCTTTGCCTCACACTGCACCCTGGGGAGTCAAGCTTGATGAACTGAATCACCCAGACTTCCATGGTAGCCAGTCGGTTTCTGGGTGGGTGCAGCCAGTGGGGGTCGCTCGCGGCACCTCTGCGGTGGGGCAGAAAGTGGACTTACTCCCCTTGTCCCCTCTCCGCCTTCCCGCGGTGCCAGCGGGGGTTGTGTGCTGCTAGAGCAGTGGTTTGAGTTCATTCTAGAGCAAAGGAAAGAGGAGCTAGGAGGCTGGCTGGCTGCCAGGACAAGTGGCCAGAGACTGGGTGGCACAAACAACAGAAATCTATTTTCCCACAGTTCTGGAAGCTACAAGTCCGAGACCCAGGTGCTGGCGGGATGGCTTTCTTCCTAGGCTGCCCTCCTAGGCTTGCAGCTGGCTGCCTTCTCCTTCTGTTTTCACACGGCCTTCCTTCTGTACATCCGTGTCCCTATTTCCTCTCCTTATAAGGACCCCAGCCCACTCAAATGACCTCTTTTTAACTTACCCCTGTGAAGACTTTATCTTCCAATAGTATCGCATTCTGAGGGAGTAGGGTTTAGGACTCCACCATGTGAAAATTTGGGGGATTCTATGCAGCCCATAAGAGCAGTGGTCAGCAAACTTTTTCTGGAATGAGCCACCACGTAGGTATTTTAGGCTTTGTGGGCAACACAGTCTCTGTCTGCTCTTCAGCTCCACCATCGTAGCATCAAGCAGCTGTGGGCAATGCGTCAATGCATGAGTGTGGCTTGTTCCATTAAACCTTTAATTTTTTTTTTAAAGATTTTATTTATTCCTTTGAGAGACAGAGAGAGAGATCACGGAGGGAAAGGGCGAGGGAGAGGGAGAAGCAGACTCATGGCTGAGCAGGGAGCTCAGAGCTCGACCCAAGAACCCTGGGATCGTGACCTGAGCCGAAGGCAGAGGCTTAACTGACTGAGCCCTCCAGGGGCTCCCCATTAAAACTTTACTTATAAAAACAGGTACCAGGCCAAGTGTGACCTGTAGGTCAGGGTTCGCTGACTCCCACGTCTGATGCCCCTCCTTGTTCTTGTGGTGATTTCTCCATGGTCGCTGCTCTTCTGTGGGTCACACTTTCCCCCTTGGGTTCCATGAATCCTCACTACACTTTCCTTCGTCTCTTTACTCCATTCTCGTCGGTAAATGCCTTTTGGACATGTCCTGCTGTGGGTCAGGACGCTCACGAAGGCAGTGTATGTTGGAGATTCCCCATAGAAGAATCACGAGGAAAGAAAAGGACAGATTTGGAAGCTAAGATAGAGACGACTCGGTTCTTGGCTCTGCCGAGCACTTGGGCCAGGGGCTAGCCGAGAACCGGGCCGGTGCCCGAGGGCGAGAAGCAGGATGAGGCTGATCCGGGCAGCAGAGCGCGCCCAGGACCCGACTGCGCCCCAAGATGGGCCGGGTCCCATAGCACACCGGTCGTCGGCTGTGCTGGCCGCCACCGGGGCCCAGAGGGGGACAGGCAGCCCGCAGCCCCACTGCCAGGAGCAGCCTAGACCAGCCAGGATCCGGGGGCCGCCACCTCCCCCTGCTCCCACACAAGTGGGCCACCGTCCTTGTCCACAGACCCAGGTACGCGAGACCGAGAAGTTTTCTGTTTGCTTATTTTACGTAAGGAGGACAGCCATGACGTCTAAAAACCTGCATCGAACAAAGTTTACAGGGTCGGGCTGGAAAAAGTTGTATCCAGCAGCTGGAGCCTGTGATGGAAACCAAAGTCGTTAAGATACATAAAGAAGCATTTCTCTGTCCCGCATGAGACAGGTGGGCAGTCTGGGGACCGGCCACGCGGGACTAGGCCTGCCAGCTCTGGCCCGAGCTGGCAGAGTCTGAAACAGGCTCACGGGGGGCAGGGGCAGGAAGTGAAGGCAGCAAGCTGCCAGGTGGCCTCCTAACTCCTCCCTTCTCCCTGTGACCCTCACTCTCCTCGCACTGAGGAAATTGCCAGTATTTCCTCTGCCTGTGGTGCTAGCCGGCAGCTGTTCACCGCTGGCCGCCGGCCACCCGAGACCTCAGGGAGGAAAGAAGCCGGTGAGCTCCTCGGAAGAGGAAGCAAACCCAGGGTAAAGGGGCAGAGCCAGGGGCCCGGGGAAGAGGGGCAAGCCATTTACTTAGATGAGATCGTAGGCCCCTCCCCATGTAGGAATCCCCGTCCTGGCTGTGCTTACACACGTGTGTCAGGAACACTTTCATCTAGAACGTTCTGGTGGCGACTGTGCTGTTCTGGCTGATCAGTCAGGGGGCTTGGCTCACGATGCTGCATCAGAATACCAGTGACCGGGTGGCTTCTGACCCATGGAAATTTCTTTCTAGAGTCCTAGAGGCCAGAGGCTGAGAGCAGGGTGCTGGCGGGGCTGGGTCCTGGGGAGAGCCCTGCTCTGGGTTGCAGACTGCTGTTCTCTTGCTGGGTCCTCACATGGCAGAGAAGGGGAGAGCTCCCCGGGGCCTCTTCCTTCGGGACCCTCTTCCCATCCGCGAGAGCTCCCCCAGCCCCATCTCCTAATGCCATCACGCTGGACGGTGGGGAAGGATTGCACCGTATGGACATGGAAGGGATGCAAACATTCCCTCCGTAACAGGGGGATACCAGAGAAAGTATCAGAAATAACTAACCTCACTCCCTCGCTCACTCAAGCTGCATTCACTGGGTGTCTGAGGGAAGCAGGTGTTTTCAGCGCAGGGACAGAGTGATGAACAGGACGGCGGACGAGCGGGAGATGATAAACGAATGCACGGGTGTGTGTAGATCCGTGCATACGTACAATATATTGTGTATACGTATGTGTGTGTGTGTGTGTGTGTGTGTGTGTGTACAGTACACATAACATGAGGGAAGGACGAGGGCTTTCAAATAAAAATAAAAACAAAGCAGGGCAGGGTGGGCACCTGGTCGTCTTAGTCGGCAGAG
This sequence comes from Procyon lotor, assembly GCA_028646535.1. Classification (NCBI taxonomy): domain Eukaryota; kingdom Metazoa; phylum Chordata; class Mammalia; order Carnivora; family Procyonidae; genus Procyon; species Procyon lotor. The sequence goes on along the minus strand of CM053613.1, from coordinate 18,670,389 downwards.
CGTGTGACCCTTGATCTCGGGGTCATGGGTTCGATGCTTTGGGGAAGTTACTCAACCCCTACACGCCTCTACTGCTATGTCACAGGATGGGACTCAAAGTTGAGTCCCCACTCAGGCGGGTGTTGAGAGTGTGACCTTTGCACGTGGCACAAAATGAACAGCGGTGGCTGCTTTCATTTTTGCAATGACCACGGCCCTTCACAGGTGATGAGGCCTCTCGGGTCACTTGTCCCGCCCTCACGCCAGGGCCCAGCTCTACAGACCTCTCGCTGCTTTGGTATCAGGAGAGGCTCAAGCCCAGACTGCGAGCCTGGTCTGAAGCAGTCAGGAGGAGAAGGCCGGCCCCCACACAGACATTAGCTTTACTCCCTCCCAGCAGCCCTGTTCCTTTGACAGAAAAGGAGACTGAGGGTCAAGGATGACCAGACACATTCTCCAAGACACTGTTCTGTTTCCCAGTGTGGGGAGGGCTCCGGTTGGGAAGGTAGCAGACCAAATGGTCTAGAGAGGAAAGAGAAGGGATCTCTTGTCCTTTGCCAGCCCAGCCCCAGCCAGGACTCATTCTGCCCCGAGCTACCCAGGACCTCCAGGACCGTGCCCCCCTCCCCGTGCTCCCTCCCACCGCTTCTGTCCAGATCCTTCTCTGGCTCCATCATTCCGCATGGACACCAACCACTCTGTTCCATGTCCTTGGGGGCCTCCTATCTACTACATTTGAATTAATGAATATGAAAAGCTGACTTGATGGTGGGAAAAACTCCCGGGGAACATTTACATTTTAGCAAAGATTCATTCCTTTGAGGGTGGGCTAGTCGGCAGTGTGTCAGGCACATCAGCAGCCCCCTTTGAGGATCTTTCTTGTTGCCTGGGCAGCGGAGAGGAACACTCTGTCCTATTTTGACAGATCCTTATCTGAGATTCAAAGAGTTTGTACATCTAGTAATGCCTTCCTATTTAGATCATGCCAGGATACATGACCCTGAAATCAGGGAGATGAACACCATTCCACATATCAAGCCTGTAGCACGGGGACGCCTGGGTGGCTCAGTTGGTTAAGCATCTGCTTTCAGTGTAGGTCGTGATCTCAGGGTCCCGGAATTGAGCCCCATATTGGTCTCCCTGCTCAGTGGGGAGTCTGCTTCTCCCTCTCGCATTCCACCCTACACTGATGTGTGCTCTCTCTCCCTCTCAAATACATAAGTAAAATATTTTTTCAAAAAGCATTTAGCACAATGAATATTGGCTATCTACCCCACCCCCTTCCCATCCCCTGGCTTCCAGCTGGAGGAGAAGTCTAGGGAACATAAGGAAGGACAGCTGAAGCAGGATATTAAGGAGGAGGACTTGTAATTGAACATGGAGGAGAAAGTTAAAAAGAAGGTTATTCGCACAGATATACTGCACATTCGCCTAATCACAATTTAGAATTTGCCAAACCTAACCCATTTGCAATAAGTCCATTTACAGACGCCTGGAAGCCCCACTGAGAAATCTATTTCTGATCTCCTTTTGAAGATTTATTTAATTCCCAGGGAGCATGGCCCAGTGGCAAGATACTTCCAAGAAAAGGGAGGGGAACCTAATTCTCTATTTGGTTTAATTTTGTTCTGGAACACTTGTGAAGGCTCAAATCCAAGGGGAGAAAGAAAAATACCCTCCTACTTCAACACAGCAAGGGCAAGAGACAGAGTGAAAATTCTTCTGTAAAAAGGGGCAGGTGCAAGCTTGCCCTTATTTGCACCATTTTACAAGTATAGAATTTGCTTGAACTTGGAGGGAAATAGGACTGCCCAGGCAGGTAGAGAAGATGGAACCAAATGAATGTTTCAGTCCTATAAAGGTTTGAGAAGGCGTGTACTTGAACAGGAAGAGGGATGGATGGATGGATGGATGGATGGATGGATGGATGGATGGATGGATGGACAGGTGGGTGGATAGGTGAGTAGGCGGACACATGAAGCAGGATGTGCATGTGTGTGTGTGGATGTGGATGAATGGGGAGATTGGTAGGTACATGGATGAGAAGACAGATGGGTGGATGGATGAGTGGATGGGAAGAAATGAATGGAGGGATGGATAGACAGATAGATGGGTAGATGGATGGATGGATGGGTGAATGGATGGGTGGATGGATCATAAATGGGAGGAAAGGGGAGCTAGGTGGCTAGCTAAACCCTGCTCATATTTGAGTTTTGTTTGGCCTGTTACAGTGTTTTGAAAGCATTTGAATTCATTGTTCTCATTTAAAGCACAGAAAATTTTACCTAAAATTCTGGATTTCTGCCTTCTCAAAAATTGGAATCTCTGACAAAACCAAGCACGCCTTCCTTCGTGACAACAATAGACTGGAACCGGGTAATGGCTGCCCCTTCGGATGGGGAGCGCTTGCTTCAGTCCTCCGGGGTCCCCGCCGCTCCACAGGGGTGACACCTGCCGACTCGTGCACGGTAACCGCCTGCCCAGTGGGCCTTTGCTGAGTCACAAAAGGCCAACTCAGTACCTATAGGCCTCTCGGGAAATAGGCAGGTAATACATATGCTATTCAGCGACTCTGCCCTGAGAGTCTCTCCATGTTCCTTCCCGGGACTTCCACTGATGTAATCAGTCTTAGAGAGTGGAGGTGGGGGTTCCTCTCCGGGCTGCGTAAGACGTAGGTCCTTGCCTCTCTGCACACCCACTCAGGGCAGCAGCCCGCCCCCGCTTACATGGAGCTTGGCTTTCCATGCTTTCAGTTACCTGTGGCCGACCACGGTGAGGAAGCCGATGATCCTCCTCCTGATGTATCACCAGACGGCCGGTAGCACATGCAAACTGCCCTCACTTCATCTCATCACACAGGCGTCTCATCATCATCCCACGTCATCACAGGAGGAAGAAGGGTGAGTACGGTAGAGTCAGGTATTCAGGGAGAGAGAGAGCGTGACCAGATGCACATAACCTTTATCACAGGGCACTGTGAGGATGGTTCGGTTTTATTAGTCGTCATTGTTGCCGATCTCAGGCTGTGCCTGATTTGTGAATTGCACTTCATCAGAGGTGTGTGTGTATAAGGGATGTAGCGTTCGGCACTAGCCACTGGGGGTCTTGGAACACACCCCCCGTGGATAAGGGAAACGACTGTTTGGAGATCTAACCTCTTGGCAAGACCACTTAATGCATTTTGTCCGAATTCCCACATATGTATTCAGCCTTGCACATAAACTCTATACCCCACTGCAAACTGGAATGTGGAGGCTGGCTTTCCCCCTAGGCAGGGCATGAGCCCACAGACTTCCCTTATGCAATTTCCTGGGTCAGGAATGAGACCCCTCCCCCCACCGAAGGTCTGTCTGGTGAACTTTTCATCTTGGAGGCCTCAGCTCAGATGTGGCCTCCTCCTTGAAGCCTTCTCTCTCTCTAGAGGAATGAGAAGGTCCCTTCTCTCTACCTACATCATTTGGACAGTGGTACAAACACAGCCTCGTGTGGCAGTCTCTTCCAGCAACCACACTGCTTCTCCTGGACCCTCAGGGCTGAGCACGGCTCCTGGCAAGTGGTCGGTGTCCCTACACTTGTTGAATGAGTCATTAGCTATGCTGTACTCACCTGGTCATTGAGATGTTTTCCTGAAATGTTTTATTGCAGTGGCCATGCCAGCTCTGCACTGCGGAGAGCACCGTGAACATCTAGATCGAAATAGGAATGGAGCCCCTTGGTTGTGCAGTGCACAACAGGTGGACCCGCCCACAGCCCATCCTGGTAGACAAACTCAACAACAGTTAGCGCCCTCAAGTTCAATCAGAATGGGTTCCATCTTATTTACCACCTATGTGACTTTGGACAAATTACCTAAGCTCTCTGTGCCTCAGTACCATCATCCATAAAAGACAGATGGAGTCCCTTCTTGCTGGTGGTAGAAGAATTATACTGAACCATCTTTGACATCATCATCATCATCACCACCACCACCACTGCCACTTAGCATTTCGGGAATACTTCAACCCTAGACTCCAAAGAATCATCAGGCTCTCATATCCTACAGACCCTGGAGATCCAGGTAAGATTGGTCTGGATGCCCCCTCTCCTGCTTCAACATCTCATGGAAGTTCAAAGACTTCCCCTCAGATCCCTCATATTCCTGGGAGTTAGATTCTCAAGATAATTGCCTCTGTTTATGCCTCCAATAGTCCATATCACTTTAAATCTGATGTGAACTCCCTTCCTTAGCCTCCCCGTGAGTGTGCATGCATGTTTGTGTGCACACACGTGCCCGCAAACACACAATTCCTCCTGAGCATCACGGGCCTAGGAGAGTTCCCCTGTCACGGTGAGGTGGAGGGGAGAAATGGAAAAGAGTGTTGACCACAGATTTGCAAACAATTTCAAATTCAACCATGTGTTTCCCAAGGCTGGAGCGGCCCCAGCTCCCTGACCACCAAGGACCTGTCTCCCCTGCTCTTCTCTGGTCTCTAGCCCCACACTTCCTCATGGGCACCTATCCACCTGCTCCCTTCTGGAGCAAAGGGACAGTTGCTCTCCTGGCCTCGCTCGGAGCAGCTGAGGTTTGTCCTCTGTCACCTTGGTTCTCGCCAACACCCCTGCTCCCGGGATCACATGTAACTCATTCCCGAGAGCTTCTCAGGCACTGCGATTCTCACCTCTGTTCCACCTGAGCAAGGCAGCTTCCCAGCCCTGCTGCCGGTCTAGTTACACAGAACCTATACCCCGAGGGGCCAGGCTTGGGGTTTCATGCCGTGTAGTCTCTGTCTTGAAATTTGCAGTGACTTTATCCTTGAATTTGTGTTTGGGTCTTCCCTTCCGTGAGACCTGGAACCTCAGCTCCTAGTCCCCCCTCCTTCGACCTCCTTGCCTTCCCAGGGTTCTCGCCTGCCTGCCCCCTACCCCCTGGGACCCCGGGCCTGCCTGGCCTCCTCCTCCCCAGGGCTGCCCCATGACCAAGGGCCCCTCTGCCTTGGGGGGGTGACGAGTTTGCACACAGGAGGTCCACATTTACAGCAGTGAATTCATGGAAGGTATAAAAGGACTTGGCACGAAGATGGTCCGTAAAAGTTCTTGTTTTATGCTTCCAGGCCGAAGACCTCTCTGGAACACAGCCCCATGTGCGGGCCTCTGCAGGCTTCCCGTTCTCCCACTCGTGAGTGGCTCCTCCATTTCACCCGGGACCTGGGTCCCAGGGTCCTTCCTCCTCGTTACATTTGCGCACTGTTGTCTCCCATCACTTCGGTATCACGTAATCCGGAGGCTCTCACTGGAATCAAAGGCCCATCTAGTATTGTCCGTTATTGTCCTCTTAATGCATTCAGGGCCGAGCTCCGTCTTCTTCCTCGGAGTCCCACTCTTCCTCAGTCTTTCGGTTCTCGCCTCAGCTCCTGAGGACCTCTGAGGTTGTCTCTGTGAGCCCCTTTCAGCTCTGATGCCAAGGGTGAAGCTCGCCAAACTCCTCTCCCTGCCTTGGCCCATCCTGCCCACTTTCTCACTCCCTCTAAAGCTGAAGCCATGTCCCTCCCATTCTCAATTCAGCCCCGTTCCTGGGAGGGGGACCCGCAGTTAATGGTTGGCACTGACGAGGCAGTCCAGGCCCGGGGACCCCGATGTCACCACCCTTTGCACAAGATCCTGGGTTTTTTGGATCCCCGAGCCTATGTTCTTAGAAGCAAACTGTCCCGGTGAGGGAGTCTGACTACTGACCCTCAGCCCTGCTGGCCCCAAGACCACCTGATAGCTTCACAAACAGTGTACGGACTGGCTGTCCCCAGGCGAAGACAACCGATCTCCTACAACCAAGGAGATGGAGTTCGATGAGCCAGGGGACAACTTGGGGGAAGGGATCCCTAGAGAGGAGTTAGGGCACAGCAGGCCTTCTGAAACTGTGGCCACGCAGAGTCCCCAGCCATCCAAAAAATTGGATTCCTTAACATTTAATGTGTATTGATTAATGAGTGGAAAATACTGAGTTGATTGCCTATCACTAACTCATATGGACTCTCAAAAATTAAATGAGAGGGAAATAGACATGAGAGGCAAAAAGCAATTTCCTCCAAAAATTCAATTTGTTGTGTTCTCGGTGTCTGATTTCCTTTGGGTGGTCCCTGATTTCCTTAGGACCTGCCAAACCCCCCAGACCCTGCTTGGGTCGGGAGCCAAGGCAAGACGCGGATCATCTCTCCAGCCCGGGCTCTGCCAAGAACAGTGAGGTTGGCTCGGCGGTGAGGTCTTCCCGGGACACGTTTCCCACTGTCAGGGTGTGAAAGATGATCAGCCATTAGATTAATTCCTCATAAAATATCACTTAGGCCAGAGCAGGTTAGCTAAATATGTGGTCTTAAGAATTCCACAGAGCTTCTCTTTTGGCTCTAACAAAGAAGAAAAAGGCGGGGTAACAGGGGTATAATTGTGCAGAGACTTGCGGGGCTGCCCAGGCTGGCCGCCGCATTACTTGAGGTCAGCAGCGTGGCAGTGAGAGGGTTGAGGATTTCCTCCCCTACCAGACTCTTTCTCCACCCACTAACGCTGCAGGTGCCGTCAGCTTAGGTGGACATCAGTGGAAATCTAGAGGTTGGAGTCCTCCTGCCCTAGGGACAGAGCCTGGCCTCCAATCTTTGTAGACTTCAGTGAAAGATGCCAGGACTGTGGAGTACAGAGAAATGTGGAGGATGATGAAACTGCTTTGTCAAAGGTACAGCGATGAAAATACACAGATTTTTATTTCATCTCCAAAAGAAGCATGACATTCACTACTCTCCTCCATGTGGCCTCTGCTCTAGTTGTGCTGGCTTCTGCGGTATTCTTAGAACACAGATGGCATGCCCCTACCTCAGGACCTTTGCACTGGCTGTTTCCTCTGCCTAGAGTACTTTCCCCTAGATAACAGCATGGCCTGCTCCTTCACGTCCTTTGGGTCTTTATAAATGTACCTCTTCCGTGAGGTTCTCCCTGCTTGCCTTATCAGAAGTATCAGCAACTCTTCCTCCCTGCTTTATTTTAACCTCCTTAACCCTGATGATTATTTTCACTGGATATACTTTATTATTTAACTTACTTATCTCTTTCCCCCAATAGATGGTAAGTTTCATGAGGCCAGGGATTTTTTTTTTCCATTCACTACTATGTCCCCAGCAATCAGAATGGTGCCTAGAATATAGTAGGTGCTCAAGAAATGTTTGTTGGATTAATGAGAATACCTTGGAATGAGCCCATTGGAATTATATCTGGGTTCAGATGTGTGTTTGTTCAGTTAGAAACAATGACACCCTGATACACTGTTTCACCTCTCTGAGTCTCCATTTCCTTAACTGTACATTGGGTATAACACCTGGTCTATGGGGTTCTTGGGAAGGGCCAATGAGATGATGCGTGTTAAGGGCTGAGCACAATGTCTGGCTCGGAGTGGAGAATACATAACCAGCAGCTACGTAGCTACTGTAAGAACTCTAAGTGGTTCATACTACGGAGAAGATTGAGAACAATTTAACAGAAACAGAAATAAAAATAGCCTCCAAATCTGCCTGGATTGGGGATGGCAGGCAAAACAAACCTCAAACAAAAAGAGGTCTGGGTATGCAAGTCTGTGTGCGTGTGAATATGCACACATGCGTCCCAGTCTCACAGAAATTCAGTTCTATGGGCTTTAATCCTCATCGCAATTATTCCATGCTCTCTCCCTGGACGTCCGTGGGTATACAAGTATCACAAACGCCACACACGTGTGCACACGTGCACAAGCATGCATATTCATACACGAGTGCGTCCTGCTACCCCAGCCCACCCGCACCCCCCTCGGAGGGGCTCTGGAGTAGGGCAGCTACCCACTGTTTCCAGCTCGGAAGGCTTGGGAGAGAAATTGCACCCTCACAGCCGTGGTTGCGCTCCGGGTCCTTCCTAGATACCGTCTGCCACCTAAGCATAGCTCTCTGTCCCCCTTCCCTCACCCTCTTCACACCTCCGACTGAGTGTTCTAGAAGGGACTCACTCCTTCCAGACATAGAACCTATCTAGCGGTCTGGCTGCAAACCGGAGAGAGCGCATTGGGGAAAACATAGGCCAGTCCTGACCTCAGGCACCATGGACAGAAGACACACACTGAGCAGGAGAATCTTCAGTCATCGTGGAGCCAGAATTTAAAAAGACAAAGGCTTTGTGAAGAACTTCTTGTGGGGGCAGAGCACTCCAGGGTCCAGAGCAGGAAGCAGCTTTCAGGCAGGGCAGCACCCGCTGAGAACAGCTGGTGGAGTTGCCCAGCCCCCAGCTTCTCCGCCCCACCCCATCGCGCCCTCCCTGCCACAGTGAAAACAGCGTGCGGGTAAGAGCACTGGCTTCGGACTCAGGCAGTCTGGGAATCAGAATCTCACCTCCCACACCTGCTAACCATGAGCATTTCAGCAAGTTATTTATTGTCTCTGAACCTCAGTTTCACCATCTGTCAAATAGTCTGAACAACAACTCCCTTCTCGTATTGTTGAGAGAATGTAAGGCAGAGTCACCATGTATTACGGCTCAGGTTGTGCACTGCACAAATCCCAAGGGCCATCATTGATATAAACTACAAAGTCAGTGACAGCCCCTGGATTGGACAGGGCACGAATACAGTTGTAAAATATTGTGTTAAAAGCTCCTCACACAAGCCTGGCACCTAGTAAGTGCTCAATAAGTGGGGGCCCAGACACAGGTTTATTAATTATTCCTTTAATTAATTCAGAACCCTCACAGAGACTCTGACATAATAGTTCCAGAGTAGGAAGTTGTAGGTAACTTCAGTGGTGATGGGGATATGGTGTCCTCGGGGAACCTACTTTCATTGTTCTTCGAGCCCAGAACTCAAGAAGTTGATCATGGCTCTCTGCTTACCGGACGTTTTCTTGGGGAGTGATCTGGTATCTTGTGGTGCTGGCACACATGTGCTCTTGAACTCTTTTGGTCTTCATGAGGTGAGGTTTAAGTGTCGCGCATTGCCCTTCCCCATTAATGTGCTTTTTTTCTTAAGTGAAAACATAATGCACAATGTCCAGTTAAACAGGATGATGTTTAAAACAGATCCTCTTTTAAAAGGAGGTCTCCAGCCTCGGCTCTCATCTTCTAGAACACTCCTTTTCCACCCTGGCTGAGATGGGGGATTTTGATTCTGGTGAGGTCGGCCTGTAGACATGAGGCACAGAAGAGCGGCGGAAGACACCTATTCAAACAGAGGATTTACAGGGCGCCTGGGTGGCTCAGTTGGCCGAACATCTGCCTTCAGCTCAGGTCATGATCTCAGGGTCCTGGGACTGAGCCCCACGTCGGGTTCCCCGCTCAGTGGCAAGTCTGCTTCTTCCTCTCCTTCCATGATTTTTCTCGTTGTCTCTCTCTCAAATAAATAAAACCTAAAAAAAAAATAAATAAAACAGGATTTGCATTCTGAAGTGTTGTATCCTCAAACACGCTGCCCTTCCCTGGTTGACTGCCTGACCTAGCCCTCCCCCACCTAGGCAGGAGCTTTGGGGGTTCTAATCAGCCCAGAAGACTGGCTTTGAAACATGAGCAGCTAGGAGTCCCCACTGAGACAGTCAGGTCCTAACCAGTGTGCTTACGGTGCAGCCCAGAAGCCGGCCGGTCACACTGACAATCCACAGTGTCGAGCCTTTCTCCTAGATGCCTGTCCAATCCTAAGGGACGTGCCTCAACATGGAAGACAGAGAATAAAACAGCAATCTAAAAGAAATAAAAAGCTTTGCGCAGTGGCAGTATCGTAGCCAATGAGGTTTATCCGAGGCGCGATTATTGCTAATTAAAAGAAATAAAGAGGGGTACCTGGGTGGCTCAGTGGGTTAAAGCCTCTGCCTTCAGCTCAGGTCATGATCTCAGGGTCCTGGGATTGAGCCTCTCATTGGGCTCTCTGCTCAGTGGGGAGCCTGCCTTTCTGCCTACTTGTGATCTCTCTCTCTCTCTCTGTCAAATAAATAAAATATATTTTACAAATAAATAAATAAAAATAAAAGAAATAAAGAAAGGGAGGACAGGTGAAAGAGTGAACCAGAGAGAGGGGAGGGAAGGAGGAAGGAAGGAAGGACAGTTAACTCAGAGAGGATTCAAAGCAGGAAGCAAAATAACACTTCCCCCCGATTTCCATGAATAGCCATAATAAGAGAAGATACTGCAACTGCAAAATAAGAATGAGACCTTGTAAAAAGAGAAGAATACCTAGACATTAAAAACGCGAAAGCAGAAAGAAAAACACAGTGGGCAGATGAGAAGATACGGTTGATAACAGAAGATAGAGAAATGCAGACATAAGAACAGAGCTGGGAAATGAGAGAAAATGATACGATATGCCTGGAGATCCAAAGTCCAAATAATTAAAAGGGAAAAATGGAGAGGAGGAAACATCAAAGAAGTAATAGGAGAACATTCTCCAGAACTGAAGGGAGACTGAAGGAGGTTTGAACAGCCCAGCATAATGAAGGAATTCTCACATCAAAACCTGTCATCCCCCAACTTCAGATCCCCAGAAGTAAAGATCATAAAAGCTGTCAAGGAGAAATAGTTAGAGATCAGAATGGCATTTAACTAGAAGACTACAGAACAATGCTTTTAAACCTCGGGAGGAAGATTATTCCCAACTTGAATTCTCTAGCTCACCAAACTATCAGTCAGGAGTGAGTGCAGAATAGGGACATTTTCAGAAATTCAGAGTCTTAATATTTTTACCTCCTGTGTACCTTTACTTAAGTAGTTACTGAAGGATGTGCTCCATCAAAATGAGGGAGTAATGTGAGAAAATAGGATGGAACCAACAGGTCATTCAACACAGGGCAGGGGAGAAGGAATTTTTGGAAGGCTGGAAAAGGGAGAAAGAGGAAAACCAATCCCAAGTAGGGCAGGAAAAGGGAGACGTCCAGGCAGACTGTCTCTAGGGGGAAAAAATGAAGGCGATAGACTAACCTGACATATTTGAATGTGTAGAGGGACATTCTGTAGTTTTATAGAAGATTTCACTAGAAATTTGAAGAACACCAATTTTTTTTAAAAAAAGCAATGAAGTACAAGGTAAATAAAACATCATACAAGTACTTCCTATAAAGCTAATAAAATTCTCACTTCATAATACCTCTTGGATAGACAACAAGTATTTTCTGTCTTTCATTCTATTCTTGCTATTGGGATAACATATTTTCACCCAGAAGCATACTAAATATAAATGCTATAAGAAGTGAGTATAATCTTAGGCGATGACACACTTTCCAGTTGATTCAAGTTTCCAGTCAGAGACCAGCATACTGGACAAATGTGAGATTCTTGCCATGTTTGGATGGGCCCCAAATGTCTGGTTATTCAAGGAACACCAAACCAGACAGACCTTCTACAACATTTCTGTCTGTTGGGTGTGTGTGCTGTTTCTATGTGACTCGAAGTGCTCTCATTTTTAGCGTTTATTTAACTCCAGAAGCATCTACCATCCTCCAGCTTTAAGTGTAGCCTGAATGAAAGAGAACCATGAGTCCAAAAACATTGGTGGAGATGATGGTCTGGCAAGAACCTGCCTTCCAGAGAGCGATGCTCTACTCCTACTGCCAAGGCCACCAAGGCCTCAAGCCTACTCTTCCTCATTTGGCTAATAAAATAAGCCTTTGTTACATCACTATATATATATATATATACTAGTAGTATATAGTAGTATATATATATAATACCATAGTGTATATATATATATAGTTTAAACTTGTTCTTATTATTCAGTGATGTATTTTTTATTCATTAAAATAAATGATTATTATTATTGATCTTATAAATGATCTTATTATTCAGTGATGTATTCTTATTATTCAGTGATGTATTTCTCCTTGTGAAATAGTTCGGATGTCTTGGGTTGGGTTGGGATATAGCCATGTTTTCCCCCATTAAAATCAATGCAACTAGTTTTTTTTCTAAATTAACAGCTTTTCACTTAGTGGCAGATCAAATTAAAGTCTTCAAAAGGTGTTTAGGGTGGTTAGCCTGACTGGCTCAGTCAGTGGAGCGTGCAACTCTTAATCTTGGGGTTGCAGGTTTGAGCCCCACACTGGGTGTAGAATTTACTTTAAAAATCTTTAGAGGAGGGGCGCCTGGGTGGCTCAATGGGTTAAGCCTCTGCCTTTGGCTCAGGTCATGGTCTCAGAGTCCTGGGATTGAGCCCCGCATCGGGCTCTCTGCTCAGCGGGGAGCCTGCTTCCCCCTCTCTCTGCCTGCCTCTCTGCCTACTTGTGATCTCTCTCTCTTTCAAATAAATAAATAAAATCTTTTTAAAAAAATAAAAATAAAAATCTTTAGAAGTGTTTGGGTGGCTCGGTCAGTTAAGCATCTGACTCTTGATTTCGGCTCATGTCATGATCTCAGGATCCTGGGATCGAGCCCCCCATCAGACTTCCCAGTCAGTAGGGAGTCTGCTTGTCTCCTTCTCTCCCTTTCTCTCTGCCCCTCCCCCGACTTGCATGCATTCACCCTCTCTCTCTTTTAAATAAATAAATCTTTAAAAAATATAAATAAAAGTCTTTAAAAGAATAAAATGTGTTTAGAAAAAGCGATGTAAATGCACGTCTTGGCTTGATGTTGGGCAATATTTATATGATCTTAATCATGAAAATAACATTATGAATTTAATAAAAGACATGATGTAAGCCCATATAGGGCTGAATTAGAGGAGAGTTGCACATGAAGGTGCCTTATCGAGGGTGAGTCTTCATCTTCCTTATTAGAAAGTCAACATATGATACATAAATCTGAAAAATCAGGAATAGTGATACAAACAGGTTATTTAGAAAAAGGGAAGTAAATATGAGAAGAAGCATTTAAAAGGGTTAGAAGTGGTTGCATCTGTAAGGGAGGTCTGGGGTGACGAGATGGCAGTGACTTTTTTATAAGCTTCACGGGACTGACTTTTGAAGGTAACGATTTTGATAAAAATTAAAATCATGTTTAAAAAGTTAATAAATATTCATTGGAAAAAGCTTAGAAAACACACGTATGAAAAGGGAATAAAATAAAAGCCATTCATAGTGTCTTAACCCCGAGGCCACAGATGAAACCTTAGCATGTTAGCTTTGAGTCTTTCCACTATATACAAATACATGCATAATTTTTAAAGCATGAGATCGTATTGTTAATATTATTTGCAATGTGCATTTTTCCCCTAAAAGTAACCGTGGGGAACTTTTCCATATCAATATTCATCCACTACATCATTTTAATGACTGGATATTCCCCATCATATGGATAATACTATTTCTTTAGTTCAGCCCAACATTAACTATTAATTATTCGATCAGCCTAATTCTCCCAGCAAACAAATGCAACTTTAGGTACTTTGGGAAGGATAGCCAAAAAGAATTTTCTCTACTCTGGATTCAATTGTTCTCATCAATCGCTTCTACCTTGCTTTACCAGCAAAAGAGCGAGATATTTCACTTGCTCTGAGATGTTCCCCTGACAATCCACACTGTTTCGTTTTTTTAATTCCATCTCCCATGAAGAGTGTAAATGGAATTCGTGTAGGGTAGATGGCCCTTCTTGCTGCCGGGGTCATGTTTCAACTTCAGGTAATATCACCTCCGTTTTCCTGGGTGGAAGCCCCTCCCCCCTCCTCCCACAATGCTCCACCCATGCGGTTTGGGTGAAACTGACCCCATCATCAGGTCGGCGGCCTCCATCATCTTTTTGGCCTCTGTGAATGGTTCAGAGATGGACCAGTGCGCAGAAATGAGGCAAGCCCAGAGCTTGTACTGGAAACTTTAGGGAAGAGGAATTCTCCCTCTTTTCACTGGGATTCAGTAGCTGATAAAAGTTTAAGTCTATGGGTGCCTGGGTGGCTCAGTCGGTTAAGCTCTGAGTCTTAGGCTCAGGTCATGATCCCAGAGTCCTGGGATCGAGTCCCACATCGGGCACCTGGCTCAGCGGAGATCCTGCTTCTCCCTCTCCCTCTGCCTGCTGCTCTGCTTACTTCTGCTCTCTCTGTCAAATAAATAAAATCTTTAAAAAATGAAATAAACTTTCTTTAAAAAAAAAAGTTTAAGTCTAGATTGGCTGAAGGCCATTTGCCATTACAAAGGGAGGGCTGGCCTGGGGACAAAGCCAAAGAGGGAGAAGGATGAGCCAAAAGATGTAAAAAGTCAGATTCCTGATAACACCTTTTGAACCCCTGGTTCCAGCCATGCCTGACGTTCCTGCAAAACAGCTGTAGGAATGAACACCTTTCCCTTTTTTCTTAATCTCTTTTGTTTGGGGCTAGCATATCCTCCAAGTCAAATCATTCAAACAGGACAGGAAACGAGAAAGTGAAAATTAAAGATTTCTCTCCTTAAGCCCTTCCGCCAATTCTCAGTCCTAACCCCCGGGGGCAGGTGTGCTCCCCACAGCCTCTTGCCACTGTCTCCAAAATGAGTCTGTGTGTTTACAAACAGGCTAGTTTTCATAAATACCTAAACAGGGCCACAGTATCTACATTATCCAGTCACTTGTATCTTCTACTTTACCCTGGGGGGAAGATTACCTCTTCTTACCACGTTTAAACATTTTGTTCTTTTTTCCTAAGCCCGATACGGACGCCTCCTATTCTAACCAGTCTTGGACTGATGGCCATTGAGGTTCGCCTCGTTTTCTTCCATTAAAAACCAGCTGTGGGGCACCTGGGTAGCTCGGTCCTTGAGCGTCTGCCTTCAGCTCAGGTCATGATCCCAGGGTCATGGGATGGAGCCCCGCATCGGGCTCCCTGCTCAGCGGGAAGCCTGCTTGTCCCACCATTCCCTCTGCTTGTGTTCCCTCTCTTGCTGTGTTTCTCTCGGTCAAATAAATAAAATCTTTAAAAAAAAAAAAAAATGAAAAAACCAGCTGTGATGAGCATCCTTCTTATGGAATTACAAGAGGCAAATCCAGAAAGCCGATGAAGTAAAGGCTCCTCGGCCCTCCTCACCCCGTCCCTTCCAGGTTCGGCTTAGTGAGATGTATGGAAGTAGTTGCTAACTGCACAGTGTAAGAACAGCTCCCAGAAATGCTCCTGCCACCCCTGTGCCAACTAACAAGGTCAAATTCAAAGGTTCAAGGTCATCAGTCGTAATTCAGTAAAAACATGCCTGAGCTTTAAAAAATATATTTTTTTAAAAAGGGGGGTTGCCTGCGTGGCTCAGTGGGTTAAAGCCTATGCCTTCACTCAGGTCATGATCTTAGGGTCCTGGGATAGAGCCCTGCATCAGGCTCTCTGCTCAGCAGGGAGCCTGCTTCCCCCCATCTCTCTGCCTGCCTCTCTGCCTACTTGTGATCTCTTTCCTCTCTGTCAAATAAATTTTAAAAAATCTTTAAAAATATATATATTAAAAAAAAAAAAAAGCATGCCTGCAGACAACAGGACGGAAATGCGGGGAGTGGAAGAGAAATGGTCCAAAATGTACAGACCAGGGGCTAGTCTCTAGAAGGATTTTCCAATGGCCACAGATACGAAAAGGGCTTTGTTTCTCACCAAAATCTGTCCGAAACATACTTGACAATGCAGCATAGATATACCCCTATAAATGTACCATATGCTTTTCTCTTTTTTGATGGGCATCGTGCAGAATAGAATTTATCAAAATGTCTGTCTTTGCAGGGCTCCAGCGTGTAGAAGTACCACAAACAGGGTATGTCTGTGTGAAATGGCATGTTTTATGCATCAAAGCTATCGACAGCACAGAACAAATTTTGATTTACTATGTATGCTATAGGAAAGATCGGACTGTCTTCCTCTTCTAAAGTACTTCAAAATTGTCATCCAGAAGTGATCAAAGAATACATAGCCAAAAGAAACGTGGGGAGGAAAAGCATGATCAGGGTGCATCAGGCACTAGATTAATAGAAATATTATGTTACTTTTCTGAATTTTGTGATGCTTACCGTATTTGTCAGCTTTTAATAATTTGTTACTTTTGTAATTCCCCTTCTTGTTGTAAATAAATATTCTCTACTATGCCTGACTTGTATTTATAATTTTTTAAAGAGGCTCTCACAAATTGCATGAGCTGCAGCCTCTACAACACTTGGATCTGCCCCCTGCAAAGTGGCTGACACGCAGGGTCTTGGGGCCATGACCCTGACTGAGTGTTCATGGCCCCCAAGTTCACATGTTGAAACCTAATCTCCAGTGTGAGAGTATTTGGAGGCAGGGCATTTCCAAGCTGGTCAGGTCGTGAGGATGACATTCTCATGCATAAGATCAGTGGCTTTATAAAAGAGACCCCAGAAAGCTCCTTACCCCTTCCTCCAGGTGCAAACACAGTGAGAAGAGAGCCATCGGTACTCAGCTATGCTGACCCCTTGGCATTGGACTTCCAGCTTCTAGAGCTGTGAGAAATAAAACTGTGTTGTTACCACGCCATCCTGTCCATGGTATTCTGGGACAGCAGCCCAGACCGACTCAGGGAGCCATCTAACCAGCTCTGGGACATTGAGCTGTGTATTCCACTTTTCTGTCCTCAGTTTCCTTATTTGTAAAATGGGGATAACACAGGGTTGTTGTGAGGGTGGAAATAGTTAATACCTTTATAGGACCTGGGAATCAGTACAAATCCATACCAACTATGTTTGTTCGTTATGTACTTATGCAGGTACCCAGCGAGGTAGGTTCCTAGAAGTATAAGTGTAAGCGTATTAATTTTAATACCGAATGCCAGGCCGCCCTCTGAAAGCTCACACAGTGACGTATCTTAGAAGGGGGGAGTCCGGAAAGCCATCCCACGTGAACCTAAGGCTGCGGCCCTTACCCTGATCCTTACCTGCACCTGTCCTAATCAAGCCACTTGGCGGGGGCTAAGAATGCTGGGCCCTCCTCCTAATGAACGGATCCTGCAAATCCTCTGAGCTGCTCACATTTACCAAGTACCCCGCCCTCGTGGGGCTCAGTGGTCCTGCAGGTCAGGCAGGGCGGGATGGAGGTTGTTCTTTGATGGAAGAAATTGTGGCTCAGAGAGGTCAGGGAGTTAGCTCAAATCACCCCAGCAGTTAAGTATCAGAGACAGGAGAAAGGATTCGGCTCCTTTGGAAACCTAATGCCTTTCCCACCATACCTTGTGGCCTCTCAAAACTCCTTACCTTAAAATGAAAGATACCCTTTAAAATGAAATACATTCACAATGGAATATAGCCTTTCCTCCGAGTTAGTTGTGAAGAGCAGGCATTAGGCTATATTACATACTAAGAGTGCACTTTTTAGAAAAATAAATTTAATTGCAGCCTCTTGATTCAAATCAAATCCACTCTGTTTTAAGCTTTCAATTATGGTAAGATATAGCTGGAGAGAATGTACTTTCCATCCTAATTTGAGCCCTCGGATGGCAGCTCTTTTTGTACTTCTGTCTTTAAAATCCTGCCTCCCCCCACCCCCCAGTCTTGTTATCTTCTCTCCGACTTACCAAACAAATCTAGTCCAAAAATTAGAACTGACTGAACGCCTAAGGGAAGAAAGGAGAAAGCTCAAAATTGGTGGAGTCTGTTTCCGCATCTTCAGACTGATTTAACTTTCTCACATGACAAATTAGAAAGGGAAAAGAAAAATTTGCATAGAAGGACAATTAAGAATAAACTGAAGGTGCCATTCGTTCCAAATTAGGACAGGATTCCCTCGTTTATTTTTAGGGGGAATGGAGTACGTTTCTGGCAAGAAGGAACTAATGGATGGATACTTCTGTTCTCACGGGTCACCTGGCAGCTGGGAGCTTAATCCCAAAGTGACTGTCAACCTCCAGGGAGCTGTGCCTTGGGCTATGTACCCTCTTAGGGAGTCCAGCTCCATGCCCTCTGTGAGCCTGCCCAGGGCCTCCGAGAGCACGTTCACGTCCAACAATAGTTGAGATCGATCGATCAATCGATCGATCGAGGTAGAGATATAGATGACGTAGATCTAGAGATACAGATATGAATGAATCAGTGAGAGGCTCCCCAGCAGGGAGATTTATTTGGATGTACAACATGGTGGCTCCCAGGCCTCCCTCTGGCTCGCCCACCCTGGTAATTTCTAGTAACTCTCTCCTTCCTCAAAGTTCTAAGAATACTCAAAAGACCTGCTCTGCGAGTATAATTATGGGGTACATTTTTAACATGGGGGACTTAGTACGCAGTAGCCACTTGTCTTTCCAGCTGTCACGAGAAGTCCCGTTCCCTCCTTGGCAAAGAAAAGATGCCTTAACTCATCCAGAGATTTGCCTCTCAAAATGAGCTTTAGGAGCACTCCAAGGTCAGTTAACCCTAAGTCAAAACTGACACGCTCCCTCCCCACTTCCTGGTGGCCAAGAGGAAGAGCGCAGGGACCCAGGGTGGGGCCAGAAGTTGCTGAACATCTGGTTGTTAATTAGCAGCTCTAATTACTTGCTAAGAATAAGTAACAGGAATGGACTTGGGTTGTTTTAATTAAACCGAAATTCAGGCATTTATTGAAAGGATCGATGATGGCAATAGAGAATTCTAGGAAAAGCTCAACTGGAGAACTTCATCGAGAGCTTGAACCCCAGCAGCTCCAGGAGTGGGGCTAGCAGGAGCTAATAATGGGCAGCTGTATCAAAGAATTGCCTTCGAGAGAAGTCTGTTCAAATTCTTTTCCTGTCAGTTTGCTCCACCTAATTCAAACTGGTGGGTGAGAACATCTGGTTAGCTCAACCTTGACCCAGGCAGGGCACAGAAGCAGGAGTGATTCCCCCAAGGCCGCCTGCTATTATTTTTAAAGGCCAAAGAGATGTGGGCAGACAGAAGCAATAGATACGCACTGTGCTTTCGCCTCTGTCTGTAACCCAAAGAAAAGTGTATGTCACCCCACATGCAATTGAGCCCCCCCAAAGTTTGGAGCCCCAACACATGGCACACCCTGACTCTATTTCCAGGATCTGAAGACTGCACATGGCAACAAACCTTCCCCGTGCCTACCTCACACATCAAGAAGATCACCTAAACTTTTAGAGGAGATAAGGGGTACGGCGTTCAGACAGGTGAACAATAGCTCGTCACAGTGTAGCAAGAGCCAGGGGAGAGAAGTGAGAAGTGCAGGGCACTATGGGAGCCCGTAGCAGGGTGCTGACCTGACCTTGACCTGACCTTGATGCAGGGTCGCTCCAGGAGGAGTGGAGGCTGAGTGAGAAGTTGGCAATCTATATGGAAAGAACGGGATGAAGACAGAAAAGGAGCCTGGGATGCTTGGAGGGGTGCTGAAAATGGTTCCGCTGACCAGCGGCATGGAGGGTTGGAGTAGGTTGAGCTATTGGTCCCAGTTCTTAGAGTGAAGAGCATATCTCCCTACATTGCCGTTGATGTGGTCCTAAAACCTGGCGGATGTGACAATGTGCCGATCTTAAGAGGCATCTTAAGAGCTTAGGTCTTAGGCTGTTTACCCCCATAAGCTTTCGCCACTGCCAGGAGAACACGCTCAGCTTGTCTACTGGTCCAAGGAGGATGAGAGAACGTGGAGCAGAACCTTTGGGCCAATCCACATAGCTGCATCTAGAGGTAGGGCCGCTCAGGCAACCCCAGTTCATTTGTTTATTTGATTCTTTATTTACTTAAAGTAGGCTCCACACCCAGCATGGAGCCCAAGGTGGGGCTCAAACTCTTGAGCCTGAGATCAAGACCTGAGCTAAAATCAAGAGTCAGACACTTAACCGACTGAGCCACCCAGGTGCCCCAGCCAGCCGGGTTCAGATAGCCCACCCCCCAGCTGCTATAGCCTGAAGCAGAACGGCCCCAGCTGACCCTCAGATCCATGAGAATAAATGATTGCTGGTTTAAGGCACTGGGTTTGGGGTTTGTTTGTTAGCAGCATTACTGGGACAAGGGTTGAGGGACAAAAAGGTGAATGATGAAGAAGCCTAAGAAAGGACTGGACAGGTAAGCCAAGAACTAACCTTGACGGGCCCTGTAGGCCTCTGAACTTGAACTTTATCTTAAGGGCAATGGAATCTACTGAAATGTTTTAAGTAGGGAAGTTACACGATCAGGTTTCCTTTTTAAAAAGCTCACTTCTGGGTCTGTAAGATGGTCAGGGTTGGGTGAGGGAGGGTTCTGGGAGAGGCCAGGGCAGATTTTCTAGAGTTCTCAGACTAATGGTTTTCTCAAGTGTTTGTCCCATCTTACACACCTTCCAGGAATGTATGAGAGTCCCACTTGTCCCTCAATTCCTCTAACTTTGGTATTATCAGACTTTTAAATTTTAGTCATTCCAGTGGCTGTGCAGTAATCTCATTATGGACTTAATTTGCTTTTTCTTGATAACTAGCAAGGTTGAGAACTTATCGATGTTCTTATGGGATTTTTCTGTGTCTTTGAGAAGTGGCTGTTTTAAGTCTTTGGGCTGTTAGTTATAGCTGACTGTCTTCTTATTGAGTTGTGGGAGTACTTTATATATGCTGGATTCTTTGTTGGATTGTATAAGCAAATACTTTCTTCCAGTGTATGCCTTGCCTATTGACTTTTTTCATGGTCTGTCTAATGAGGAAAAGTTTTAATTTTTATAAGATCTCATTTATTAAATTTTTCTTTTATCACTAGTGTTTTCTGTCTTTCCTAAGAAATCCTTGTCTATCTCAAATCAGGGATGATATTCTTCTGTTTCTTTATGAAGCTTTATAGTTTTAGCTTTTAACTTAAGGTCTCTGATTTACAGTGGGCTAATTTTGGAGTATGATATATGGCAGGGTCAAGACTGATTTTTTTCCCCCAGTTATTCTGCACCTTAAAAAAAGAAAACAAAAAGCAAAAGCAAAAACAAAAATTTTCCTTTCCCCATTAAATTACCTTAGCTCTGATATAAAAACTTAATTGATTGTATATATGTGGATCTGTTTCTGGATTCTATAATCTGTTCTACTGATTTATTTATCAATTTTTACACCAACTTAACATTGTCTTAATTACTGTAGTGTTATAGTAAGATTTGAAATCAAGTAATATAAGCCATTCAAGTATGTACTTTTTCAAAATTACTTGATTATTCTAGAACTTTAGCACTTCCATATAATTTTAGAATTAACTTGTAAATTGCTACCAAAAAAAGAAAAACAAAAAGGACTGCTGGGATAGGAATTGTGATGTTTCTATTAATTAATTTGGGGAGAAATGATACCTCAACACTGTTGAATCTTCCCATCCTTGAACATGGAATATCTATTTATTGAGATCTTTAATTTTTCTCACCAGTGTTTTGTAGTCGTCAATAGAGTTCTTAGATACCGTTCATTAACTTTTTTTCTAAGTATTTCATCTTTTGGTTGCTATGGTAAGTGATATTGAATTTTTTTGTTTATTTTCCAACTGTTTGTTGCTCTTTTATATAAATGCCATTGATTTTTGCACATTGACCCAGTATCTTGCAATTTTTCTAATATTAAATCTCATGTAACTGGGATAAACTCTACTCGGTAATGATGCATTATATCCTTTTCGAAATATTCAATTTCTTTATTTTGTTAAGAAATGTTGCAGATAGACACAGGAGGGATATTAATCTGTAATTCTTTCTTTGTAATGTCCTCGATGTTCATAATTCCTTATTAGAGTTATGTACAATCTATAAAATGAGTTGGAAAGTGTTTCTTCCTCCTGTTTTCTGAAAAAGCTTGTGTAATAAGGATATTATTTCTTCCTTAAATGTTTGGTAGAATTTACCAGTGAAGTCATGTAGGCCTGGAGTTTCCTGTAGAAGTGCTTTTAATTACAAATTAGATTTCTCTAATAGATTTCACTGATTTATACTCCATTATTTCCTTTTATTTACTATTAAGTATAATTTGCTCTTTTTAATTTCTTAAAATGAAGGCTTATATAATTGATTTTAACCCTTTTTCTTTCCTGATATTTGCATTTAGACTGTACATTTTACCCTCCTTCATTAGCTGAATCTCACATGTTTGGGGATGTTGTGGTTTTATCAACAGGTCAAAACATTTTCTCATTTTTCCTGTGATCTCTTCTCTGATTCATGGTTATTTCAAAGTATGTGGTTTACTTTCAAAATATTTAGATTTGCCAGAGATTGTTTTGGTCTCGATTTTTATTTTAATTCTGTTTTTGTCAAGTATACACTATGATTGTAATCATTTGAAATATATTGTGATGTGTTTTATGGCTCAGTTTATGGTTTATTTAGTGAATGTTCCATGTACATTTGGAAATAGTAGCTAGTCTGCCATTGTTGAGTTGTATTCGATACATTGCTAATCAGATTAAGTTTGTTGATAATCCTCTATATAATATCTATTTTTTTGTTTATACATTCCAACAATGCTTGAGAGAGGAAGATAAACTTCTCCAACTCTTATTAGTGAGTTTTTCTATTTCCTTCTATCAGTTTTTCATTCATGTATTTTGAAGCTTGTTAATAGGTAAGTAGATGTTTAAGAATTGCATGTCTTCTTAGTGAATTGATCCTTTTGTCACTCTGTTGAGTTCCTTTTTATCCCTGGTCATTATCCTTGACTTTGATATTAATATACCCACTCCTGTGTCTTTACAAGTAATTATTACACACTTACCTTTTTCTACTCTTTTCCTTTTAACTTGTATGTGTCTTCATGTTTAAAGTGTATCTTTTATAAACACCATATAATTGGGCCTCATTTTTTATATCCAGGTTGGCAGTACTGTTCTTTGTGTTAGACTGTCGAGTGTATTTAGATATAATGTAATTAGTGATTTGGTTGGGTTGAATTCTGCCATCTAACTATTGTTTTCTCTTCATTCCATTTATGCTCTTTAGTATTTCCCTCTTTTCCTTCCTTCTTTTGGATTCAGTAAGTGTTTTCTAGCATTGCATTCTCTCTCCTCTACTTGCTTTTAATCTATGCCTGTTTGTTTTAATTTTTAGTGATTGCTCTGGGGATTAAAATAAACTTACTTTAGTCACCACAGTCGACCCTGAATTGATTTTTAGTGAACTTTTTAAAGATTTTTTTTTAAAAATAATCTCTACACCTAACATGGAACTTGAACTCACAACCCTGAGAACAAGAGTCGCACACTCTTCTGACAGAGCCAGCCAGGTACCCCCACCTTGAGTTGATTTCATAGGTCTTTTTTTTTTTTTTTAAAGATTTCATTTATTTAACAGAGAGAAACACAGCGAGAGAGGGAACACAAGCAGAGGGAATGGTAGCGGGAAAAGCAGGCTTCCTGCAGAGCAAGGAGCCCGATGCAGGGCTCGATCCCAGGACCCTGGGATCATGACCTGGGCCGAAGGCGGACGCTCAACTACTGAGCCACCCAGGCGCCCCGATTTCATAGGTCTTTACACATAACAACGTTACATAATACACTTTCATTTACCCCTTTTAATCTTTTGTTCTATTGTTGCCATACATTTTGCTTCCATGTAGATTATACACCTCACAACGCTTTGCTGCTGTATTTGGTTTAAGCAGTCAAATGTCTTTTAAAGAAACTAAAAAATAAGAAGAGTGTATGTGTATTTATATTCAGCATATTTTCTATTTCTGATACTCTTCTTCATATAGATCTGATATCCTACATAATCATTTTCTTTCTGCCTGGAGAACTTCCTTTAACATTTCCTATGCATGTATACTGGTGATTATTCCAACTTTTCTTATCTGAAAATGTTTTTTCCTACCTTTGTTTTTATTAAAGCTATTGCTGGATGTAGAACTTTAGGTTGACTGCGGATTGCATTTCCTCGCTACTTTGTATGTCTAAGAATTGTTTTTGAATGTTGGACGTTATGAATGCTATTAAGTTGAGCTTGGATTATGTTGTTTTCTTTTTGGAAAATGTTGAGTATTGAGTGTCGAGTATTACTTTGACAAGCATTTAATTTATTTGTGGCCCAGTATGAGCCTATTGAGTTTTTTTATTTTTTTAAATTTTTAATTATTTATTCATTAGAGATTAAGAGAGACCTTGTGTGCAGATGAGCAGGGGGTAGGAGCAGAGGGGCAAGCAGACTCCCCGCTGAGTGGGCAGCCCCACGCAGGGCTTGATCCCAGGACCCTGAGATCATGACCCAAGTTGAAGTCAGACACCTAACCCATCGCATCCAGGTGCCCCTATTGAGGCTTTTTAAAGCATTATTGTGGTGGGTCAAGAATCGTCCATGTGCTAGGGCTAGAGTAGTCCTATTCTTTGGATTGGCCTTTCTGGGGTCTCAACTGAACGCCCAGAGTGTTTAATAATATAGCTACACTGTGTGTCAGCAGCTCTGTCTTCCATCCCTGAGTAACCTCAGGAATCTCCCTCCAGCTCATAGTCTCTCTCGCTGTCTCCCATCTGGCCCTTTGGGGGTTGTACACGCACAGGTTGGTATTTCGCCAAAGATTGAAAGAGACCTGAATGCAGATTTCTGAGGCAATTTCTCCCTTCAGTTCTTTCTCTCTTGATACCTTAATTCATAAATTCTGGCCACCTCAGCTTCCTGAATTCTGTTGACCCCACACAATGAGACTACTGCTGCCTTTTGGAATCTACTTTCTTGTGCTGCCATTTGCAAAGTGTGCTCTGGCAGGAAACTGGACTGAACGCAGAGTTCACCTCACGTGTTTCCTTTGCTTGAGGTTCACCGGCCATGTTTTTTGTAAATCTTTATATGCACTGAGTAAACTCTTGGCACATATTAGGTGCTTGGTACGATGTTTTTAAGGAGGAGGGCATGATGAATTTGGCTCATTTAAGTCCTATTTCTAGAAATACCCCCAAAGCTATTCAAATAGCCTATCCAGAGAGTCAGTCTCCACCTCCTCTACCCACTCCCAGCCCCCCAGCCCCCGGGGTAATCAACTTTCTCTTCAAAAGTCCACACGCAGTTTTTTGTGTGTTGTGTTACTCAGTGTATAAAGCTTTGAGCAGTCAGAGAACCGTCAGAATTACATTCATCCCCAGCTAGGATGCACACTGTTTTCTGGGAGATCTGATATACTTTTTTCCAAATCAGCTAAATGCTCTCTGGAAGAATTATGGATGGGGAGAGGAGGCTGTGAACGAGCTGGCATAAATTGTCATTCAGAACGTATTCTTGAAGCCCTGCATATGGTTTCTCTTATTACCAAGAAAAGAGCGTCTGAGGTTGTTCAAAGAGAGATCTTGAAGGGAGGAAGAAGGCAGGTCCAGTGGGTCTCCTGGGAGTGGAAGACCAGGTTGAGGAGACACTTGGGCAAAGAAAATCCCCGCTGAATGTCTACTGGCTCCTTTATTCACCTCAAACACCCAGCTCTGCTTTATCTTCCCAGGGCCCATTTTCTGGACCAGTGAACCAAATGAAAGATAGGCCATTTTTCTTTTGTTTCCATCTTGACCGGGAATATCAGGTCTCCAAAGGAAGGGTTATTTCAAGACCACTTTGGAAATTACATTTGGAGATTTCATACTCTGCCTTGATTTACCATCCTGCCCCCACCAATGCATACACTATGAAGCAATCAAGACCATCCTCCCTTCTGAGAAGGAAGTGTCATTTGGGTGGCCTAATGACCCCATTCTTGCCCTTGAGACAATGAGGGGGCAAGCCGAGTTTGGAACTCCGATAGTTGGGCCACTGTAATTTAGATTTCCTGTTCACCTACAAGCACCGCTTTCCCCCTGCCTGCATTTTGGTTCAAAAGCACAAGACAAACAAGGGACTGAAAAGACTTAATGTGTGAGAGTTTTAATTTTCCTCTGAGGGGAAAAAAACACAACAAATTATGATTTTCGTCCAAGCAAACAAATCGTTTTCCATATGTCTCCAAGAGAAAAGTGTTTTTCTGATATTCTACATGTTCCTCAGATGATTCCAGTGGGGAGATCCCAGGAAGCAGCACGTTTTCTCGTGTTGCAGGGAAAATGCGTTTTCCAACTCATAGTCTCAATGCTCCAGTAATTGGCTTCGAAGCGCCCACTCCAACTCTGCTTCTGAAAGGGAGCCAGAGAATGGGGAGCAGCAGGGTTTGGTTTCTACCAGCTCTGAGGGCCACTGGAGGGGGGCCCAGCAAGGGCTGGCCTCGTGGGCTGGAGACAGATGGTGCTCCGTGCCCTTGCCCCTGCCCTCAGAGTAGTTTGTGGTGGGCGGTGAGCAGTGGCGGGGGTAGGGGGGGTTGTGGGGAGGCTAAGCACTCTCTGCAAAGAGGTGGTCCAGAAATAACTTCTGCGGGGCGCCTGGGTGGCTCGGTTGTTAAGCATCTGCCTTCGGCTCAGGTCATGATCCCAGAATCCTGGGATCGAGCCCCACATCGGGCTCCTTGCTCGGCAGGAAGCCTGCTTCTCCCGCTACCATTCCCTCTGCTTGTGTTCCCTCTCTCTCTGTGTTTCTCTCTGTCAAATAAATAAAATCTTAAAAAAAAAAAAAAAAGAACTTCTGCAACATAACTTTCTGGACTGTGGCCCCTGGGACACCTGTAGCCCCACTCACAAAGCTTGGAAGTGGGGCCCGCAGTGGCCCTTCACATCCTTGCTAGAACAGCAAAGTCTCTGGTCCCCGGCCTTGCCATTCCTCTACTTCCCTACCTTCCATAGTTCCCTCATTGCTTTTAGGATAAAGTCCATACTCTTCAGACTTTCTCGCAAGGGAAGTTCTCAGTAACCTAGTTCTGCTGTATCCTTATTCTCCTCTGTCATTACTCCCTCTGCGATTCACTCTCCACATCCCTCCCCAACAAACCGACGTGTTTGGAGTCCCTTGAATATACCAGACTCTTTTGGCTTGAGGTGTTGTTCCTGAGAACAGGAATAATGCACATGTGTTCCACCTTGATGATTCCTATTCCTATGTCAAATCTCAACACAGGATCGCTTCCTCCAGGGAGCCTTCCTTCAAGGCCCCACAGGCATCCATCCAACTTGCTGCCACAGTTTGCTACATTCATCACATCACAGTGACTCCCTGCCAAGTGTTTACTGAGCATTGTACATAGCAACGAAGTGCTAGGCATGGAGGATATACTGGAAGGAAAATGGTAATGAACAGGTACTCTAACCAAATAAATGAGAAAATACTATTTGTAATAAGTACTGGGAAAGAAGAGGGTATAGAAATGGAAAACAAGGAGGAAAGACTACCTTATTTTATTCTTTCATTTTTCAAGTTTTTATTTAAATTCCAGTTAACATACAATATGATGTAAGTTTCATGTACGGTATCCTATGTTATTCTAACTTCCTCTCTACCTCTCTCTCTCTCCATTAGACAGCAAGTTCTTGAGAGCAGAGATTTGTATTAATCACGTCTTTATTTCTGATGCCCAGTACAGGACGCGCCTTATAGAAGGCACTTGCAAAGAGTTTGTGGCTGGAAACATAAACATTTTCTGTTCCATTTTTTGGACATATTTTTAACTCTGGTAGAAATGGAAAGTTTCAAATCTTTTTTCCAGGAAAGGTAAACTGGGTAGTTAGAGGGACAAAGAACAAAGACACTGGTGCCTTTGGGTATCACCCTCCCTCCCTAACCTGCCATGCACCTCTCATTATTGGCACGATGGTATAGTGGTTTTATTTTATTATTTTATCTTATTTTATTTTATATTTTTTTAAAGATTTTATTTATTTATTTGACAGAGAGAGAGATCACACATGGGCAGAGAGGCAGCCAGAGAAGGGGGAAGCAGGCTCCCCGCTGAGCAGAGAGCCCAATGTGGGGCTCCATCCCAGGACCCTGAGATCACGACGTGAGCCGAAGGCAGAGGCTTCAACCCACTGAGCCACCCAGACGCCCCAGTATAGTGGTTTTAAAACACGTCCTTAAATTCTTTGACAACCCTCCCTCAAAAGATGTAGCTTGATTCCCTTCACCTTGCGTGTAGACTGGTCTTAGTGACTAGCTTCTAACCAACTGAATAGTACAGAAATGATGATGTGTCCAATGTGAGGCTAAGTCGTGAGAGACTAAGATACCGCTGCTTCATCTCTCTGTTCCACTTTCTGGCGCCATATTTTAAGGACACCGCATTCCAAAGAGAGCCCCAGGTGGTGAGGAACTAAGGCCTCCTGCCAGTAGGCAGAAGAGTGACTATCTTGGGAGCAGGTCCATCGGGCCCAGTCAGGCCCTCAGAGTCATACACGTCAGATCACAACCTTGGCCACAACCTTCTGAGACACCGTCAGCCACAAGCACTTCACCCAGATGCTTCCAGATTCCTGACCCCCAGAAACCAAAAAGTCATCTGTTTTAAAGCACCAAGTTTTGGGATCATTTATTATGCTGTGGTGGATCACGAACAGAATGTGTCTGCACTCCTGAATTTACATAGAAAGAAGAGGGAGGGGCGCCTGGGTGGCTCAGTGGGTAAAAGCCTCTGCCTTTGGCTCAGGTCATGATCTCAGGGTCCTGGGATCGAGCCCCGCATCGGGCTCTCTGCTCAGCAGGGAGCCTGCTTCTCTCTCTCTGCCTGCCTCTCTCCCTGCTTGTGATCTCTCTCTGTCAAATAAATAAATAAAATATTTAAAAAAGAAAGAAAGGAAGGAAGGAAGGAAGGAAGGAAGGAAGGAAGGAAGGAAGGAAGGAAGGAAGGAAGGAAGGAAGGAAGAAAGGAAGAAAGGAAGAAAGGAAGAAAGGAGAGGGAGTTAGCTCGGCCTCCTGTGTGGGGGAAGGCTCCTCCATTCCAGACAGAAAAGGAAGGTTAGTCCACAAAAGCAGAAGGGTAGCTACTTTGTTATCCTTAAGGAGACTGGACCCACCTTGGGATCCTGGGTTTCCAGCCTTCTCTGTCCCTTTCCCTCATGACCCTAAAGGAGACGGGGATACAATGTAGGCATGT
Source organism: Procyon lotor (assembly GCA_028646535.1). Taxonomy (NCBI): domain Eukaryota; kingdom Metazoa; phylum Chordata; class Mammalia; order Carnivora; family Procyonidae; genus Procyon; species Procyon lotor. Next base: position 18,641,704 of record CM053613.1, on the reverse strand, counting down.
GATTTATCATACTTTGTGTGCTTAGCACTGTTCTAATGAGATTTGCAGAAATTCATTCATTTAAGCCTCACAACAATGCTACAAAGTACTACTGTGGTCCCGGCTTTACACATGGGGAAACTGAGGCGCTAAGCCGTACGCTGATTTGCCAAGCCGGTTTTTAATATTGGAGGAAAGGCCCTAAGAGAAATGAAGGCCTACAGTATGACAAGCATTTTAACAGACACTTTGCTATTATTTCTTGAATCCACGAAACAGATCTACAGGGAATAGGTCAAAGCCCTGTGTTTTAAGGATAACCAAAGTGAGGCCCAGGGAGGTGGAAGGACTTGCCCAGGGTCACACAGGAAGTGGCAGGTGTGGGTTCAAAGTCTGGGGCTTGCTCCAAGCCCTTTTTCCGCAGCACCCAGCCCCCTGCCCGTTCCTACCACCCTCTCCCTCCTCTCATCTTCAGAAGTGCGTTTGCCAAATCCAGAAAAATCACGCAGGTGCTGGCCGGCTGTCTAAATGGGAAAGGAAGCGACAGCTCTGAATTCACACCTCCCCAGGCACCTCCAGGCAGCTGTTATCTGCACCCAAATCTATGGCAGCCCGCTCTACCACGAGCCTGGGCTGAGAGATGAGTGAGCAAAGCAGGCAGGGAGGAAGCACGATAAACAAGATGCTGTAAAACCCCGCATTTGTCTTCGAGGCGGGAGTTCAATAAATCCAGAGGCACCCGCGCCGTGACGTTCCTGAGGCTGAAGCTACCTCTGGGCTTGGCTCCGCTTCCTAGGATGTGGCAGGAGGTTGGAGAGCTCTCTCCCGACTGTCAGAGAGGCGGGCCTCTGGACCAATAGCGAAACGAGTGAAATTTGTGCCCTGTACCTATCCACCTGCCTGCCTCCGGCTGTAGAGTGGACAAGCTGCTTCCTGGACCTAGCAAGCACCTCCTCGGCCATGTTAGCTCCCTCCCCTTGCCCCTCTCCCTTCTGCCAGCCTCCCGCCCCAGGACTGGGGACAGCCCTCTGACTTAACATAGGAGCCAAGATGGCTTCCTCGGGAGCTAGACATGGTGAGCGCTCCTGGCATTTCTCTCAGGAAATGATTTGTGACTTTTCTCTTGATAGTTGGGATGATGGAATTTTGCCATGATACAGGGGAAGAAGAGAGCGGTGTGGTTCCACCCTCGAGGGCTTAAGAATCCCCTGGACTGTGAATTAGAAATATAGATCCCAGTCAGAAATAGAGCAACTCGGAGTCACCGGGCACCCCTGTGATTCTGCGTGTAAACCATCTGCGGACGGTGCTGAGAGAAGCTGAGAGAAAATCACCATCTAGAATGGGCCCATTAGCCCTGGCTTAAGAAGAGCTCCAGGCAGTCAAGAAAGGCATCTCAGGGGCACCTGGCTGGCTCAGTAGTTGGAGCATGTGACTCTTGATCTTTTTTCTTTCATTTTTCTTTTTTTAAGGCTTTATTTATTTATTTGACAGAGAGACACAGTGAGAGAGGGAGCACAAGCAGGGGGAGTGGGAGAGGGAGAAGCAGGCTTCCTGCCGAGCAGGGAGCCCGATGCAGGGCTCTATCCCAGGACCCCAGGATCATGACCTGAGCCGAAGGCAGACACCTAATGACCGAGCCACCCAGGCACCCCGTGACTCTTGATCTTGGGGTTGTAAGTTTGAGCCCCGCGTTGCGTAGAGATTACATTAAAAATACTAATACTGAGGTGCCTGGGTGGCTTAGTCGGTCAAGTGACTGACCCTTGATTTCAGCTCAAGTCCTGATCTCAGGGGCCTGGGACCCACATAGGGCTCTTTGGTCAGCAGGGAATCTGTTTGAGAATTCTCTCTCTCTCTCTCTCTCCCTGCCCCTCTCAAATAAATAAATAAATCTTTAAAAGAAGAAAAACAGGAAAAATTATTAAGACCCTGGTTACTGCTAACCAACATAAAATTTTGTATTCCATTGAGAAGGAAACAAAGTTCTAAACAGAGAGATGAAGGTAGAACTTTCTACAAAATCAAAAGGGCCATTGCATTTTTATCCTTACAGAGACTGGGCTTCTGTTTGAGGTCCTTCAGTCCTTTCCAGGAGCTAGTTTTGTTCATGTTTTATTTGTATCTACAGCAGACAGAATTTTGGTGCCTTCAACCTTTGCTCCTGGTGTTAAAGTTAAGTTACACAGGCAAAGGGGCACTGTAGTTGTTCTTAAAGTTGCTGATCAGTTGACTTTATAATAGGAAGACCATCTCAGATGAACTGGGTGGGCCCAGTGTAATCACGTGAGCCCTTCAAAGTGGAAGCGGATGGCAGAAGGCAAGGTCAGAAGGATTCGAAGAACAAAATGGATTTGGCACACTGCTTCTAGCTGGAATATGGAGGGGCTCTGTGAGGATGGGAACTAGTGCCCTGAAGGAGCTGGGAGGGGGGCATCCACATCAGACAGCCAGCCAACGGGGGTCTCAGTCCCACCTCAAGGACTGGAGTCTCCCGACTCCCTGAATGCGTTGGAAAGTAAAAGCTTCCCTAGAGCCTTCAGACAAGAGCCCAGCAAGCTGACACCTTGATTTCAACCTCGGGGTCCACTGATCAGAGCTCAGAAGAGCACGTGTGGACTCTTGACTTACAGAACTGGGAGATAATAAGTGCCATTTTGAGCTGCTAAGTGTTCGTTATAGGGCACTAGAGCACCAAGAGTATCCAACTGCTTTTCTTCTATCAATGTTTCAGTCTGGATTTTTTGGTTGGGGTTGGTTTTTGGTATTCTAAGACCTGAATTCACTGCCAAATGGTGGTTCGCAGACAATCCCCCTGCCTCTCTTTGAAGACCTCACCAGAATCTACTTCCCTCGAGTATCTTTCCCCCAACAGAGACATCCTTTGGCATTAGCTGTGATGGGCTTTGTTGAACAGGTCCTTATTTTGTTGGTGAGAAAAGTGTAGGAGTGGGGTAGAGGCGATAAAGGGTGGAATGTGTGTCTGGTCAGGGGTAGATGTTGGGGAGCCCAGTGGAAAGATAGGTTCATTCATTCATTCATTCATTCATTCCAAAAATGGTGACTTAACATCTATTCTGTTCCAGGTAGTCTTCCTCATTAGATGTACTGGTGAATAAGACCAGGTCACTCTCTGACGTACTCTATGTACAGGAAGGAGACAGATAATACATGAGTCAACGACGAACTAAAGAAAATATTCCAGGCAGTAATGAGTCCTATGGGGAGAAAACCTCCAGTAATACGTGGCATCCAGAAGAAGTCCCTTTAGAGAGGGCACCCTATTAGAATCCTTTGGGAGGATGTAAGCATTGAACTAAGACCTAAATGGTGAGAGGGGCATTGAGCCCCAGGAGAGGAAGAGCAACTACAAGGCCCTGGGGCTGGAAGGCACTTGACATATTTACTGGCCAGGGGAGGAAAGGACAGTTTGACAAAGATGTGGTGAACAGCAAGGGAAGCATAACTGAGGCCAGACTGCTGGCAGAGGCCAAATCAACTAGAGCCTATAGACCACAACCAGGAGCTTGGGTTTGGTCATCTGTACACTGGGCAGCCACGGGATATGAGATATCTCAGCCCCCCAGTCAGACCACACTAGACGGTCCCTGAATACAACCTACTTTTCTCTCCCTAGTGTAGCCGTATCAAGGGTCACAACAGGAACAAAATGGCGCCCTCGCAGGAAGCTTGCCCTAGGGACCATGGACAGAGGTGATGGTTGGGTTAAGGGAACCAATCACCCGGTGACCAACAACAGGAGACTGTCACCAGTTTCTGCAAGTGTCTCCAGAAGCAGGAGGAAGGAGTGGGGTAGCAGAGGGGCCGCCCAATAGGAGCTGTGGTCCAGGGAAAATGCAGCTGCTGTCAGAACCATGGTAGACTTGGAGAGAGCAGGGGAGGGAGAGAAGAAATAGTCCAACTGCTCTAACCTTGCGGTCCCCTGCCAGGATGTCTCATTGGCTACAAAACCGAAAGCCAGAGGGCAGGGCTGCTTGGTGAGACCCTAATAGACCTCACAGGACACAAGGAAGAGAGACAAAAGGTCAGATGGGGGAGCACTTCTCCCTACCTGGAATGTCTTCCCTGCCTTTTTACACCTGGCAAGGTTTATCTTAATAAATAACCTCCCAAACCCACCTCGGCAGAAGGCAACAAATGGAGTTAAAGTATTCTACTGAGGTCCTTGCATTGTCCAGGAAGTAGCAAAGAAAAGAGCAAGAAAGAAACGTTTTCATGAAAATACCGAAAGCTTCCTTTGTTCTAAAGAAAACAATTGTTCTTCGAAGGACACTTCTCTGCCTGGGTGAAGAAAAGTCTCTGGGATAGCCCTTTTAAATGTAGCTCTGATGCAAAATCCAAGACTCCTGTTTGCTCGAATGGTATCATAGGCAGAAACAAATACCAAAAGCAAGCAGATCAAAAATTAGAGAAGAAACTAACCATACACATCTGGATAACCGAAAACAAACAAACAAAAAATTTAGCTTCCAAGAAATCAAATTAGAGTACTGAAAAATGCATGTTTTATATGATAATCAAATCACATGCCCACGGTGATTTGGGGGATCTAGCTTCTCCGAGTGAAAGCCATGGGTTATTTGGGAGGCAGGAAGAAAGAAAGGAAGAGATACACTGCATAATGAAAGGGCATCAGACTGAATAGAAGATAATTCCCTTGGACATGAAATGCAATCAAGTCAAGACCCATATTTTATCTCTGCTGGAGGCAGTCTTATTTGTTAGTAAAGTGCAGGGATAATCAGCCATTGTTCTCCCTGCCAAGACTGTCAAAACAAATACAAGCTTCTTCGCCTGGTGCTAAAAATGTCTGAGCCTTTGGAGAACAGCTGAGCAGAAAGCAATCTTGCTCAATTTCAGCACATTTTCCCCCAAATATTAGGCTGTCCGAATGCAGCCCACATCAAAGCATCGCAGACACACACTGCAGGGACAGACCTGTCATGAGAACATGGCCTATCAAACTTGAGCAAGCAGAACACACAAGGAAACCGCTTTCAACTTGTCCAACTCCCTGTTGCAAGGATCAGGGACTTGGAAACATAGAGAACCTACTCTAAACAAATCATTCCTTTGAGCTGCTTTTTATAAATACACAAAAATAATGTTTGTCTGTTTGCAAAATACTGGGTCTTGATAAGGCTCTGGGAGCCTTAGAGATGATTTATGATTTCTTGGCTATCGTATCAATGTTGCCTAAGCGACATTCCCCCTAAGCGTCTGCAGGATTATTCTTCATGCTATGAAGTCAGCTTTTACTAAAGTATGTCTTCTCTGTAGCTCTGGGGTTTGTATTATTTAAGAGGTTCTTCAGGATATTTGGGGGTGCAAGTAACAAAAAATCAACTCAACTGGCTTAAGCAAGAGAAATATTTATTTCATTAAGTAACAAGAATCTAGACTAAAACACACAATATGGTAACCATAGTTAAGAGCACTTCCATATTCTGTATTTGAAAGTTGCTAAGAGAGCAGATCTTAAAAGTTCTCATTACAAGTAAAAGAATTTGTAATTGTGTGTGGTGGCAGATGTTAACTAGATTTATTGTGGTGATTGTTTTGCAATGCACACAAATATTGAATCATTATGTTGCACAGCTGAAACTAATGTTATATGCCAATTATACTTCAAATTTGAAATACATATATACATACATACATAAAACAAGAATCCCACAGGTAAGATAATTCCAGGTGGATTAACCCAGTGGCCCAAAAAGGATCATTGAAGACCCAGTTCTTTGTTTTACTGCTCTTCCATCCTCATGCTAGGTCTCCTCATGGTCATAGGATGGCTGCAAGAGTTCCAGGGATCGCACTTAGATCCTAAAGTGTTAGAAGAATAGAGAGCGTTCTTATGGGCTTCTTTTAATCAGTGAGAAAAGGTTTTTGTAGAAGGCCCCTCAGCAGATTCTGCAACATGTTTTAATGGTCACAACTGTGTCCTATGCCTATGCCTAAGCCTAAGCCAATAACTAGAAAGATAAATGGGATCACAATGCAACCATTAGACCAACTTACTTCTAAACACAGGGATAGGGTCACCTTTCCATGACCATTATGAGGGAAGGGTGGACACCCAAATAAATGTGGGGTCCTGCTAGCTAAGAACAAAGGGGAAGTGCCTGTTAGGGAAGCAACCATCCATGTCTGCTACAGTTGGGATGCAGGGGAAAATACGTTTGAGTTAAATGAATTTTTGGCTTAACCAAGGGATAGGCAGAAAAGTTTTTCAATTACGAGTTTGGCTATTAACATGTATTTATTCACTTTTATCCCCACTGCATAAAGTGGAATGATACCTTTGTTGTGTCTATGCCTAATGGCATTCCTCTTCTCTCACCCTTGAGAACTCCTGCTTTATCCGCATTCTCAGGATGGCAGGAGTAAGCCTGGGCATAATGTCTGTGGGATGGGCTCCTGCCTCCCTGGTCACAGATGATGGCGGCTGAGGTGCACAGTGGGCCCAGCTGGACCAATCAGCTCTTCTTCCCTTGGAATTTGGGACAGGGGGCACTATCTACTTGCATCAGTATCTTGGTGTGATTGGGACTATAATAGAAAACCTCCAAAATGGGAACCCTAGGGGGCTCAGTCGGTTAAGCAGTTGCCTTCTGCTCAGGTCAGATCCCGGGGTCCTGGGACTGAGCCCTGCATCCGGCTGCCTGCTCAGCTGGGGGTCTGGGTCTCCCTCTCCTGCTCCCCCTGCTTGCGGGTCCACTCTCTGTCTCTCTCCCTGTCAAATAAACAGATAAAATCTTAAAAAGAAAAAAAATTACCTCCAGAAGTGTCAGGCAGCTGTTTTTATGCCATTTGAGATGTGAAGGAAAAGCTGATGCTTGGGAAGGTAACAATGGAAAAGATACAGGGAGAGGGGTCGCAGTTTTGGCTCCAGGAGACACCTCGAAATTCTACCCCCCCACATACACCCCTAAACTACCCTCCCCCTAATCCAGATCCAAATTAGTTCCGAAGAATCCTAACTAGCACTATGAGAATATAATGTCCCTTTTCAGGGAGGATGGGGGGGATTCCCCAGCATTTGGGGCTCATCCTTAAGAACTTCCTGTTCCCATTAGAACGCTGTGTAGGAAACAGAAGACAATGAGTTATCCCTGTCCTAAGTCCGTCCCAGAACTGGCTACAAAAGTTAGCTCTGCTTGATTTAAATCCGCACTATTGGTTCAGTTTCTAATACTTTAATTCTGTCCCCCAAAAAGTGTTTAAACAGAACACTCCACCGTACAAACAACAAGTCCCGGGGAGAGCTGTGCACTGTGCGGGATGCTGAGGGGGGCAGGGAGCGGAGGGCGTGCTGGATACTGAGCTCCAACTATTTGCTTTCCATGTCTGGTTGAGTTTAATCCTAACGGCGTACTCTGTAGCAGTCACGATGAAACCATTCCACCAGCGAGGATGCGGAGCCTCAGAGAAGCACACCAAATTTTGTTAGGGTTCACGTGGCTTGAAAGCCATGTGGGGAGATTTTGAACCCGGGTCTGAGAACCCAAACCAATGACATTTTCATTATTCCATGTTTTATATGTTTTATACAGGACCTTGATTGGAGGTCCTGTTGGGTAGATTCTGGCTAACAGACTTTTGTCTCTGGCTATGAGTATTTGCACAATCTAGGATATTCTGTATATCCAGGGAAAGAGGCATGTGGGAACCACCTCCCAGCACCGGATCTCGGAAGGATCCTTTTGCATTTTCTAAATTAAGCATCGCTGCATCTGGCAGCAACACAAAATAGCCATTTTTAACACCTTATTTATAAAGGTGGAAAACCCAAAAGCCAGAGGTGGTGGGTAATGGGGTGCAAGATCCTTAGCTGGACCCAGAAACGCTTTGCAGCCCCGCGGGTCTCACTCTCTCAGTAGGTGTATATTCTCAAGCTGTTGCTTTTTCTTGCCTAATTAAAGCTGATTGGAGTCTCAGAGTTTGGCTTTGTGTTACTTTTCGCCCGTCTTTCACATACTCAGACTCATGTACCGTCTGCTGCTGCCAATTAGCAATAACGTTGGAGGGGGGTTAGTCCCAACGTTGCCAGTCTGTACGGGCACCTGTTGGGATGAGATTAGGTGGATTCAGGCAAAATCATTACTTCAATGTGGTTTGTGCCTCGTGATCATCCAAACATTTAAATCAAACTTTCCGAACTCCCCCAAACAGACACGGAACACATAAAGCCGCCCATCTGGAATATGTCGCAAATCTGAACCAAAATTTTACCCTCTCCTGCTGTTAACTCTTCCCTATCTATTGAATGCTTTGTTTTGTCTAGATTTCAAAAGCAAAGGAGCTGATGTGTTTTTCTTAATTACACAGAAGTGTTCCGTGCTTATTTTAATGCATTGCAATGTTACAAACATAAAATGAAGACAGGGGAAATTGGGACTGGAGTTTTTAACATGGTCAGTAGCCCTTCCTATAAAACCTTGCCAACGTCAAGAACATCTTAAGGAATGTTAACTACAGGAAATCTCCAGTCTGTCAAAATGCCCAGGGAATGGGAGATTCCAGGTCATCTGAGAGTTAACCAGAAAATCCTTTTCACGTCAGCCCTTGATGTTGAAAGTCTTACTGAAAAGCATGAGTCGAGTTTCCTGCCTTAAGAAGCACAGTTTACTTCCAGTGCAATTCTTCTTTCATAACTGAGGGTCAGGCTGGACCTCGGGCTAAGCCTTCTAGACCCCAATTCCCGTTGTCCAGAAAACAAAACAGGAGATTGGCTAGAATTTGTACTTGACCCTAGGACGTGTTTTTGAAGTTCCTAAAATAAGCTTTTTCTTCCATGTAGTTTGCTCCTTTCACCTTGTGTAGGAAAAAAAAAAAAGCTGACTAAACTGAGAGTTTGGCTTGTATACATTCCGGTGAAATCAAGATTTTTACCATATTTAAATTTTCTCATCTAGCTCTAATGAAAGATGCAGCTGTGGCCTCAGCCATCAGCACTGAGGGGTCATCCTTCCCTATGCGGCCTCAGACCAGCTGCAGGCGGACTGGGAGGAGAAAGGAGTACCTCCCCTAAAATCCCCCTCCACCGTCCCCTCCCCCAGGTAGAGAAGAGGTGGTGGGGACTTTGCATTTGCTCATTTCTTTCCAGATCACTTGTCACTGTCTGGGCCAGGGTTCCTCAACCTCGGCACTACTGACACTTGGGGGGACAATGCTTTGTCGGAGCGGCTGTTCTGAGCATTGTGGGAGGTTCAGCAGCATTTCTGGCCTCTACCCCCTGGATGCCAGTCGCATTTCCCCAAACCCCTAACTGTGACAACCCAAAACGTCTCCGATCATTACCAAATATTCCCTAAGGGACAAAACTGCCCCCAGTTGAGGATTATTGGTCCAGATGAAGGCACAATTCTTCTTCTCCCCCCACCTCTTGTCAAGATTATGAGATTTCTTGACCTTGGCAAGTCATTTCATAACATATTTCCTGTGCTCTTTCATGGAAGAACAAAAATAATTCTCTGATGAAAGTCATATTTTGACTTGAATTGTGTGAGGCAGGCCTTGGTAAAATAAAAACTTCAGGTTCTGCATTGTTTCTGGAAGGCAGTAGATTTGTTTTCTGCATCATGTCTGATTTTTATTTTAAATACTGAATCTTCATACTTTCCTAAATTTCCCTGGTGGTTACTGTCATCATGGACATCAAGTCAATGCCACAGCCACGGCCTCTTGTGTTGGGCCGTCATCCTCAATTTCTTGTGTATGTCTACCTCAGAAATCATCTTACCACTGTTACTGCTTCCTAATGCTTAATAGATTTTTCAGCCATTGGTTTTTAAAATCCATTATTCTCTCTCTCCAGTGGGTTGAGTTGTGTTCTGATTTTATATTCTTAAAGAATAGTCAATTTCAAAAATCTGCTAAACTGGTTAAAATTTGGGGGGGGCAGTTAGTTTCACATCCCTGATTTTAAGCCTACAGAGAGTTAGTTCGGCTATAGAAAGAGGCGGAAGTTAAATTTTTTTTGGATAAGCAGATTTTCTGATTAAGAGAGTTATCCCACATATGGTGATTATCAATTTTCAAACAATTAAATTAATATTTTATATTATAGTACGTGTATAGGTACACACATTCTCAGTCTCTCTCTCTCTCTCTCTCTGTCTCACACACACACACACACACACACACACACGCACAAGCAATTTTCCCGATTCATCAGATTTTGTTAGTGTTATTCTTACTTAGATTGTAAAAAACAGAATACAAAGCTATAGGTACTCTCTGACTGTATAAAAATGTCCATGTACAAAGACAGAGCCTGGGAAATCAAAATTTAAATAGTGGTATTGGTTCTCGCTAATTTTTTCTTTTTTTTTTTTTTTAAAGATTTTATTTATTTGACAGAGAGAAACATAGCGAGAGAGTACAGCGAGAGAGGGAACACAAGCAGAGGGAATGGTAGAGGGAGAAGCAGGCTTCCTGCAGAGCAGGGAGCCCGATGCAGGGCTCGATCCCAGGACTCTGGGATCATGACCTGAGCTGAAGTTAGGCGCTTAACGACCGAGCCACCCAGGTGCCCCTTGCTAATTTTTTTTCTTATCCAAAATTTTCTACAAATTGTTTCTATAAATGACCTTTTCAAGTAGCATATTCCCAGGAAGTTCACTAAAAATATGAAAAAAAAAACCTGAAAATGATGAAAATATACTTATCATATCAACCACCGAGAGATCCTCACTATTAACATTTAGCAAATGGTTCTCTCCAGCCTGTTTTTTCCTTTTGCAAAACTTAGATCACTCTACCCAAGCGGCCCTTCACCTGGTTTCCTTTTATCACAGTAAACGTGAATATAAACATAATCAGTGTATCCAAACTGCAGGATTTGGATGATTTACAGTTCTTCATTATTCTATGGCTAATGCCACAGTGAAAAGCTCTACACATAAATCTTTGCACACATGTCTGAGCTGCACTTTCAACTAAAACTTGAAAAGACCAATACAGGGTCAAGGAGTATGAATGTTTTAAGATTCAATACACACTCCCGGATTCCCTCCAGAAGGCTGTGCCCATTTTCAGTCTTTTTATTGGCAATTCTCTTGAAGGGCTTCCATCTTGTTCTGTCACCCTCCAGGTCTGTGAAGACATTTCCCATGGGACGTTCTTTAGATATGTCAGTGTAATAAGATCCATTATAAGATATCTGTCAACAGCCTCCCTGGGCCCATCTCGAACCATCTGTCAGTGGCAACTCTAATATATTTGGGGAAGATGCTGATGCAGTTGCCAGAAACAAATTTGCCATTGAATCAGGTTTTCCAATCAGTTAAGTTGCAGAATTGAACTGTGTTAATGACATGTGACGATCTCAGGACGATATCCGGAGACTTCGTGTAGGGACGTGTCTTTGTAGATTTCAGAGCAGCTGCAGGTGGGGAGGGGAAGGTGGGTTATCTTTCCCGTGAATTCTGTCGAGCTCTCACCATCCCAACCATGTTGTCAGCTTGGCAGCAAGAATCAATCGCCGAGCTTTAGCTTCAGGCAAGACTGGGGAGAAAAACACCACTTTGATACAGGGCTGCATTACATAAGAAGTGCACATATGCAGCGGGTACCTTGTGTAAGTATATATTCCATGCCAACGAAGGATCTCTGACCAAGACAAAGAAGTGTGGTGACTTATGTGCTCCCAGGAAATGGGAAGGATCGGCTCTCTTACCCCTACAAAAATGTTCTACAGATTGGAAGGCGCTGTACCTATATGTGTTAATTACGGTTGTCATTGTATTGTTGTAAGCTCAGAACTGGGCCTGAGATCTGGACATTAAAGCCTCTAGGAACTAGCTATTTTATTTTGGATGCACAAAATTGTAAGTGCCAGTAAGTACCGGTATCACCTCCTCTCCAGCCCCTTCCTGGTCACTTGACCTCTATAAAGAATCACAAAGCCCAAATTAGACTTTAGCTTTCCGAGGGTTGGCCTATGTTTCAAGCATTGAGATGGCGAGAATTGTCTTTGCCCTCAAATGGATGAAGTAGTCATGGGTTCTCTTTGTCCTGTACCCCAGCTAATGGAGTCACTTTCTGAAGTGTCACAGACAGCACAAAGTCCCCGGATAGTCACTGTTTCTTCCCCCCCCCTCCCTTTTTTTTAAGCTTTTATTTATTTATTTGACAGAGAGAGAGAGAGAGAGAGATCACAAATAGGCAGAGAGGTAGGCAGAGAGGGGGGAAGAAGGCTGCCTGCTGAGCAGAGAGCCTGATGTGGGGCTCGATCCCAGGAGCCTGAGATCATGACCTGAGCCAAAAGCAGAGGCTTTAACCCACTGAGCCACCCAGGCGCCCCATAGCCGCTGTTTCTTAATTCACTGGAACCTTATGGTCCCCTTGGCATCTAGTCCAAATGGAACAAACCACCAAAGCCAGAGCAGATAGAAACCACAAGCCACGTGTAACCAACAGAGTCCAGGGCCCATCACCCCACCAGTGAGGCAGACTGGAAAGGCAGGCCTGACTTGAAAGCCTTCTCACTGTAAATAGCTTTACTGAGAACAGGTTGGAATTAGCCACCCTCGGACAACCTCAGAGTGTCTTAAGTGCTTCTCCTGGATGTGTCCTGTTGGGGATAACAATGGCTTGAATTGTTTCTGCTATCATAAGGCAGCCCAAACTCAACACATTGGCATTCTTCTGGAATGGAGACCAGAATCCGGCCCATGACACCTGCACAGGTCCTATGGCTCTACTCTCACCCTGAAGGTTGGGAGAGAAGAGTGGGAATTAGCAGACCTAAGATATTTAAGGCACCTTTATTATTTCAAGTAGTCGTCCCAATAATTCTATAAATCAGGACTTTTTAACTCTTTCACAGAAGAGGATCCTGAGGCCCAGAGAGGTTGAGCATCTCACCCAAGGTTACACAGGAAAGAAAGAAATGGCAAAGCCAGGACACGAGCCACAAACCGCCTGACTGTAATGTCTCTGTTTTCTCTGTCACAGTACAGCGGAGGCTTGGGTGGGGAGATACTTCTGAATTGGCTTCTGAAAGGACCTTGTGCCTACAGATCCACAATCTTCCATGTCTTTCTCAGAGTTGCTGGTGAGCTGGTGCAGAAGTGAATGGAAACCAAGTGAAGCACAGAGAGATCTAATCAGAATGAGAACTCAAGAGATTTTATCACTTTAATGAAAAACTGCGGTTACAAGACGGGGTATGTTGCTTATAAATTTGTGAAATTTTTACGTGTTAATTTTTCTCTCCAAAAGAACCCATACTCTTCTCTACCAAAACAAATAATTTGCATCTCTTCTTCCAGGTTTTTGTTTAGTCTCAACTCCTACGACTTAGGAGCCTTGACTATTTACATTACACGTAGAATTTAGAATTGCCTTTTATTCTTCTTCCATATTGAATCCATATGGAATTCTAGACAACTCTAGAATGCATGATTATGGCAGGAACAAGCTGCTCAGCGAGGGTCTCAATTCCCAGTCTTCTCTGCCTCTAGCTGGACCCACGTGAGTAGATACTGCCGAGAGACTGTGAGGTCATTGCCAGTCCAAGGTAGTTAAGTAGCAGTTCCTTTAAACTCTGTCTCTCCCCTTCCACCTGCATGCAGAGAACTTTGAGGCTCTGGGAGAGTGATTCTCAAACTTGAATATGCATCAGAATCAACTGGAAGGTTATAATAACACAGATTGCTGGGCGCAACCCTGGAGTTTTTATTCCACACATTTGGTCGGGAGCTGAGAATTTGCACATTATGTAAGTTCCCAAACATTGTTGCTGCTGGTCTGGGAACCAGGCATTAAACAACTGCCCTAGGGGAACATTCTAGTGAAATACCGATTGTCCTTGGTACTCCTCTGGGGGGGGGGGGTATCTTAAACAAACGGGTACCCAAGCTGCTACTCAAACCAGTGAAATTGGAATCTCCTAGGGTGGGGCCCATGTGTTGTCCTTTTTAAAGCTCACCAGGTCAAGACAAAATACAATTAAATTTGAAAGCCATTAACTTAAAGTGGATCCTTAGAGGCACTGAAGGAACTTGAGTTCTTAAATCTCGAAGTAGAGAGCAGCCCATCAGTGAGAAGGATCTACCTTAGATTGTCATACAAATTAAGAAGTAAACTGGTATTGTGTTAGGCTGTTGAAATTCTAGAGACGATTTGTTATCTTAGGGGGCATTATTCTAATTTGATAATGTAACTATTAAGAACAAGCTTTCAGAAATTCTCATTTTCCCTCCTGCTTTGTTCTGCTCTGAGAGAGTACAGATCTGATAAATTCCAAGACAGTCATTGGCTCACGCTTTCCAAGGGTGGACACTTCAACAGAAGTAAGGTTATGGCACATGTAACATAGAAATAACATCTTTTTCTCTGCCTTCCTTGTGGCCAGAAAGGTAGGGCAGCCCTAGGTGTCCCTCCTCCCAGCCCTTCACTTTCTCTCTCCTTGGACACACATTCACCCTTCCCACCGGAAGCAGATCCAGAGTTCTCAAATTGGCCAAAGTAACCAGAATGGGCCCAAGATGGAGCAGCTTATCCTAACCCCGTATCAGCAACCCAAATAGTTGAGTTTCTGGATTTAGCACTCCCAGAAAAGGAAAGTCTAGGTCAACTGACTGGTTATATCTGAGCATTGGAACTGAACTGAAGAGAAAAAACGTGAGGTCCAAACTTACTTGCTTGAATTTCCATTAAGGTTTTGGACTGAAGCTCTCTCTAAAAATAACTTACTTACTTAGGGCTCCCTTGGGGCACTGGGGAGAGTCGGGGTTGGTAGGCCAAGGCAGGACTCAGGTGATTCTGGGTCTCCTGCCAAATGTCTTCATACACCATCTCTTAGCTAAAAAGATGATATAATTGAGGGCATACCATAAGCACTTAAAAGGCACGGTGACAAAAAAAAAAAAAAAAGACACAGAAGACTTCTACTGAGGATTTCAACCCATGTCTGTTCACTTTAAGGTAGGCCCAGCAATAACTTGAATAATAAACTAGACAGATTTCCGCCCCATAAAAATGTCAGTTTTAGATGGAAGGGAATAGAAAGGCTAATGACTCTAAAAGCATATTTTGCAGATTTTGCTTTCTCATGATAAATGTAAAGGGACCAATACCCTCAGGTGAGGATCACTTTCCTGACTGAAGGGCTCTTCACAGCCCTTCTTCAAGCTTCCTCTCAATTTTCCCTATAGGGAAATAGGCAACTCTTTCAGCTGCAAGAAACCAAATCCAACCCAAGGCAGTATAAGCCCACAGTAAATTGGTTTTTTTTTTTTTTTAAGATTTTATTTATTTATTAGTCAGAGAGACAGAGAGCAAGAGAGAGCACAAGCCGGGGGAGTGGCAGAGGCAGAGGGACAAGCAGACTCCCTCCCGAGCAAGGAGCCCAATGCGGGACTCCATCCCAAGACCCTGGGATCAGGACCCGAGCTGAAGGCAGATGCCTGACTGACTGAGCCACCCAGGCGCCCAAAGTAAATGGTACTGAATCATGTATCCAAGGGTCTGGAAACAGGACTTGCTCAGACATAGACTGATTCCGGAGCTCAGGCCCTGTACTCAAGAGTCAGTCTCTCTTTTGCCCTCTCTCTGGCTTGACCATATTCTAAGACCACTGCTCCCTCTTGCCAGTAAGCAGGTTAGGGGGTCTCCAGCTTCACACTTCAGTCAAGTCTAGCAAGAAGAGAGTGAGAATTTCCTTCCCAGAATTCCCACCGGAAGTCTTATTGCCTCTCTAAATGGCTCCAATTGAGTCACGTGATTACCAATGAACCAATCATTGGTGGCCAAGGGAATGCCATGCCCTGATTGGTTGAGCCTAAATCACATGCTCTACTCCTGAGCCAGGGCTCTAAGCCTTCTAACATCACGTGACTGAGAAGAGGGAAAGGAGTGGAGGACTTGTGAAAAGAAGCAGGGATCGGTTCTGGGCAGCCAGAGAGCCCCAGTACCCCTAAGTTCCAGAGTCAGCCCCTGAAAATTCTTCAAGTATTTCCCTCCCAGAGGCAGTTCATCAGGCACCTCTGATTGCCTACACAGCTTTTCCAACAAATTGCTATAAAGGAAAAAGATGGAGGCAAGCGTAAGCCTGCACAGGGACCACAACTCAGGGGCAAAGATCTGACAAGCGAAGAGATCAACCACTGGAACTGGTCATTGTCATTGCCCCAGGCAGGGCAGGCGCTGACACAGGAACTCAGGAGCCGAATACCAAGCACTGAGAATAACTCACTTTCGGATGAAGACCCATCCGGCAGAAACTTCCTCTCCTGTTCGCCCGGAGCCACTTCTCTCCATCCACTCTCTTGACACATAGACATAGATCCTTTCATGATGCTCCAAGGAAACCAGAGATGGAATGAATCAAAAGTAATCAGAGGAACCATTGTTCTCACTTGTAAAATAACTGAACCCTTGTTAATTTGTTGCCAGTCTTTTAATTTCTCCCAGAGAGCTCCCCATTGGACGGCGACTGTAAACAGGAAACTTGAAACCCTCAGTCAACCTTGGTATGACTGACTGCTTGTGGGCAGCAGCAGGGGCTTGCCATCACAGCTTGTGCCCCCCCCCCCCGGGGGGGTTGGATCCCAGTGAGGAGATGAGCAGTATATATTTAAGACGGAACACCGGGAGGAGAAAGCAGAGGCTCAGAGATGAGGCAAGAAGCATTTTGGAGTAGATGAGAGATTTGCAAGGATGGTAAAATTACTCTTAGTTTTACCTGGGGGTGCAGTCAGCATGCCCCCCATGCTGTGGCCGGAGGAGAATATGGAAATCCCTTAATTTCCCATTGGACCTCTGAACGTGGACACCTGCTACTGAGGATCCCCGAGCTCAGGGGTAAGCGAAGTAAATGGAAAGGCAGAGTATGCTCGAGAACACCTCCCAGATGCTGCTACTGCCCATGCCCAAGGGAACCCTTGTTCTGAACACAGCTCCCCGGGAAGGTTAGGAGTGAGGACTCTGGTGCCAGACTGTCTGGGCCTGAGTCCCGACTCTCACACTCACTAGCCATGCAGCTGTGGAGACATCACGTCCCCTTTCCCTGCATTAGCATCCTCATCTGTAGCATGGGCATAATAATAGGAACTACCCCTAAAAAAAAAAAAAAAATAGGAACTACCCCTACGTGCTATTGTGAACATTAAATAAGTTACTATATGCAAAGTGCTTCCACGTATAAGCTATTATTATTATTACTAACGGCAGAGGTAGACAGAGCCTCATACTAGAACATAGTATTATTTTTTGTTTTCTGGATTTATTTATCCAGGAGGGCAGGGCAGCCTCATGGCAGCAGAGGCGAAACTCAATGCGAGGGATCAAATCTGTATTGCCTTAGGGGTCTGGCACCTGGGCAACCAGGTTAAGGACCTGGAGTCGCCGCCTCCTTCCCTATGCCTCCATCTGCCTCTTACTAGAAGGATTAGCAACCCAATTATCTCCGAAACTCTTCCCACGGGGTGTGGTCTCAACCTTTAACCTCAGGAAAGCCTTCATGGCTAACCACAATGGTCAATTCTGTAGTTCTCCAAATCTGGTAATTTTCAATATAGGTCTCCAAATCTGGATTATATTTTGTTCCTTTAGAAAGTAAACTCTGTGAGGCTGGGGAGCCTGGCGTGTCCATTGGCCATTGTCTCCATGTCTAGAACCAGGTGGGCACTGGACTTGTATATTGAGGGCATAAATGGATGCATGGATGAGATCAGCCTCAACTTTCACTGCAGGTGGAACATCACCCTCATAGTCCAGGTTGGATTTTGCCCAGTTCCACTTGCTCAGCGGTGATTGCTGCCTGGTGCTCAGCCCTGCTGGTGCTTTCCCGAGCCTTTGTAGATTTCCACTCTGTTACCCCTTGCAGCAAGAGGCCCCCCACCCCCTCACATGCTCAGAAAAACAAATTAAAGGGTAGTCTAAATCCATTCCAGGGAAAAACAAAAAAGGTTTTCTTCAGATAAAAAATAAAATCAAGCAATATTGTTGGCGAAACAGGTTTACCAAATGAATTTTTGCTTGGGGTAAGGACCAAATGGATGACCGGATGCATCCAATGAAAACCTAGGTGTTGTCTCCCAGTTGATTCAGGGGTCTCTGTACTTTGCATGGCCTTGAGCTGTTCTGCAACATTGTAAATTGTAGCTCAGTCTTAGCGTACAAATAACTTTTCTGTAGACATGTGTATGCGTTTTCTATTGCTATTTAACAAACTACCACAAATTAAACAGCTTCCTATAAAATTCATGGATGATCTTGGATTTTCTGTGGGGTCAGGAGTCCAGGCCCAGGTTAGCTGGATCTTCTGCCCAGGGTTTCAACACACTGACGTCATCTGTGGTTCAGGTTTCTCTTCCTAGCTCACGGCGGTTTGGCAGAATTCCTCTTGCTGTTGGAAGGACTGAGGTCCCTGCTTTCTTGCTGGCTGTCCCTTCTCGGGTTCTAGAGGCCCCTTGCCATTCTCTACCATGTGGTCCTCTCCAGCTCAGCAGTGTGCTTCTCAAAGGCCAGCAGAATCTCTCATACTTCAAATCTCTTCCTTCAAGAAGGGTCCAGAAGCCTTTAACGGTTCAATTAATTAGGTCAGCGCCACTCAGGGATAATCTCTTTTTTGATTAATTCAGAGGTTTGGAGATGTAATTACATCTGCAAAATCCCTTCACTTCTATTACCTGCTGTAACCTAATCAGGGGGAGAAATCCATCAGATCCACAGTCCCACCTGTCCTCAAGGGGATCAGACGATGGGGGATGTGTGCCCCAGGGGCCAGGCGTCTCAGAATTCTGCTTACCACAACATGCAAGTGAATTCTGAAAATTGTCCCCACCACCCTCCCTCCAACCAGTTCTGTACCTACTAAGCAAATTTGTATAAGTCTCTCTGGGTAGGTACCTGCTTTTTGAACCCTCCTTTCAACCTGTTCTATCATCTTACTGGTTCCCTAATTAATGAATGAATTAAGTAAAATCTTTGATGTGTTCATTTTATATCACTATGAATTATGATTTTGCCTTTAAAATTATTATCCTTCAACATCCCTTTAGTAGTTACTTCATAGATTCTCTTAAAAGCAATAAATATGTTGCTTACTTTTACATGAGTAATTAGTGGGTTCTTTCCCTTTTCCAGAAATTACCCCAAAGAAGTAGACCTGATAGTATCTGCTGCTTTGAAAGGATGATGTTTCTCGCTTTTTCTGATCTCACTTTAACACTACTACCGTTGCCTTAGCATTAAAGAGGGGCAACAAACAGCCTCCCATCCCCACCTCTAGATTAATTTCGTTAGGAATAAAAACTATCAAAGGGCCCGACTGACTTTGTCTTCTGGAATCTTGGGATTTTGCTACTGGGAGTCCCAGAGGGTTTTCTCCTCTCTGTGCTTAAAGTAATGTATTTTTTCCAGCACTAACAACACTTTTGGGGGGGGGGGGGAGTCAATAAAGGTATTGACAATTAGGTATTACCTACCTGTGCTTAGCACGGTGCCTGATGTTCAGTAAAGGGTAGCCCTCTTCTTCCTTCCTAACACAGTGTGCAAAGTGAAGAGAGAAGGGACAGGAGAGGCTCCTGGGTGTGTATCCTGGAACCAAACCCCTTGAAAGCAGGGC
>CM053613.1:18559603-18614284 GCA_028646535.1 Procyon lotor | reverse complement strand
CTAGCGATCCTCCGAATCTACTGGGCAGCCTTTCCCACCTCTCCCGACCGCTGACATCATCTCCGCTCCTGAAGACCCCATTTTGATGTGCGTTTGCTGTGCCTTCCAGTGATGGTGCAGTGGTGGTGGCCACTGTGGGTTTTCAGCCAAGTCTGGGGGAGAGGGTCCTGTTTCTTCTGAACTATCAGGCCACGCTGGGGAGGGTGGATGTCTAAGGGGGTATTGGCAGCTACAGGTGGGTGTGAATGATTATGTGGGGGCTGTTAGAACAGACAGCTTTCTGGGCATCTCAGACCTGAAGACCTGCCTGAATTCACGCTCTCCATGTACAGAGCTGTGACAGGTCCCATGATGACACCCTTGTAGGACAGTCTGGAAGCTGGCTCTTGTGTGTGTCCTTAGAGTTTTCTGTGGCTCAGTGGAAACTTATTTTTTGCATTTCCCAGTTGGTACTGGTTTGCTTTGGTGGAGTCTCTGTGGCTGTAAAAATAGCTGTAAAGTTAATTTTGTCCTTCTCTGGTCAATGCTGGTTATTTAATATGTGTGTATGTATAAAATAGGGCTACAGTAAACAGGGAAAGTGGGGAGGGAGGGATTGGGGGTCGTGGAAGTGCGTGACTATCCCTGGTGGTGGTTTTCCATCCTCTGTGGTCATTGCACCTGTGAGGCTTTGAATCACTTTACGGTTGCTGGTTTAGAAACTTCTAGGCAGGTTGGGGGAACGTGCATTTTCTGTGTTATATTAAGCATCATCCTTTTGGCATGAATTCCGCATTGCCCCACAGTGTTATCAGAAGTAGGTCTCATCATTTTTCTTGATGCCGCTGGTGCTCCTGGCTTCCGAGCCCAGAGAGAAGCCTGTGCGGTTCAATTTGGGGACGATTTGGAGGCCTTAATTATTCAGGAACCTTCTCAGACACCTCCATGGTTTTCTTTCTCTTCCTTTGTTTATGTCGTTTGTGTCAGGGAAGTGAAGCATCGATTTTTAGCTGTGGTTATTTTTTAATGTATCCCATGAGAAAGACTCAGCCCATCCAATGTCCAGGTTTTCTTCACGCAGCAGACTTGCAGGGTTTAAGCGCACAGATGGTGAGTGGAGTCTGATGGCGGCCCTGCCCCACAGGCGGTCCCCTCACCTCCCCCTGGGCTGACCTTTGCTTCCACTCCCTGACGTTCCCTCTCTGTCAGTGAACACGCTTGGTTTTCCCTCATGCGTACTCCCAGGAGTGTGAGGACTGACCTTTTCTCCTGGAGAGATCTACTTAATGGCTTGAGCGGTTGGGTTTTGTTATTATTTTTTTTAACTAGCTGAGGAGCCTCGCCGGCCAGACTGGGGAGAGAAGACGGGGCGCTGTGCACCCAAGTACAAATAAACACACCTTGTTGCTTTTCAGCTTCCAAGAAGAGATGGGACAAAGGCTCCCTCCTGGCCTGTGAGGTGTTTTTATCTGACAGCCCACTTAGGCCTCTGACCTTGATAGGAGTGGGGGAGGAGTCCGGGAGGAGCAGGGCAGGGTGGGCAATTCGGGCCCTCCAACAGTGATGCAGACACCTTTTTTTTTTTTTAACCAAAGTCCCCAGGGTAACTTGACAGTGGGCTTGTATCTCACTGTCATGGAACATTAGGGGAGTTGGTAGTCAAATAATCTCATGTTGAAGAGTTGACCAGATACAGCTTTGCCTCTCTGCATGGGCACAAGGAGCAAAGGGGACCCAGTATTTATGGCACATGTATGTGTGAGATGCTTTGCCTGCCACTTGAAACGAATGGTCTCTTTGAGTTTTTCCAATGATACTATGTGGCAGGAAGTCATTGTATGGCTCCCTAGAGATCCCGCAGTCCCAGGATGCCAGAGGGAGGACTGAAGGTCGGATACTTACTCTGGCTTCTTGTTTGCAGAAATTCTGCAGGAAGAGCCTTTCCTCCCACTTGCTTTTGTGAATTTCACAGTCAATAAGATTGTTTCCATAAACACCCCCCTCCCTGAATCTGTTCCCTTTGTGGTCACTGCAGTGGACTTAAAAGCAGTTAGTGTTCATGGGAAATACATGAAATAAATCTCAGTCCTTGCGGAAAGATGGAACTTTTCAAAATAGCATGGATCTTTTTGCTGTGTGCTTGGCAGGAAGATACCACGGGCCACGGTTGGATTTCTTGCTCCGAATTGTAGTCACTTGGGGGGGTTGGTTTCATTCATTGAGATCTCTGTGTATATAGTCCCCCCTTTTCTCCCTCCGTCCCTCCCTCTTTCTCTCTCTCTCTCTCTCTCTCTTTCTTTCGAAGGCTCCACGTCCAGTATGGAGCCAAACTCGGGGCTCAAACTCACAACCCTGAGATCAAAACCTGAGCTGAGATTAAGCGTTGGACACCTAACCAGTGGAGCTACTCGGGTGCCTCTTCCCCTTTTCTTAGATATTTGTTACATTTTACAGTTAAGAAAATGAAAGATAGTATATGCCATAGACTGATGGAACTATTCTTAGTGATGAGATAGTTCCCGGGGACAAATTTTGTTTTTTAGATCCCCTGGGAGCTATTTTTGGCTGTGGAGTTTTCTTGTTTGTTCTCTTTTCCTCTTTCTCTCTCTATTTAGAATATTTTGGAAATGCTTGGACCATCTGAACTGTGTAGCTTTTTTTTTTTGCCAGTGTCTCTACCTGACCACTAAGGAGATCTTTAAGATGGTCACTCCTGTGTGTGTGTGTGTGTGTGTGTGTGTGTGTGTGTAAAGAAGCCTTTCTTTCTTTGTACATGTTGTAGAAGAATCTACTCTTTTGGATGCTGAGGAGTGCCCTTAAAAATGTTTGGTGGGAGAGCAGCCAGGTACTTTGACGATGCGGCATTTGCTTGTCCCATCATTTGGTTGATGTTGAATATTGCTTAGTGGGATAAGTGGACTTCTGTGACAGGGTGACGGCTCAGTCGGAGGGATGGCAGATGTTTATTTCAGGCTGAGTTGTTAGAGTTTCTGGACATGGTTGCGGGGTTGGGGTTGGTCTCGTGCAGGGTTTCCCAGCCTCTGTGCTCCATTTTGCCCTGCCATGCTAGAATATTCTAGAATATTTAGCAGCATCATTGGTTCTAGATGCCAGTAGCAGCTTCCTCCCCCTCCTCACCTCCCGCAGTTGTGACAACCAAACATGTCCCCAGATGTTACCAGATGCCCTCTGGAGGCAGAGTCACCTCTGGTGAAGAACCCCTGGTCCAGTGTGTACAAGCCCCCCTCACTGTGCATCTTGGGCATTGTGACTGCTCATCCTAGAAATGTCTCCTAGATGCACTGGGTCAGGGTGGCCTCCTCCTTCCCAGGGGTCTTTTAATCGTCTGGTTTCTGCTTTCTGTTTCCACCGCCCCCCAAGTTCAATGGGAAAGTACAGTTTTAACTAGACACGCCCAGCACCGCCCCCCTTTCCTCTTACTTCCCCTTGTATCACAGTGAAAACTTCTGGAATTTTAGATTGTAGATTCGATTCTCTTAGGAGACACTGACTGAGGAAGGTGGCAGCTGGCTGACACCCGAAGCCACCTGGTTTCCTGAATGTTAAACCGGGGAGGCTCGCCCCGCCTGGAAGCCGGCCTCGGGAGATGTGTGTTGAAATCTCAAGCCTGGAAGTCCCCCTTCCTCCGCTCTACAGAGCAGTTATTGTTCCTCTAGGCGCCCCTTCCCCTCCCCGTCATTCCTTCTCCCTTGCCATCAAAGGCCTTTACAACTTGAGTCGGTTCTGCAGGTGGCGGGGAAAATCATCGGCACCAGCGGCACGTTGGTTTGGGGGAAAAATTTTCGTCTTGGACTTTGTTCTCTGAAGTCTTTGTAGAGTTAGGCTCCGTGTCGCTTTAGAACACTCGGATTCCTTTAAGACACTTTGCCTTCCAGCTGTGATTTCTCTTTGTTCAGTATCCAGCCTCCCTCGAGTGTTTTCCTTCCTCCTCTCTTCAGACTAGCAGTGGGCATTGTGTTCTGTCTTTTGTGCAGGGAGAAAGGAGGCACCACGACCATGCCGACCATGCCGGGCTGGCAGGGGATGAGTGCGTGTGACCTCGGGTCAGGCACCTGTGCCTCCAATCCCGCCCTCTTCCGAGAGCCTTTCCAGCCAGGAGGAGCCCTAGCTTCCCAAGCACGCCAAGTGTGCGTTCCCTTTTGTCTTTGGATCAACTAGAAAATTCTTCTCAGGGCTTTCTTGGGCTCTTCCTCAGTGCAGTACCAGCCCTGGCCTGTCCAGGCATGGCGCCATGCTCCAGGGGCATGAAGCTCTGTCCCTTGTGTTCCTTGCCCCTGAAGCATCAGATGACCCGATGAGGGACAGGGAGTTGTTTACCTTCTTTCCTTACCCGGAAAGGCACTTCCCTGCAGGCAGCATCTCGAAGGCAGTCCTGAACATGAGCTGTCCTAATGCAGCCCGGACGGACCGTGATGGGAACAGAGCTCGGGGACGTCACAGAGCCTGGGGGCACATGGGTCCTTCTCCAACGTGTCTCGGAGGTGCCTCTTTAGCTTTCTAGTTAGAATATTGGGACACATGCCTGGGCGTTCTGAGACTCTTGCTTCTGGGATTTGAAGACGACGTTTCTTCTGCGGCTTCTGAGCAAGCCCCTTCTTTATCACTCTGTGAAGATGTCCTATTTCTCCGGTCTTCTGTGGTATCTTGGTGTGTAGTGAGGACTGGCTCTCGTGGAGGGTTTACTCTCTCTGGCACGGTGCTGAGGCTGTACCTGTATTATTTTCGTGTAATCTTCTTGAATTGAAAACATTACACAAATGATAACATCAGATACCTGCTCATGATAAAAATTCAAACGACAGGATCATTACAATAGAACGTTAAACTCTTCCTTCGTCTTTCATTTACATTTCTCCCTCCTTTCCTAAGTTCCCGTATATATTGTCTTAGCCCTAACGGGGATTGATACACACACACATATACACACACAGTTGAAGGAGCTCATACTTGTCTGTGTTGGTAGCCTTTTGACTTGTTGTTTTCATTTTATGTCTTTCTCATGTAAATACTTAAACACCTGTTTTGTTACGTGTGCTTTGAGCTGGTGAATTGGTTACATCTGCCTCCCACCTCCTACTCCTGTTGGGACAGTTCTGTTGTTATTCCAGAACATTTGGCATTTCCTCTTTACAGTGGGGCTTCAGCTCTTGTATCTTCCTCTGTTAAGTGCTTTATTTTTTTAAGATTTGTTTATTTTAGAAAGAGAGAGGGAGAGCAGGTGGGCACCTGCACAAACAGGGGACGGGCAGAGGGAGAAGGAAGGAATCTTGAGTAGGCTCCCTGAGCACAGAGCCCGATAGGGGACTCTTATCTCATGACCTTGAGATCATGACCTGGGCCGAAATCAAGAGGTGGATGCTCAACCAACGGAGCCACGCAGGTGCCCCTCTCTCTTAAGTGCTCTGAAGTTCTTGGCTCTTGCTCTGCAAAAAAAATTGTGGAATTGCAGTCATTTTTCCAGTGGCAGATATTTGCTTCCCTATCGCTGAATTTACGCTGTTTCCTTGCCTTTTTGTGTACGTGATAATTTTTTCCTTTCAGTGCAGAAGGGTAATCTTTTCTTTTTTTTTTTTTTTTAAAGATTTTATTTATTTGACAGAGAAACACGGTGAGAGAGGGAACACAAGCAGAGGGAATGGTAGCGGGAGAAGCAGGCTTCCCACCGAGCAGGGAGCCCGATGTGGGGCTCGATCCCAGGACCCTGGGATCACGACCTGGGCCGAAGGCAGATGCTTAACGACTGAGCCACCCAGGCGCCCCAGAAGGGTAATCTTTTAAGAGACATTATGAATAGCCCGTGGATCCAGCCTCTGCTGTGATGTCAGCGCACAGAACCAGACGGAAGTGAGCAAGTGACCAGGTTTACCCAGGTCTCACCAGGACCGATGAATCACAGCGTCCGTCTGCCCCGTGCGGTCAGCAGATGCTGCTGGCTGTTGGGTGCGTCTCGATTTCAGAAGTGTTTCGGTATCAGAGATAAATTAGGCTCCTCCCGATGACCTCCCGGTCATCTTCTTGACCATCTTTCAGTTCTTATCTATCTATCCATCTTTCAAAAGCAGCTTTAAAAACATCTTCTCAGTTTGTCTATACCATAATTCATTTAATGTTTCCTCGGCACATGCATCTTATTTCATTTTCAAGCTGTCTATTCAGGTAGGTGGTGGCCCTGCCGTTGATAGATGAAACTAGACGGCTAAGTAATTTTCTTGAGCCCACAGCTAGTAAGAGGTGGTTTCAGAATTGGCACATAAGACCATATAAATCGAACCTGTGCTCTGCACCCCGGGCTTTACTGCCTTGGCATTGGGTAGACACTCAAGTTCACGTATGCCAGAAGAAGCAAGTGTACTCCCTAGCTTGTGCTAGACAGTTCCTTCGCTGGTAGTGATGTCAGTAATGATTCCGTGCTTATCATGTTGGAAAGAATGATGTTAGGGAGCCATCGGAGTCGGGGGTGAGGGGTCTTGGGCAGATTTAAACCCATGTTCTGCCACTTCTCCCTACGGAGAACTTGTCATTTTAGGTATTTAAATTGGCCTTTGTGGAGGCTTGTTTTATTAAAAGGAACAACGACAACAAGCAAATTATCTCAACACCTAGAGATTTGCCTTTGAATGTATTGATGCTGGAGACATTTTTCTCCCCTGTTGATAGAAATAGTCTATGGGAATGCCAACCTGAAGCAATTGCTTTTTGGTCGGTACTTCCCTCAGATACCGCCGGGTGCTGAAGAGAAAGGCCCACTGTTGATAAAGTCCAGAAATAGGTTTTTCAGACAAAAATAAAGTGCTGGTTATAATGCCTCCTATAAAAAAGAAAAACTGAAAAAAAAAAAAAGAAAAACTGAAGTTTTTTTTTTCTTATTTTTCTGACCCGGAGCTTAAAGCTTGTGTGGTTCATGTATGGGAGAACTTTCTCTGAACTCATTATTGGTAGTATTTATTGTGGAAGGTGAAATGTTAATGTACTGCACTGGAAAGAAAGTAAGAAATGATTCGCCCCATCTTGTTACCTCAAACCAAGGGGCTCCTGTGCGCAGTTGGTTGTGCCTTGTAAGAAGGTAATGCCACAGGCCTGTCAGGTGTTAATAGCTTTCAGCAGAGCAGAGCAGAGCGAGCCTCAGGATTCCTAATTCTCTCCCGTGTCCTTCCCTTTTCATGAGTCATTGTGATATCAGGAGACTGTTAATTGGGTGAATTGGCTGGTGCTCAGATCCAGCTGTGATTTTTGACAGACAAATAGTGCAGTGTGAAGATGAGGTGGTCTCTGACCTGGAGGGAGGCCACGGAGAGGGAGGGCGGCCATTTCGCTTACTCTGAACAGGCCTTTGGGAACCGAGTGCTGGAGGGACATGGAATTTATGAATAACTTGATTCAGGAGCCTTGCAAACCCAAGGAGCCAGTGTACCACGTGGGACACTTGTGTGTCTGTTGGCATAGAGAAATGAAAGCATAAAGGGTGTTTTAATTTTATTGCATTAAAAATCCATGCTCGTTATTATAAGGCCCAGTGAGGTTCACTTCGGGGATATCAGAAAACCGTCCTCTTTGATGGCGGCCCTGGAACTTTTCCTTCAGCCTCAGCCTTGAATCAGAGCAATGTTCTCCGGGAGTCATTAAACTAATTGGATGTGGCTGAAAAAGGAATATTCGTCACACTTGTAGCTCCGTGGTCAGTTGAAAAAAAAAAAAGCCTGTCAATTGGTTTGGAAAGTTCTAAATATAACTTGTTTTTTGTTATAAAAATAAAATGGGGGGCTTGGGGGACAATGGAAGGGTGACTAGTAATGAAGGGTGTCTCATCAGAAAAAAATCCCAATGCCGTAAAAAAGTGACGATGCTGAGAGAAACCAGAAGACCTGATGAAAGGGTTTCGGAAACAGATTTCATGAAAACATCAGCATAAGCTTGACTAAAAAGTATGGTAGTAGCATGTGAGCCCGGCTCTCCGGCGGGCCCAGGGAAGCAGGCCTGGAGAGAGCTGGGGCTAACTACTGTGGAAGAGACGAGGTTGAAGACATGGCCTGTGTCCAGAATATTCTGTATCAGTGAAAGGTAAAACCAGCCTTGGAAGTGTTAGAGAGAAACTGTGCATCCTGGTGGGACCTAGGACCGGCCACAGTGATGCAGCAAGGTGGAGATTTAGCATGCCCCGAAGTTATTTATGGTGTCCAAGGAAGTGGTTAAGGGCAATACAAGAAAAACTAATGGATGTCGAAAATATGATAGCAATGCCCAGTGTTTGAATTATAAACACATCAGAGGAGTCAGAGATGCCCAGACATTGGAATGTGTAGATTCAGAGAAAGGAATACTGCCCAGCATCAAGGGGAGAGTATCAGGATCTTTTGAAGCTACTCATAAAATGTGACTCAGCCACAGTCCTCAACAGAAAAAAGAACTCCTCCTGGGGCGCCTGGGTGGCTCAGTCGTTAAGCGTCTGCCTTCGGCTCAGGTCATGATCCCAGGGTCCTGGGATCGAGCCCCACATCGGGCTCCCTGCTCGGCAAGAAGCCTGCTTCTCCCGCTACCATTCCCTCTGCTTGTGTTCCCTCTCTCGCTGTGTTTCTCGCTGTCAAATAAATAAAAATCTTTAAAAAAAAAAAAAAAAAGAACTCCTCCTTTCTTGTGTGATTAAAGTTCCACGGGGCAGGATGGGGTCAGGCAGGTTCCTTGACGGCTGCCTTGGTCTGGTCCAGTCCCTGAGCCAGTGCTTGGCATAACGTCAGTCCCATAATAGGATAGCCCGTAGGTTTCCTAGAAGGAATGGAGGTGACATGAAGGACATGGGACTGTGATTCTGAAGAAGAGAAGTGGGTGAAAGGAGAATGAAACTTCTCTTTCCCTGGTCAAGCACGTTGTGTCCTTTGGTGGCACATCGTTTCTCCTCCAGATTTTGGAATGGTCTCACTCATTTTCAAAGACCTACAAAGATCTTTACCAGAGATATCCGTGGCTTAAAAAAGGCAAAGAGGAAGAAGTCTTAGGGAAGCAAAGATCAGCATTTTAAAATAGGGATAAATTAGGCATACGTTGCGAGGCTAGAATGTGGTATATAGAAGGGTTTCAGACAGGTCAGTAAAAACTGCTCTGTGTCTTCATTCCATTTGAAGAGAGTGCGCGGTTTGCTTAATGAATAGCAGAAGTTGCCAAGGGGAAAAGGTGAAAACAATTGTGTTTTGTAACATATCAGTGTTAACAATATTATCTAGTAAGAAACTTAAGGTTATCTTCTGGTCCAGTTTCAAAGGAAATAAAAATTTGCTGCTGAAGCCACATAAATGATTCCAGAAAGGAAGTGCATTAATAAATATGATCCTAGAGAAAAATGGAGAGTGATGTAAATACATCAGTTCTAAGAGTCAATGTAAAACGGTCCCTAAGTCTTACTGGCAAAAAAAAAAAAATCACCCATCTATTCATTGTAGGAGACATAGTAGAAACCAAGAGATGTAAATAGGATGAAAAGTTAGGGAAATAAAATCCATTATGCAAGGGCTACTTTTATGGCATTAGATAAGTAATTTCATAGCATTAAGTAGTAAGATAGATAAACAGGGTTACTGCCCATAGCTAAAGGTTCATTAAACAATGAATATCTGATAATCCTATATAAAAAGATATGAAGAATTAGGAACATAATTAAAGGGTGCTTTAATTCATAATTGTGGAAGGTTCTTCAAGTATAAAATTAGCTAGTGCTTGCCAAATTTTGGAAGGTTAAAATACTTGAAGAATACATAATTTTAATGTTTCCAAGAAAACGTCCATGAGAAGAGGGAAGTGCAGACAGAACATGTGCGGGTGTCTGCAGTGGGGTGTTGGGGGGGGCTGACAGGTTCCCCTGGACGCTCCCACCAGCCTTTCCTCCGCACACCTGCTCCCTGGGCTCATGGACGTGTTTGCCGATGGAAGCTTTGGGGATAAAAAAATCCTCCCTGCTAATGAGATGAGAAGGTTGATTAAGCTTCTGGTTGGGCTGAGTAGGTCTGACACCAGTGGCTGCACAGGGTCAGTGTCTATGCAGGAGAGTTTCCAAGGACAGTTTTGGGTCTGCCATAGGGATGGGGAAGAAGGCTTTGAGAAAGTTATTGAGAAGGAAAGTGTATTTTTGCTTCTATGGATTAGGAAGCATTGATAGTTTTTAAAGTATGCGCAGACATTTTCCTGGTTGAGGAGAGTATATTTCCTCCTTCAAGATTACAGCGTAAGGATTATTGCATAGAGCTTTGCTACTCAAAGGATGGTCTACAGGCCCACAATAGCAGCATCACCTGAACCAGGATCTGTACTTTAGCAGAATCCTCAGATGAGGGGCGTCTGGGTGGCTCAGTTGGCTAAGCGTCAGACTCTTGATTTCAGCCCAGGTCATGATCTCAGGGTCATGAGATCAATCCCTGCGTTGGGTTCTGCACTGGGCATGGAGCCTGCTTGAGATTCTCTCTCCCCCCACCCCCCTCAGGGGTTTTATGCACATATTGAAGACAATACAAACAAAAACAAGATAAAAGCAAGACAAAACAGGACCCTCAGGTGTTTTATGTACGTATTGAAGTTTGGGGAGGAGTGATATGGTGCTGGGGTTACAGGCTTTCAGGGGAGTCAGCCTGGGTTCACATCCCCCTCACGGCCTTGACCTTGGCCAAGTTTCTTCAACTTGTACCCACCCACCGTGTCTTCATCTGTAAATAGGAACAATAATGGTCCTTGCCGTGCGGACGTAGTTTAAATGAGATACTGCACATAAAACATTTAGCTTTTACAATTGCCTACTAAATGTTAGTTGTTTATTTTAATGATTATTCAGGTTTATTATAAAAATTTGGAGAGGAATTTAGAAAAACAAGTTACGGTGCTACAGAGCAAAGACACTTAACACGGGTTTATTTTCTTCTCTTGTGCATACTTTTGATCGTGCTGGGAATGTATTTTCATATCCTGCTCTTTTCACATGTGAATATAGCATAAGCATTGTCCCTTGTTAAACTCATCGGGGGCAGCAAATGGTCTGACATCACAGAATGGCTGGGTGTGTTCTTTGATGTTGTCCCTAAAGATTTTATTTATTTATTTGACAGAGAGATATCACAAGTAGGCAGAAAGGCAGGCGGGGGGGGGTGGGGAGGGGGGGGAGCAAGCTCCCTGCTCAGCAGAGAGCCCGATGTGGGGCTCAATCCCAGGACCCTGAAATCATGACCTGAGCCGAAGGCAGAGGCTTTAACCCACTGAGCCACCCAGGCGCGATGTTGTCCTTAAAAACCACCTAACACAACCGAGTCAGCGGTGAGCTCTCTCAGCTCATTTCCTGTCTATACGTAGAGAATGACTTTACCTGCCGCATCTAATTTCACGTAGTGGTTGTGATGCCTTGAGAATCATGTGTTCAGAAACATTCTGTAATAGGTAAGATGCTGTTCACATCTGTGTCATTGTCAGCAGATGGTGTTAACATGTAGGGGAAGCCAAGAAACATCATGCCCCATTGACTCCACAATTCCACTTCTAGGACTTTATGCTAATTAAATAGTTTGGAGATGAATATAGACATTGGGCTCCAGGGGTGTCTGGGTGGCTCAGTTGGGTGAGCGACTGCCTTCGGCTCGGGTCATGATCCCGGAGTCCCGGGATCTTGTCCCGTGTCCGATCCCTGCTCCACAGGGAGTCTTCTTCTCCCTTTGACCTTCTGCCTTCTCACGCTCGCTCTCACTCTCTCTCTCTCTCAAATAAATAAAATCTTAAAACAAAACAAAACATTCAGCTACAGCGATGTCTGTGGCAACCTTGTTTTCAGCGGTGGGACACTGGAATCTGTCCCCCCCGTAGGTTGTCTCAGGTCCCCGGGGACCTGACCCGGGCATTGGTGTTGCTATTACTTTTGTTCCAAAGCCTGTTGCCTGGCATTGGACCTTCCTGTCTACCCAGCGCCCCAGTCCGTCGCTTCGCTCGAATTCACTCCCCGTACATTTCACAGCCGTGATTTACCAGAGTTGGGGGAAGAGGAAACTAGTGCTCCCTTCCCCGTTCAGACTGGTAGAGGAGTGTTATTGATGGGGGGCGCGGGTAAGACTGAAACCATCCCACAGTGAATAGTAAAGACAACAAAACTCCTCCTGATTCATTTGGAAATCTGTGCTCTTCTTTCGTTGGGCTCGTGGATCCTAGCGAGCATGGTGCAGCAGAACTCTGCAGAGGTAGTCCCCTCCATCCGGGGCCCTTCCAGCAGCGCCCTGGCCTCGGGGGGAATACTCCCTTCACCTGGCAGTGGGGTCAGCTGAAACAAATAATCCTTGCTCTGGCTTTCTTGGAGATGGTGTTGGTGCCCAAGCGATCCCTGTCTCCCTTTGGATTTTTAGAAGTGATTCTGGCCAGCCTAACTGAGAAGGGATGGTGTTCTGCGGCTCATTCCTTCCCCCATGGCTAAATGCAGCCATTGTGTGTGGAGTGTATGCCCTTGTTTACTGTCTGGTCCGAGTATTGATTTAGACCGCGTCTGTGTTTGCACAGTTCCTCCAAGAAAGTTTCCTCTTCACCCCTCAGGACCCTGCCAGTGACTCTCCTTGTCTGGAAAGCGGTCCTCCCATACTTGACCCCCAGCCACAGAATTAAGTTGACTTTTTAAAAATTGGATCTATGGATGTACTGCAAAACCATTACCACAGTAAGATCCCCGAGCACCCATCACCTCGTGGAGTTAGAGATTTTCTTTTCTCAAGATGAGAAGTTCCAAGGTCTCTCTGGGCACCTTTCAGACGTACAATACGACATCATTAGCTGTCGTCACTGTTATCATGGGAAGTTTGTACCTTTTGACTACTGCCCCCCATATTTCCCCCCCCCCCCCCCGGCCTTTGGCAGCCACCAGTCTGTTCTCTATTTCTGAGTTGGCTTTCTTTTCTTTTTTTTTTTTTTTTTTTTTTAGATTCCTCATATAAGGGAGACTCCATACAGTATTTTTCTTTGTCTGACTTACTTCACTTATCATAATCCCCTCTCGGTCCATCTGTTGATGTCACAAGTGGCAGGATTTCCTTTTTTGTTAAAGGCTGAGTAATATTTCATAATCTCACTTCCTAACGGCTTCCCCTACCTTGTAGTTGCCTCTGCTTTGCATTTTGTTGGACTCAGTGCACAGTGTTCTAATTTATTCGTGTTCATCCCCTACATTTG
Organism: Procyon lotor; assembly: GCA_028646535.1. Classification (NCBI taxonomy): domain Eukaryota; kingdom Metazoa; phylum Chordata; class Mammalia; order Carnivora; family Procyonidae; genus Procyon; species Procyon lotor. Next base: position 18,601,114 of record CM053613.1, on the reverse strand, counting down.
AGTGGTTCTTAAACCTAGATGACCAAGTAACCTGGGTGTTTAAAAATAACTTGCTTTTTAATTACTTTAAATTCTGGAATCTTTCAAAGATCATAAAAAAAACAACAACCTAAGAATAGTGTGATAGCATAATAGATACCAATATACCTATCACACTGATCTTTTGGGTTTTTAACATTTGTTGTTTTAATTCAAGTTTTTTTTTAAAAAGAGAAAAGCAGATACAAATCTGATCAAAGACTTTGCCTTATCTCTTGACTTTGTCTTTTTCCCAAAGGTCACTGCTGTCCTCAAGTTGAGGTATAGCCTTTCTGTTCATGTTTTAATCTCGTACCATATTTGTGTGTCTGTCTCCAGGGCCTAAGTGTACATAATGCTATGCCACTGTGTATATTTTTCAACTTACTTTTTTTTTATATTCTCACAATGTCGGGGGTCCCTCCATGTGGCCACGTATAGGAATATTTTTTTAAGTAGACTTTGCACCCAACATGGGGCTCAAATTCATGACTCCGAGATCAAGAGTCACACGGTCTACTGACTGGGTTAGCCAGGCACCCCAAGAGAGCTGTTTTTTTTTTTTTTAAAGATTTTATTTATTTATTTGACAGAGAGGAGAGAGATCACAAGTAGACAGAGAGGCAGGCAGAGAGAGAGGGGGAAGCAGGCTCCCCGCTGAGCATCGATGCGGGGCTCGATCCCCGGACCCTGGGATCATGACCCGAGCCGAAGGTAGAGGCTTTAACCCACTGAGCCGCCCAGGCGCCCCTGAGCTGTATGTTTTTAACTGCTAGAAGGTACTGCACTGTAGGAATATACTGCATTTTGCATATTCATCTCTTTAACAAGACCTTCAGGTTGTTACCACCCCTGGCCCACCAGAGCAGGACTTTGTAATATTCTCAAGGTAGAGTTGCTGGATCAAAGGGTTTGTGCCTTTGGAACCTGACCAGATCTTGCTAGCTCCCCCTTTGAAATGGTCCTCCCCTCTCCTACCCCCATTAGTGGTTTATGAGAGCACCTTTTTCGCACATTTCTTCTAGTATTTAGCATTTAGGGTTCTTAGTTTCCCAAGGGCACAAAGTGGTAACATGCTGTAGTTTTAATGTCCTTTCCCCTGATGACTAGCCAGGGGAGTATGGCAGGCCCTGGCCAGGCCTCAGCCCAGGGGCTGGGAGGCGGAGGTGGGGTGCCCACTCCACCTCCATTTGGATGTAGATCGAGAAGCCTGAGGGCCTTCCGCAAAGCCGGTTCCCTGTTGGTGTAGCAGGAATTTCCAGGTCCGGAACTCCAGCTTTTAGGGTTGGCTGATAAGGTCTAGTTCTGCTGGAGAGTAGAATGTTTCTTTTTGACATGGATTCTGGGTGTCAGGGTGTTTCTCTGGCACAGCATCTAGAAGGCAGGCCTGTGCTTGACTCTGGGACGGCTGCTGAACCCACAGAATTGAGTGAGCAAACCAGCAAAGCTTTGGGGAGCCACTTTCTGCCCCCCACCGCTGACGGAGGTAATGGGGGTGTGATGACCCAGAAGGCAAGCTCTTGAATCAGGAGGTCTGGGTTCCGATACTGGCTGTTGACCTTGGGCTCCTGCGGAGCCTCTCTGTGCCACAGTGCGCTCTTGAACCCCTGATGAGGATCCTGCCAGCTTCAGAGCCTTCTTGGGGAGAGTGGACAAGGCGGTGCCTGCGAGGTAACTCTTAGCCCAGTGCCCAGGACTTCATCAGCACTCCCCACGTGCTTACAGTTCATGCTTGGAGACTGGGTTTGAGGGCTGGGAGCATCATTTACGTCAGGATCCCCAGTGCCTACTGCCCTGGGCTGGCACGGAAGTGAGTGCTCAGTGAATGTTTGTTGAATGAATATATGAGCTTCTGCCTCCGTCTGTGCATCACTTTGTACATACAGTACAGCAGGTTCCGTTAAGGCTTCTGAGTTTTATTCCGAGAGCCATGAGCGTATTTTTAACCAGAGGCTATGGTGATCCTGTTGATGGTCTTAAAACAAGAGATGAGGACCGTTGGTCCACCGGACGTTCATCAGTCCTTAAATTTCATGAACTTGAAGTCAGGTTTTTCTGACTCATTTTCACCAGACTTTTAAAAATATATCCTTCTTGAGATGTTTCTTCCGTGCCTCCGTGGTCTTTCTGAAGTACATTCACGTGGCTTGCTTTCTATTGAAAATACCCACGTGTTTGGAGTTTGTTCTTGGGCTAATGTAGCGGATCTCAGGGGTGGTCTCCTGCACCACCTGGGACATATTGAAGGGTTGGTGCTGGGTTTGATTCTGGATTCACATGGCTCAGCTGGGTCCGTGGTGCTGCTGGAGAACACTTGGTTCCAAGGTAAGTTTTGTGTCTAAGGGGGTGTGCGTACACGGGCAGAGGGACTGATGGTAACTTCCTATATGTTGGTTCCGTGCTGACTTCGAGGGAGTGAACAGCTTGCTTTGGGGAAGGTCGTTAAGTTTCCTGGATTCTCTGGAGCATCTCCTTTTAAATGAATTTCCCAGGTGAACTGAAAAGCCTCAAAGATTTTGAAAGATGCCCTTTCTTGAAGCACATTGAGAGGAACTGTTCAGAGGAACCCCTGACTGTTCCCTTTTCTTTTTTTTTTTTTTTTTTTTTAAAGATTTTATTTATTTATTTGATAGAGAGAAAGTGAGAGGATGAGAGGAGTGAAGGTCAGAGAGAGAAGCAGACTCCCCGTGGAGCTGGGAGCCCGATGTGGGACTCGATCCCAGGACTTCGGGATCATGACCTGGGCCGAAGGCAGCTGCTTTAACCAACTGAGCCACCCAGGTGCCCCATGACTGTTCCCTTTTCTTAAGGAATTTTCATTTCTTTGAGAATTGGAGGATGAGAGCAGCATGGGAAGAAATAGACATCTCCGTGGACTTGAGTTCTTTGCACACATAGGGTACCATAGAAAGGCCATGTAGTGGATTTAGAAATGCGCAGGGAGGAGGGCAGAGGGAACAAAACAAAGTTAACAGGCTGGCTTTGTAAAATAAATAAATAACACTGCCACTTGGAGAAGGTGACTCGGATGAAGGTACGAAAGTAATGTGGTAAAGATTAAACCCAAAGAAGGCAAGCAAAACAATCCAGAAGTCAGAAGTTCACAGTTGTCAAAGTTGATGGGAGACCAAAGTAGTCAGAATTGTGGGGGCCGGGTCCCAAGGACAATGCATTTAAATCCCATTGGATTTGAATTTTAGTTATCATCCACAGGTGTTGCCTGAGATGTGGGTGTGGGGGTGTGTGTGTGTGTGTGTGTGGGTGTGTGTATGTGTATGTGTACCCACATAAACGTTGTTAGCCTTGGTCCTAGGAGGACATTTCACACGGGACACACGGGAGGTCTTCATCCTGTATCAGCTTCTCTGTTTTAAAATGATAGATTGGGAACTACGTCACTGGGGCTTTTTAGAACAATTGTTTATTGTTCACTTACCTGTGAGACACCGTGGCAAGTCTTGTGGTTACCCAGTTTCCCCTGGTTTGAAGGAAGGAGGGCCGCAGGAGGAGGAGAGTGTGCAGATGGCCGGGTCTCGTGAGGCGTTGGCTGTAGCGTGGAGAGCTTTCCGGTCCCAAGGGTGGCCCGGAGCCAACACTGTGGAATCCCGAGGGGTTCCACGCGTACCCCGGCTGTGATGGGTAAGCAAGGATCGGCAAGGAGGTCGATGTCAGAAGTCACACGGGGGCTTGGAGGAAGGAGTGGGAGATAGGCTGGAACGCCAGGCTGTGCGGGCAGAATCCCACAGGTGGGAGGGGATGCAGCAAAATTGGGGAAGCCCAAAGATGACAGCTTGGCTGGCGGGTCAAGGAGGAGGGGGACCCAAACCTAGAAAGAGGGGATACTCGGCTACCAGTACTCCTAACTGTGCTCCCAGTTGTTGGCATTTCCAGGCTGCGGGCTCTGGGCTTTCCCAGCTGGCGGCCCCGCGCTTTGGGGGTTGGGTGGGTGGTGACGAGGACCTTGAGTGCCTACTGCGAGAGCTTGGGCTTGTGTGGTGGGCGTCGGGAGGCCCTGGCCTAGATGGAAGCCGCGTAGCCAGCCTGGGGTTGGCCTGGATGCAGCCTCCCGTGCGTCCGGGCGCAGGAGGGCCTGGCCTGTGCTGTCAGAGGCGGGCTGCTGGGGACGGGCCTGGATTTGGTGACCCTCAAGCCGGCTTGTTCCCTGGAGAGGTGAGGGCAGACGCTGGGTTAGTAAGCGAGGGTCAAGAAGTTGCGCCGGGGAGGAAGTGCAGGCCACCAGGCGTCGGGTGAGTCCCAGGCTTGGATAAAAATAAATCCCGAAAGAGTGGGCTCCTGTTGTCGGGTCACCTACTTTTATTTGATCAAATGAGAAAAATGTAAAAGAAACCCCACCCGTTATTATATCACTGTTTTATACCAGGTATCACATTTTACTTCAAAAATGGAGGAATTTCTCATCCTCAGAAAAAAAGATGATCTTTTATACGGCACAGTTTACTTACAGGGAGAGATCCCAGCAATGGCTCCTGAATGTCGCTGACCAGCAAACACCTTGCAGTGGACCTGGGTGGTCCCGCACACACGTTTGGGACCCACTGGTAGAGGCTGTTCTGTCCCTGGGGTGACCTGTCCCCAGGGGACGGGGAAGGAATTGCAGAGCTGAGGGGTGGGGGAGGGGGAGGAAGCAGGAGCCCAGCCATCAGGCCTGTGGGTATTCTCGGGCAGGGAGCCCTGATCCCGTCCGCAGGAACTGGGGAGGGATGTTGTGACCACGGGAGCGGGGAGGAGGGCCCAAGAGAGGAGAGGGGAAGAGCAGTGGATGGGGGAGACTGACCATTTATTTAGCCCTTGGCAGGAAGGCATTAGGAGAGATCTCTCACTTAATCCCTTATAGGAAGCCTTGGGGCACAGGCACTGCTGACCTCCGCTTGCCAGGTGGGGACCCTGAAGGCACAGGTGTCTCGGGTACCCGAGTTGTCTCACGGCCGGGTCGCGGAGTTGGGTCTCGCGTGGAGCCCGACGCCTTCTTTTATTTCTGCACCTGGATCCCTGGCTCTGGGATGGCATCGGCATGCCGTTCGGGAACCTCTCCAGCCCCTCGATTAATTTATTTGGAGTAACCGTCGTGACGTGTTGAGGCCCTCCTAGTTCCCTTGGGGACTCGTGTGGTTGGTAGTCCTGTGACGTGGGACTGTTCCGGTTGGCGACACTCCTCGTGTGCAGGACCGTTTGGCACCTGGCAGCTGGGACGACGTGGATCCACAGATTTCCGTTTGGTGAGGAACAGTCCTTTCCTCAGTGCGAGCAATGTGTGCACCGGGCCTGGCTCAGCTTCACCATTTCCTACGCAGGTCAGACTCCTGGGATCCGGGTGCCTGGTGGTGGCTTGGGGGGTCCAGTGCTCTCGTTTCTGTTTCTCATGAAACCGTGGCTCAGGGAGAGGGAGAGAGAGAGCCCAAGCAGGCAGGATTTGAACTCTGGCCCCAGCCCTCCCAGCCCCCTTCCATGAGGAGTCTCTCTCTCTCTCTCTCTCTCTTTCTCTCTCTCATTGGCGTGAGCCCTCCCAGAGGGCTTCCCAGAAAGCTCGTAATGGAATCTTTGAACAGCTGTCCAAGAACGGCTTCAGAATTTCAGACATTTTCCACTTTTAATGGAAGCTCTGTCTGCCTACTTGGTTAATAGGGCCTTGGTCCTCCCAGGCCACTCCCTTCCTAATTTCCCAGCATTATCCGTGGAGAAAATCCACCCTGCAGGGAGCTTATGACTTACTGAGCTCAAAGTCAATCTCACTGTGTGGGCAGCAGCTTTAATCGTCCTCATGGCTGTTTTGGTTTCCACTGAGGGTGGGGGATGGAGAGAGGGGCTTCGCCCAGGATTTCTGCATCTCTTCTCTGGCCTTACCATCTTGCCTGGCTCTCCTGGGAAGGCCCGGTGTGTGCTGCCCAGGATTCAGCCTTAGCCCAAGGCTTTATCTCCCCGACAGCCTGATTGCTTCTAGGCCTTTGTTTCTGGAGATTGTTGCTCGGCGGGAAGGCTGCCAGATGTTGGAACCAGAGGTGCACACCTTGAGGAAAGTCTTTTCTGCTTTCAGAGCAGCCCAGGGGCCTCCTTCCTGGCAGGCCAGCCCCTCCCAGGAGGAGGCATATGGGGTCCTCTGCCTGTGTGGGGTTTCCTCAGACATACCCACTGATAAAATATTTACATCAGGGACTCGGGACCCAGCCCTGGTTTGTTTGTTTTAGAAGTCTTAACACCACATCAGCTGTAGGGATGCCGGCTTGTTAGCTTTTGGTTTCTTGCTTGCGGTTTTTGCTTTTATGAGGAGTGGAGAAACCAGGCCTGATCTTCGGAGAAGGAGCCTGCTGCGTGGGAGAAAACTAGTCCCCTGTGTGTCTGCTAGTGAAGAGATCCCGCTCGCCGAGCACTTGCCGTGTGCCCCTGCCCGTGGTGTTCTCGGGGCGTCATTGCATTATTGCCGCCCACTTCTTCCAGGCGGGTTGAATTGTGTCCACAAAAGAAAAGGCACGTTCCAGTCCAGGTTTGAACGTGACCTTATTTGGAAATGGGGTCTTTGCAAATGCAATTCGTTAAGAATGGGTCATACTGGATTAGGGTGGGTCCTCATTCCAAAGACTAGTGTCCTTACAGGGAGGGGACACACAGACACACGCTGAGGACGGTGGCTGCGTAAAGACAGAGGTTGAAATTGGAGTGACGTAGATACAGACCAAGGAACGCCCAACAATTCCAGCCACCACCAGACACTAGGGGAGAGGCAAAGAAGCATTCTTCCCTACAGCCTTCAGAGAGAGCGTGGTCTTGCCAACACCTTGATTTTGAACTTCTCGTCTCCAGAGCTGTGAAAGAAGAGCTTGCACAAACCAAGGCTCAGATGTGTTAAGCGTCCTGCGCCGGGTCATGCAGCTGCTGTGTGGTGACGGACGGATGGGGGATGGCATGGCCGTGCTGCCGAGTCCGCACCTCCCGATGCCCGCTCTTCAGGACACCTGCGGTTCTTCACTTGGAGACAAAGATAGGGAGTCTCAAGCTTGGGGGAGTGGGGGGACCCATCACGATGTCTTAAGGGAAGAAAGACAGAGGACCAGAGGAAGCACAGTGGCTTAAACGTGTCTTTTAATGGTATGTGTTCAAATTGGTGATACGCACAATGGTACAGAAGTCTTACCGACCAAGTCTTACTCTTAATTGAAGAGCACACCGTGAAGATGTAGTTCCCTCTCTCGCCCCTGCTGTCTTGTTACTCAGTTTACTGGTTACCAGTTAGACTAGTTCTCCAGCCCAGAGGAGACCAGCCCTCAGGTCCTTTTGTGTTCTTCCAGAGGTAGCTGTTTTATAGAGAGTATATAAACGTAATATACAGAGGACATAACATACAGTACACAGTTACAACATTTATAGTGTCTTTATATCATGGTGCATGTGTATAATATACTGTATATATAGCATCAACGTGAGGTTTTTATACCGTACGTGCTTTTCTACCGCTTGCATATATTTTTCTGATTTGAGTTCTCTTGTTCTGGAAAAGAAACACAACCAGATGGTGTGATATTCATAAGGTACCCAAGAACACACAGCGAGTCGTCGCCCTCTTATCTCATCCCCATCCACCCCTACTCTCCTCCCTGGAGGCACCTGTTTTCTGCTTATTGTTGTTGGTTTTTTACTGAATGTATCGCGGAGATCTCTGTGTCAGAACAGAAAGAGCCGCCTCATTTATTTTTATGGTTTATGGTATTCATGGCATTCTGTTGTGTGGCTGTACCATAAATTATTTAACCTCTCTGCTGCTGCTAGCTAGGATGACTTACATCTTTGCTGGGACAAGCAGTGTTCTATGAAATAGCCTTATACATAGGTTGTTTGAAATATTTCGAGAAGTGGAATTGTTGCGTTGACGAGCTAAGTTCATTTGATCTTTTGATGGTTGTGCCTCATTGTCCTCCAGAGAGTCTGTTCCAATCCCCCTGTCCCCAGCCATAAATGAGGGTGCTGATCTCCCCACTGCTTTCCAACCCACTGTATCAGTGACATTTTATCATAGTCGGTGCCTTATTTTATTTCTCTTCTAATGAGTGAGCATCTTTTTTTTTTTTTTCTTTTTTTGGGGGGAGGGAGTGCAAGAGAGCCGGAGGGAGGAGCAAAGAGAGAGAGAAATCTTTCAGCAGGCTCCACACCTAGCACGGAACCTAAAGTGGGGCTCCATCCCCCGACTCTAAGACCGTGACCTGAGCCAAAATCACGAATCGAACCCTTAACTGACTGCACCATCCAGGCGCAGTTGCTTGAGCATCTTTTCAAAAGGATCTTTTCTTGTTAATGTGTAGGAGCTACTTTAATTTCTTATGATTTGCGAGAGCTGTTTTTAAGGAAGTTAGGCCCCTTTGTGGTACAAGTGGCAGATAGATTTTCTCACTTTAGTTAGATTGACTCATCCTTTCTAGATGAAGAAATTCTTCTAGGTTTTCATGTCCCATGTAGGCCTTCCTTGCCCAGAATTACATATTAAAAGACTCATGTTTTCTTCTTTGGATTCATTTTTCATATTTCAGACTTTCACCCATCTGGAATGTATTTTGGTGTCATGTGTGAGTCAGGGATTTAAATTTATTTTTTTGCCAGGTGGCTATCTGTGTGTTCCATTTATTTATTAAATAATTCCTTCCTGTCCCCTGATTTGACCTGCATTAGCTTTCTTTTGCTGTATAACAATTTTACCCCAGTCTTGGCATTTCAAAATAGCACACTTTTTTTTTTTTTAAGATTTTATTTATTTATTTGACGGAGAGAGAGATCACAAGTAGGTAGAGAGGCAGGTAGAGGGAGAGAGAGGGAAGCAGGCTCCCTGCTGAGCAGAGAGCCCGATGCAGGGCTCGATCCCAAGACCCTGAGATCATGACCTGAGCCAAAGGCAGAGGCTTTAACCCACTGAGCCACCCAGGCGTCCCTAGCACACGTTTTTATTTCATATTTTCTGTGGGTCAGGAGACCGAGTGCGGCATAGCGGGAATCTCTTCAAGGTTCCAGTTGAGGGATCACTGGAGCTGTGGTCTCATCTGAGGCTCGTCTGGGGAAGGGTCCATTTCCAAACTCATGTGGTTGTTAGCATTCATTTCCTCCCAGGCAGCTGGATGGAGGCCTCATTTTTCTTGCTGGATGTCGGCTGGTGGCTGGTCTCTGTTCCTGGCCATGTCATAGCATAGCCTTTTGCTTCATCAAGACAGCAAAACAGGAGCCTTGCAGTTTTCTGTAACATAATTGCATACATCCTGTAGGCTTGGTCTTAACTCTTTTGATCGCAAGCAAGTCATGGGTGCTGTGTACATTCAAGGGGAGAGGATCACACAAGGGCTAGATGCCCGGATGAGGGGGAGGCTCTGCAGTCGCCTTCTTAAGAGTGTGTCTGCCACGCTATCTTTATTATACTTTAAATTTCTCTGTACATTTGAACCCATTTCTGAAACCCCACCAGCTTTGGAGGCGTGGTAGAGGAAGAGAAGCCTGCATAAAGATGGGGAGGAGGTGCCCATCTCTCCCAACTCCCTGCCATGAGCCTGACCAACCCTGGCCAGTTGCAGACTTTGTTTCTCGGAGACCTTTGGCAGCTGGCTTCATTCCCTGGCTGAACTGGATACAAAGGCTACCTGCTGCCTTTGGGCCCACACTCTGTGTCTCCAGACTGAGTGAACGTAGCAACTGCTTGGGCGTGAAAGAAGTTCGCAGCTTCGGTTCCATGCATTTGAGCTGGAATTCTGTGTTTTATCAGAGATTATGTTCATATTGGTGAATATTACCTTTTAGCTGCACCACTGCCTCTAGATGAAATCAGGTGTGATGTTGCAACTTGAAGTTGTCGTCCCAAGAGAATGCCATAAAGGATAAACTGTGTGTGGGGGTCAGAGACGTGGATGGGTTGGTACCAGTCCCTTTCCCTGGAGAACACGAGCATGCAGGGCAGGCCTCTGGAAGAAGGATGGGAATTCTGGCAGCTGTGTTCTCTTCACACTTCCTGAAGTCAGTTTTATTACCTACAGATTGTGCCCCCCACCCCCCATCATCCCCGTATCCCATTTACTTTCCCAAAGGTTGTTACGGGCTGATTGGTCTGCTGGGAGTAGAGGGTTTAAGCAGTAATTAAAAGATGACGGGGGCGCCTGGGTGGCTCATTTGGACTCTTGATCTTGACTCAGGTCAGGATCTCAGGGTCATGAGATAGAGCCCTGGGTTGGGCCCCATGCTGGGCATGGAGCCTGCCTAAGACTCTCTCTCTTCCTCTCTCTCTGCTCTTCCCCCCTATGCTTTCTTCCTCTAAAATATAAAATAAAATAAAAGACGGTGGGTCGCAGCTACCACAAGCAGTGTATGAACTGGTGGGCCCATGGAGTCTCGGGCACTGAGTTGGACGGGGTGGACAATGGGTGTAGAAGGATGCCATCACTCTTGATGGAGGGATGGGATAGAACCTCCATGGGCCAGGGCAGAGAGTTGGCTTGGAAGAACAATGGGTAGTAAGGGATTTTTTAAAAAGTGGAAGGATGTGAGACCAAAGAAGAATTGTGGTGTTGTTCAGACGTGCTGATGGTGGTCAGAACTTCTCAGGACCAGTGAGTAAGGAATTGAGTGGCCAGGTTCAGGAGGATGGCCGTTTAGAATATGCCTTTGGCAGGGTTGGAGAATCAGTTGAAGCAGAGAGGGGCCCATTTTGCTGTTGGGTAGGAGGTGTTGGAGGGTTTCATTTCCCTAGGAGTATAGGATGCTGGCCAGGGAACTGGGCCCAGGCCCTGAGGTAGAAACAGGCTGGTCCCAGAGTTGGGGACCATCAGGGTTGAATCAGGTGATGTTGGCAAGAAACCTTCCAGGTAGTTCTTTAAAGTTGTTGCCAGTGAATCGGATCACGATAGAAGTTGAACTTGGAAATGTATATGGTTAAATCCTTACGGGCCTTCACAATCAAGAAAAAGGATTGTTAGAGGGATTAGTTCTGTGGATCCAGCTCTTCCAGAAATGTGGAGGGTCGGTGTCCTAGTAGGAAGAGGAAGGTTGGTGGAGATGAGCCAGGACCTTCAGGAGGTGGGGCTAGAAAGTGTCTCCCTCGAAGCCGGTGATGTGAGCTGTCCCGGGCAGCCTCTGTAGGGGGCTTGTGTACAGGAGAGAGGGGTGGGCGCCTCAGGAGGACATATGAGGGATGCTTACTGGAAACACAGACAATTGCCACCAGGAAGGAAGATGTTGGTATGTCTTGTGTACGCGCTTTAACCCTCTCCTGGGCCAGTGGAGGAATAAAATTATTTTATTTACATTTATTTCATTCATGATCAATTTTCCCATGTTGCCAAGCATTGTGGTAGACACGTGGGGACACTGAGGTCAACCACACACAGTCTCTTCTTCCCAGGACTCAGTGAGTGGGGGTGAGAAAGACGCTTTGAAGTATCTGAGATGATGTTGGAATAAGTGGGACTTCTTTTCCTGGAAGAGTCTGAGTTGAATTCTGTTGTGTGGCAGGGTAAACAGTGACTTCAGTGGTGTGTGTGTGTGTGTGTGCACATGCATGCCTGTGTGTTTGTGCGTGCTTGTTTAGCTGTATCGCTTTGGCTTTTTGTTTTTCTTGGCGTCTCAGAAATAGGCGTGCTTAGAATATATTTGTAAATGTGTTTTGTTTGGGCGCTCTCAGTCTATTGAAACTCAAGCCAGATTCAATAATGTGATTTATTAGCGTGAAAACTGCATTGCTCAGGCATGGGCTTATTAGCCCACTGAGTGACTTTCAGAGCTTTCTGGCGGTAGGTGAGCCAGGGTGGCTTGATGGCTCCAAGGCAAAAGGGACCCATGCTCCCTTTCTTACGCACTCCTCTACTAACTACTCCATGGCCCAGAGTGACTGCTTGAGTACCACCCATGTCCTCCGAATTCCAGCCTGGAGGAAGGAGGAAGACCCTTAGCAGAATGAGCTCCTTCTTCTTAAGGATCCTCCCTGTAAGTCACATACAGGGCTTCTGTCTACATCCTTTGGCCAAAATGTAGTCCCCCAGCCACATTCTGCTGCAAAAGAGACTAAGCAGTGTGCTGAGGTCAAATCGGGGGCTGTCTTAGTAATTACAGGGGAAAAACATGTACAAGAGGGGGTATATGCAAGGGTTAATTATGAAGGGAAATAGACCAAATACTAGAGCTTTACTTCTGAACACTTGTTTTAGGACAAGGAAGGGTACAGGGGTAGATGGCTTTGCTAGGTTAGTATGTTACGGGAAACTGCCCGATCCTCCCAGGCAGCTTTGGAAGAAGAATGAGAGATATCCTGAGGAGTCCAGTTAGGGAGAGACCTGATGAGGCGCCTTAAGGTCGGGGAGGTGAGGGGTTAGGGAAAACGGACAGCGACATCAAGCCAGAGCTCCACCCCCATAGTAGCCGCTCTGCGCTGTGATGTCACTTTGCAGGGCTGCAGCCGCTCGAGTGCGAGGCTTCATGGAACCTGCCCCAGGGTGAACTCTCTTTATTGATTCATGATGGCTTTTGAAGCTCTGCGGGGGACGCAGGGTAAGCCGGCCAGTTGAAAATAACCAGGAGCTCATTCACATTTTTGAGAGGAAGGGAAGTGGCACCAGTGCGTCTCCCCTCTTCTGGCAAAGGCAAAACTGCAAACTGTAGCCCTCTGGGAGCTGGATCCTGCCTTCCTCCCGACTCCTGCTTCCCCGAGGTTTGCATACCTGCAGCGCAGAGCTGCCCTGTCCAGTCCCTGCCCAGGGCGGTCCGGGCCCGAGCAGCCTCCTCCGTTCTGTTCCCAACACTCACGTGACAAGTGGCCGGTACTGACGCGTGGTCCACATTTTCCTTCACGCATCAGCTGTCCTTGAGGTACTCAGCTCCTGGGTTCCGTGGGGGCTGTTTCTCCCACGTTCTTGGGTCCCCAGCACAGCTGTGCTTGGCACCGGTGGCTGGACCCAGTGCCCTAGACTTGAGGGCCCCTCTAGGTGTCAGTCCTGGAAGGGTTTCTGTGTTTCCTTAGCCTCATGGTCTCACCTAAGCGGGAGGCACTGCTTTACCCGGAGCAAATTATGGAGCAGGAAAAGACAGTTAAAAGGTAAATGGATCACCAGCTGAGCCCTCCAGAGTCAGCTAATTGAAACATTTACGTTTTAAACACCCACACTCAGAGTGGTTTCCCTAGCAGTCCACGTGCCTTGGGCTAGGGAGAGGGGAAAGGAGTTCTTGAGCTTATATGCTGCTCTTGCTTCGAGGGAGGGGAGCAGCTATGGAAGCACATTTTCTTTCTTTTTTTAAAGATTTTATTTATTTATTTGACAGAGAGAGATCACAAGTAGGCAGAGAGGCAGGCAGAGAGAAAGGGGGAAGCAGGCTCCCTGCTGAGCAGAGAGCCCGAAGCGGGGCTTGATCCCAGGACCCTGAGATCATGACCTGAGCCGAAGGCAGATAACCCACTGAGCCACACCCAGGTGCCCCTGAAGCACATTTTCTTTATCCATTCATCCGTTGGTGGACACTCAGGGTGCGTCTGCGTCTGGGCTCTTGTGAACTATGCTGCAGTGAACTTGGGGGTGCAGATACCTTTTCAAGTTCGAGGAGTGTTGGGATCATGAATCTCAGTGCTTCTGGTCCATTAGTTTTAAGTTGTTCTGCTTTTTCTGAAGGCATTGGATCAACGAGGTTATATTGAGTCCAGGTTGCTCAAGTTTTGCCCTATGTACCCTGCACGGGAGAGCATTTGTAAGATACACCGAACCTTGAAGCTCTGTGCAGAGACACATGGTGCAGATATCAGACCCGGGACAAGGTTCGTGAGTCAGTGGCTGTGTCCTGGGGAGGGATCTCCAGGTCTCTTGATTCTAGTCTGCCTTGCAACTATTTTGCCATATCTATCCTTGTCTTCTCCCTTCTCATTAGCTGACTGTTTGTGTGGAGCTTTATCAAGACTGTTAAGAGAAAGGTCCTGGATCCTGCGGGGTGATATGATGATCCGTGGAGGCTGTGGGCGTGGATCTCAGATGAAAGAACTCAGCGGAAGCAGAACAAAGGAGATTGAAGTTTATCGAAGGCACTGCCAGGGAGCGGCTAGCAGGACAGCAGAGAGAGGCAGTGCTGGGGGGCTGTGGTTAAAGGGGAACGTGAGGAGGCTGGGAATGTATGGAATTTCCCTCTTTTGGTCCCTGTGTCCTGGTGTAAGTAGCCTCTTAGTCAGCTAGGGCTTACGGTGGCTATTTTGAGGTGGGTCGCCCGGAGGCCCAGTCTGGATCAGTCAAGCGGGCACTGCGGACTCTCCGACCTTCCTCAACTTCCCGTGGCCTAAAAGCGGCCTCGACTTTTCCCTTCTCTGGGAATGGCTCGGCTGGCTTTAAATATTTTTGTCTTTACAATAACAAGGTGATGGAGATCTTTTTTTAAAGGAGCCTCTCCATTGAGCCTTAATTTCCATGGAAGTATTTTTATAAGATTTCTAATGGTATTTAGTTGCCCTGTAATGGTACCACCAGTTTGCATAATGCTGATCATCCAGGCAAGTCCAAAGTAAGTTTCTAGCTGGATTTTCATTACGAGGTGGCAGATATTATCCCCATTCCATTGCTGGGGAAATTGAGGCTTCTTACAGAGAAACACATGACCCATAGGAGGTGAAACCACAGAGGGAATTACCACCAGGATTCCCTGGCCTTTGTCTTTCTTTCTCACCGTTGACTTTATCAGGACGGGCACGTTAGGGAACTAATCTACTGGCGATGAGTTAGTTGGTTTGAGTTCCTCCTTTTAGAAATGGCATTACTGTTTCTCTTTGCGTACACAAAATGGAAATTCTTATTCACTCTGCTCACCCACCGTGAAGGTTAATGAAAGAATGTGAGCTTTGTTAAGCAGTTTGGGAGAAGGACAGTATGAGAACCCTTATGTCGTTAATGGTAAACTTGGGCTCTGGTAGGGCGCCTCATGGAGGCGTTTCCGGTTTTCCCAATGTGGACGACGCAGGTGCTGATAAATCCCAGTCTACTTCCTTTCTCTCTGACCCAGCCAAGGACTTGTTTCAGAATATTCCTCCACAAACCAGATGTTTTGAAATAGCTTCTTAGCCAACTGCAATCATTGGACACTAATATGTATTGTTAAAACATTAATGGAAGACATTTATAACTGAGAGGAGAGTCCACTAGATTTAGTTGTTGTTACAACACCAGTGTGTTTGAACAAAGACATTTGATGTTCTAATTGCTCCGCATTTAGGCCAGTGGACGTGTTCGGATGGCCCTTTTGAACCAGTCCTAGGAATCTTTAGGACCCCCGGCTCCTGGGGACCTCAGCGTGGAAGCTGCTGATGGAGACTCGTGGGCCACTGCTGACCCCGGGAGAGTCAAGGCATTGTCATTTAGGTTTTGGTTTTTGTATTAGTTGGGAAATTTCATGTAGAAAAAAAAATCTTTCTCTTTTTCTTTCACGTAGAAAGAAAATCTTTCCCTGGGGGGCCCATGGTCTACTTAGAGCTGTGACTGGTTCTTTCAGTTCTCTTTCCCTGTGCTCAGGGTCATTAGGCCACACCTTGGGGAAATACAGACCTCAGTGGGAAGGCTGGCCTGCAGGGAGAGCCAGGGGCCAGGGACCAGAGGCTCAGTAGGCAGGATGACTTGGGACTGGACCCCCCGCTGTGTGACTTTGACCATGTCACTTAACTTCTCTGATCTCAGGGGTTTTTTTTTATCTGCAAAATGGAGGCAGTAACTACTTCAGTGGATTATGGTGAGGACTAGATGGAATATCATTTACAGAAAAGGCGTATCATAGACAGGCACTCGGTAGGCTCTTCATTTTGTTAAGAACACCGTGATTCGTGGACACCAAGGATTCTGTTGGCCGGTACACATCCTGTTGGAAGATTTGCTCTCCTGTCCTCATACTTTGTAAGAGTACACCTCTCCAGTGGTCATGTAGATTGTCCTAATACTGAGATGTTCACCCCTCCCTTGGGAGAGGGAAGTCAGTTCCATAGGGCCCTTTCCTAGCCTGCAGTTTGCCCGAACCGCCATCATCACAGACAGCCCTCTGGCAACATGGCCTCAGAGATGCAGCGGGGGCTTGGCGTCTCCCCCTGAGTTGGCATTGTCCTGGCTTCAGCTGTGAGCAGGAGCCATTGGCAGCCCTGCTCTGCCCAGGCTGGGACCATGGTGTGTGGGGGGGTGTTTGAGGCACGCTTGGGGTGCCTCTCAGAGAAGCTGCATTTTCTACTCTTGGTTCTTCCATCGAAAACTGAGGAAAACTGAGGAAAGGTCCTTTCTTACTTGGCCTCACAGCCTGTGCGTTTGAGCTCTTTGATCCTTTCGACCTCAGTTTTATTTACTCAGCTTTTCTGGGTTGCCGTAATTAGTCCCATGTTTGGGGCCTCTTTTGTAAACTCTTTGAAGACAAGGACTGTATCTGCCCTACTTTGGACATGTTGGGTGAAATAAAATGTATTATTAAAGTGAATTTTACTTGCTCCTTTTAACTTCCTGGTTACTAGAAGCATCCCAGTTACACACGTGGGGTGCACTGTGTTTCTAGTAGGCGATGCTGGTTACAGTCCCCTCTCTCTGTCTGTTTAGGACCCTGTGCGGACCCACGCTATGGGTCATATGGCTGGGTGGAGGGTTGGGCCCAGGGTGCTCTGACTGGCTAGCTTAGACCCCTGTCGTGAGGTGTAGTGAGTTGAATGGTGACCCCCTCAACAGATGTGTCTACCCCAAAGCTGTGTGTGAGAATTTTGTCCCAGCCAGTGTGTGGCCACCTGGGGTTACGGTAACCCTAGGAAGCTCAGACACTGGGAGATGGCAGCCGATTCTCTCTGATGGAGGCTGGGAGGGATCCCCTAAAGGAACCGGAAGAAGCTAATGCCCGATCAGGCCTGGGCTGTTAAACTGTCCCACCCTGTGAGATTATGGCGGAAACGAGAGGTGATGATATACACAGAACGCCTCGCCGAGTTTCCACAGGGAAGGAAGTTTGCTTTATTATGGCGAAAGGTGCTCCGCCATTCTCCTTAATCTCGGCAACGAGATAGAGGGTGCTCGTGGCGGTAATTCTAGGAGTTTGGAGATAGTTCACGTCTAGGCATTTCGTGTGTGGCTTATGAGGCTGTCCTTCAGGTTTTCGGGTTATCTCCCCTATTTGGTCGCATGGGGAAGAGGAGAGACAGTTTGCTGATTATGAGGGTTTTTTCCCCTGCTTGATGAGAAACCTGCTGTGTTTTTGGTGCTCATTAAGCACTTGCACTGGATCATTCCAGTTTTGGGAAAATAGCATTACTCTCTAGTTTACCCAGAGATTTTGGGCTCCCCCCAAAGATGTTAGAAAAGGCTCTCACACTACTAACTGCAAAATAAACATTTCCAGCTCCATGTGCAACAGACATATTTGGCCAGTGTTTATGCTGGTAGGGGAGAGAAAGAGTGTTTGTTGACAGTCTATAATATGTTAGGCAGTTTTGTGCAGTCAGTCGGTTAATTTCTCATGCTAGGCCTGCAGAGCAAGTATTGTCTGGTTGATAGACTCTTGGGGTTGAAACGACCTACCCAGGGACACGTCTCAGTGGGAAAACTGAGTCCCATTCAAGCCAGTCTTGCCTTTTCTCTCAGGAAGTGGTGACATCGTAGTAAAATGTGTAAAACAGATCGTCTGGGTCAGTTAGGTGGGAATTGGGTGGGAACCCTCCCACCCAAGCTGTGTGGGAAGCATCTTTGCAGAGCTCATTTCAAAAATCCTTGTTCTTTACCTGATGCCTCCCTCATGAACCCTCTCTCTGATTCCAGATGGTTCATTGCACTGTCCCTTCGGTTATCAGCGTGTAGCATTTCAAGGTTTTCGTTTTAGATGAGTCAGGACTGTAGCGTGCTCCACGGGAGAGCGTGTCTCTGCAGATTCCGTAAGTCGGCCTGCTGAGGTGGTGGAACTTTCTGGAGAATGGGATGGTAGTGCTGAAAGTCTGCACTGGGGCCTTTTCATGCTTGGGCTCCACTCAGGCTCTGGGTCTTGGAAGGTAACCTGCCACTTCTTAGGATGTTATGCTCACGTAGGGATTTATCTTAGAGAAGGTAGTAGTCAGAGTAGGATGGGCCTTTGCTGCAGTAATAAATCTCCCCAACAGCTCATGGGTTCAACACGGACAAGCCTCCTCTTCACTTACACAAAGACTCTGCAGGTGGGGTGGCAGGAATGGGAGGGGCTCTAATCCTCATGGTGACTTTGTCCAGGGCCGATCAAGGCTCTCCCTCTCCCTGCTACCTGGAGCATCCGGGCAGCGGGGCAAGTTTGCAGGAGTTGTCATGTGCCGCTTCTTCCATTCCTTACCCTGAAAGTGATAGGCATCACCTCGCCCAGATTCCTTTGGCCCAAGCTAGTCACGTGGCCCTGCCCAACCTGGGAAGTGGGGGCCCGTGGGGCAGTGCACAAGGGGATGGTGGTACAGAGGCTCTAGATGGAGGTGAGTACCACTCTTTGCCCAGATGGCACAGACCACACCTGTTGATGATGGGTTCGATAAATCCAAGCATGTGCTCAGGCCCATGTACTTGAGAAAAAAAACTAAGACCTGGGCTCCTCAGAGTCAGGGGCTGTCTTTCTGTAAATCTCTTACACTGGGCTCTCTCCCTCACACTTGCTCAGCACTCAGCGAATGTTGGTTGAGTTGAATGCACGAGACATTTAAAACCTGGGTCCCATTGACAGTGCTGCTTCTCTTAGACATTGGGTTCGGGTCTGCTCTGATCCAGGATAACCTCTTCTTAACTTGATTACATCTACAGAGACCCCTCTTTACAAGGAGGTCACATTTACAGGTACTGGAGGTCAGAACTCGAACTCATCTTTGGGAGGTGGGGAGACATAATTCTACCCTCCACAGTAGTAAAGGTAAAGGCTTAACACAGTTTGCACACATAGTAGGCCTTCAGTAAATAATAGTTTCCATTACTCTTCTCAGGAGAGTGTTTGAGAAAACCCATCCGGAACTTTCTAACTGAATGTTGCTGTATTTTCAGACCTTTGAAGTTTATAGTATCAATAAAGCCAGAGCATTTTCTGTTGTTGTTGTTGTTGTTTTTTTTTTTTTTTGGTAATGCACAGCTTTTATTTGCAATATGATGTTCTTCTAGGGTATGTATACGAGATGCCATGCATCTCAATTACAGAATAGGTTTGGCGTTCAGATTTTGAGTGACTTTAGCCCAGTGCTGTCGGTTTCCTTCAGGCACTTTTGTCTTGCTTAACGATGCAAAACAGAAAATGCACACAAATGGTTCCCCAAAATGAGGACTGTCGTTATTGCTTCTTTTACCTCTGGGGCCCCAAACTGCAGAAGCTTATTTACTGAAAGGCAATGAGAGCTCTAAATCTTCTGCCTCTATAGATTACGTTCTGTATTACACTCAAACATGGCGAAATTAATTGTGGCCAAGGCAGGGGAGACAGGAAAAACCTATAATGGTTTATCATATTTTGCAGGCTTTGTGAGGGCCATAAATTTCGGGCATATAGGAATTGTATTTATTCCTTAGATTTCACAAATTTGTCATGTACCCTTTCTCTGAGGGTGACAAGTTCTTTAAGACAACAGAATCTTGAATATTGAAGTAGAGGGGGCAGTGATGGAGATGTTCCCGGAGTCCCAGATGACCACGGAGTCGTCCCTCTCAAGCTCCTTGGGTTACATGGCTGTTAATAGCTAAATTATTAACACAGGTTTGCTAGTGGAGGGAGCTGCTTTGAGGATTGCCTCTCCTCTGACATCAGCTCCTTCATTGTAGGAGTCAGATTTCATATGGAACAGTTTATAAATTGAAGTGTGTGTGTGTGTGGAGAGAGAGAGAGAGCCTGTAGTGGCCTCCAACTATATCTTGTGAGTGCCCTTGTGTCTGAAACCTTGCAATGTAGGAATTTACATCTTGGAATTCGATCCAACTTGGAGCTGGCCCAAACAAGGAAATTGACCTATTCCTGAATTCCATTGATAGTTCAGCAGCTTTTTTTGCCATAGAAATGCAGCCCTCCCCGCTGCTCTGTTGGGACAGCGAAGTTGCGTATTCCAAGGATTGAAATTCTCTGAAATGATAGGTTCTTTAAGATGATAGTGAAGCACTTTTGCCCACAGATTCCCTGGTGGTTGCATCAATAGGAATGCAACTTTGGTTTGGTGATCTTTATTTTCCTTTCGAGATGAAAGTCCATAGTTTGATTTTAAAGAAAAATCATGGAATCATGTAGCTATACTTTGGTAATCCCTGTAGCCCACTGGCATCAAACTTTGTTGACAGTGACCTAAAAAACCACATTTGTATGTCTGCACAAACATTTGCACAATAATGGTTCATCGCTGTGTTATGCATAATAGCCCTGAAGTGGTAACTACCCTGATGTCATCAGTAAATGGGTGATGTGGTGGAATATTATGCAGCCATCAAAAGGGGTGAAGTACTGGTGTGTGTTACAACATGACCGAACCTTTAGAACATTATCCTAAGTGAAAGAAGCTGAACACAGACCTCATGTTGTATGGTTCTCTTTACATGGAAATGTCCAGAATAGGTAAATCCATGGAAACAGAAGGTAGGTTGGTGGTAGCCCAGGGCTGGGGGGAGGGTTGGAGAAGAGCTGGGGAATGAATGCTGATGGGCATGTGGTTTCCTTGTGGGGTGATGAAATATTCTAAAACGGATGTAGGGATGATTGTGTAATTCTTGAGTGTGCTAAATGCCACTGAGTTACCTACTTGAAGTGGGTAAATTGTATGGTATGTGAATCACATGTCAATCAAGCTGCTAAAAATCACATTTGCAGTGAAAATCACATTTATTTATCTGAAGCTGGATCAAAACCTACTCTTTTGTGTCTGATAACATTCTGGTTGGTTCCAGTCTTCCATAACATTTCTTTAAAAAGTTGCTGGATGTGACCCACTGCATTGATTTTTCCATAACTCTCATTTTTATAGATTTCTTCTCCATTTTACTGATGACAGACGCTGAATCCCAGAGCTTAAGAAGTGGGTGCACAGTTACCCAGTTGTGTTAATGACTAAGTTGAGACTCTAAGCTATATCTTCTGACACTCAGGCCAGCTGCTCTAACCTAGAGGTCTTTTTAAGGGATCGAGCAGAACCTGGGGTTAAGAAAAGGTACTGGCAGTGAATAACCTTGTAAACACCTTCACATGGAGTCCGGAGTGGTTAGGAAAGCTCATGACCCGGAGGAGGGCTGGGTGTGTAGTTTTGCCTCTAGCAAGGAATTCGGCACAGGACACAGCACACAGCCGCGGCGTGAGCAGGCGGCCCCACTGGTTTATTTTCCAAGCAAAGATGCTATTTTCTGCGCATCGCAGGGTAAAAACTGTAGACATTTCTAGTTGCCTGTTATTTAGGCTCCCTGGTTGCTAGCCCTTCCACTGAAAGTACAGTTTAGGGCAGGGATGGATAGAAAGTTGAGAAAATACCTATGGGAGATGAACTGAGAAGGGGAGCTGGTGTGGCCCTGTGGCTTGTGACTCCATTGGTGTCCGTGAGTTGTCAGTGACCAAGGCCTTGGCCGGAGATGCAGACGAGAGAATTTTCCCCAGTAGAGGATGGGGAGGGGGGTGGGGGGTGGAGGCCCCCAAAAGGGCCTGGTCAGTGTGTCGGCTTGTACTGCATTCTCTGCAGGGTTCATTTCTGAAGACCTAGGAGCCGGTTCAGACCTGCTCTTGCCTCCTGTGTCTGTGAGAGGTTGTTTCTTGGCCACGGCTGTCTTTCCACTACGTTTTGCTCAACATTTGGACAGAACTCTGTACCTCCTTGGTTAATTATTTGCATAAATATTTGCTTCTTCGCAGCAGGGCCATTTCCTATGGTAAAAACTCACGTGGATCTAAAGGTTTTCTTTTTTTCTTCCTATTATGAATGTCGTGCTGGTCCAAGGGGCCCGCTTGAGGGACAGAAAATCTGTGCACTCCGTCCAGGCTGGTCATTGGAGGTGTGTGGAGGAGCAGCTGGCCTTCCAGAGGGCTGGTCTTCAGCAGGGCTCCTAGGGGCCCCTTTGGTGCCTAGAAGGGAAATCCGCCATTGGCTGGGTTTTGGAACAGCACCCAGAGGCCCCTGTGCAGGGTAGCAGTGTGGGCTAGAACTCTGTTTCTTGACCGAGAACCCACGTCCTTCTGTGCCCGATTGAGAAAGCCAGGGGCTAGGAGCTCCACGAAGGCAATGAGAGCAGCAGATGTAAGTAATACGTAACAAACAGTAACGGTTAACCTTTTTTGGCGTCAAGTCTCTTGTAAACTGTGTCACTTTTTTTTTCCCCCCAGATTTGTTTACTTAGAGAGAAGGACAGTGCGTGTGCACATGCAAGATTTGAGGGAGGGGGAGAGGGAGAAGCAGACTCCCCGATGAGCACAGAGCCCAAGGTGGGGCTCGATCCCACAACCCTAAGATCATGCCTCAGTTGGGCACTCAACCGACTGAGCCACTCAGGTGCCCCAGACTGTACCAGCTTCTCAGCAAGAGAGGCTGAGATGCTCCCAGCTCTGGCAGACCCACCTCCAGGCCCGGCCCCACCGTCTGCTCCCACGTGACCTTGGGAATGTCATGTCTCCCCTTCCGAACCTCAGTTTTCTCCTCTAGCACACGCGGACCGTGCTGTGCTCGCCCGGGGGATGACGGGCGACGGGCCTAAGGCGATGCGTGCCCAGCACGTCGTGTACAGAATGGCCCGTATTCCGTGCTCAGAAACGATGGCTGTTTTTCTGGTTGGGTGGCACCTTGCCTCGTTCCCACTGGTCAGATTGGCACAGGCTGGTAGTTAAGGCCCGTCTGACTCTGGACCTCTTCGTTTACTGCTGTATTTCCTGTGCGGGTCGTCTCATGGCTGTGAAGTTGAGCTTAGGGAAGGAAGATCTCTGGCCATGGGCAGGGGTTGGTGCTGCCTTTTCGGATTTCCGGTCTTGCCAGAGGGAATTGACTCTCTAAGGATGTTCGCTGGAGGAGGGCTTGCCCACCGCTTGTCCCTTCCTCCCCTCTTCCTCTCTTCCGAGCACTGCTGAGGTCAGGGAGGTGTTTTCCACTGCCCTTTTGAACTGAAGGACTCAGCTGATTTCTGGTTGCACAAAATCCTTTGTCTTCCCCTTTCAGTACGTCTGTGCCTGCTGTTCCTCTTGTGTGTTGGAGATTATAATCTGTCCTGGCAGATAAAGGCCTTTTCCTTCCCTCCCTCTTCTTTGATGCTGGCAAACATTCCTTGGGGCTAATAAGTATTGGAGCCACCCAAGAAACAGAATAAACACATTTACTGCTAGGTTGATTTTTGGAGGCCTTCCTGCCCGCTCTCCTCCTGGTCGGAGCATCTTCACTCTTTGTCCGGCTTGTGTCCTCAACTGGGCGAGATCGCTTAGAACCCTGTGGGCAGGATGATTAAAAACAAAACAACAAAACAATCCTGGGATGAATGAACCTCCCGAGAGGATGATCCTGGATTCCCTGGGAGAACACCTTCCGAGGGTCCAGGGCGGTGGAAGGTAGGGGTCCGGGAGTGTGTGGCCTGTGTGTAGGGGCTGCGACTCTCCCACTGGGGCCTTGGTCTGAGGGCTCTAGGGACCCCGGGGACTCGGTGTGGTCGTAGTAATAGCAGTTTAAAGCAGGCTCATTACTGGGCCAGTTATTGCTTTTGTTCAGAATGGCCCATCTAAGTCAGGCCCTATTAAATACAGCGATTTAACCGACACTTAGTGTCTTTAGGGAGCTAAATTATCCTTTGGCCCGGTCACCTCCAGTTTGAGATTTGATCATCGGTACGAGCCCGGGGAGAGTCGTTCGGGCAGGCGTGTGGGCTCTCAGAAGCCCCCATTTTGGTCACTTGTTGGGCACACATTTAATGAGGACCAGCTCTGTCCCCGACACTGTGGAAAGCCCTGGCTATCTGATGAAAATGGAGATGACGTGCGCGCTGCTTTTATTCAGTCGTGAAACAGTGAGTGGGAGCCTGTTGTGTGTAGAGCCCCGTCCTCGCTGATGTACAGGAGGCAGAATGACGCAGGACGTGTGCACCGCCGGGGCCCTTAGCCTCCCGTGCAGAGGGCCACCGTGCAGACAGTTAACCGGGTGTAGCCTGGAACCGAGTGAGCGTTCCAGGAGAGGTGCAGAGAGTGCTGTGCGCACGGAGGGAGCGAGTGCTTCTGTTGGCTGCACTGAGGAAGGCTTTATGGCAGAGGTGATGTCAACTGATCCTTGGGAAGGAGGGCCTCCCTGAGAGGAGCTTAAAGCAGGGCTTTTCAGGGGGCCTGGCCTGGAGCCAGAAGCCCCTCCAGACCGAGGCTGCTCCTTTGCTCGTCTGTCTTGCCACCTGCCCGGTCGCTGCTCAGTGTTCTCAGCTTGAGTGCCTGCTGTGTTCTTATCCTGCTCCACTCCTGCCTCCGGGCCGAGTGTGCACACCATCCCAGCCCCCTCTCCCTCCTGCTCTCCCGGCTCAGCTCCCCACCTGTGTCTCACTGGACAGCATGGGCCCTCTCCTAAAGACCCTAAGGGGAGAATTTGGGGCCGCCTGTTCACCTTTCCCGGCCATGCTAGGCATGCCCCCGGCCCTTGGCAATCCCATCTTGGATGGGGGCCCCTTTCGGGTTCAGGCAGCAGCGGTCAGGGTCCAGGACAAGCAACAGTGGTGACCCGCTCATCAGGGGCCCTGGGCACAGCAACGTCTAGGAAAGGTGAGTCCTGTGTCCTGTGGGTCCAGCACTGTGGCTCGAGAGAAGGTCTCCGCGCGTGCCTGCGGAGACGTGCGCAAGGGTGCTCGCTGCGGCTCCGTTTGCAGTCGTGAAACCTTGGAAACAGCCGCATTGACCATTTAAGGAGACTGAGTAAATAATAGATGGCATTGTCGTGAGGTGGAGTGCTATCTAGCAACTAAAACGAATAGCCTAGAGCTTCATACACTGATGTGGGTAAATCTCTAAAGAACTTTAGAGTGGGAAAGAGGAAAGATGTATGATATAGGCCACTTGAATTTATTGTAAAACCTCAAAAACTGTATGTTTGTGTTTGTCCACATAGTTGTATGTATATGGTGTACATGTACATCATTGTATATATGCATCTGTATATACGTTATGTATGGGTGTATATAAAAATATATAGTGTGTATATAAAATGCATCCGTGCAGTTGCATTATGCATGTGCAGTAAAAGTAGGAAACAGAAAGAAGATACACACCAGGATTGGCCTTACCTCTGGGTTGATAGCTCGGAGGGGCCTCTCAACTTTCCCTCTCAGTAGTGTATTCCTTAAGAAAGATGAAATGTGGCAAAATATGAGTATTTGTGAGTTTGGGGGTCTGGGTACATGAGTCTACTCTGTTAAAATCTCTCTATGTTTGAAATATTTCATCCTGTTAAAAGGATGCGGAGAGGACAGGTGATTGTGTGGGGAACGTAGCTTGTGGGGGGGGGTGTGCTGGGTGAAACCAGTAGAAAGGTCGGTGGAACCTCCGTCATGCGGGCCGAGACTCTTGTAGCCAGCAGGGTTCCGGATGTAGGAGCGGGGGGGTCGTGCTGGGTGGACAGCGATGTGATCAGTCTTCCGTGGGAAGAGTCTCTGTGGGGAGAGAGCTCGGGGGCCCTGTGCTTGGGTGGGAAGCTGCCCTAACCTCCCAGGCAGAGTGGGGAGGGGTCGGACTCAGGAGGGAAGGAGGGCAGGGTGACTCAGCCTGGAGGTGGAGCAGCAGGACCTGGAGTCAGGACAGTCCCATCCCCGTGGAGCCCTGGCCTCTCCGGGGGAGTCTTGGCTGCTGACGCGGTACAACTGGTTTACCCAGACCCCGGGGCTGTGCGTCCTGGCCGTTCAGTGGGACCTTCCCTGTCAGGAACGTGCCCGGAAAGCAGGTGATGGTCGGAAAGCGAGCTTGGAGAAAACAGTGACTCTGAGGAGAAAGTGGTTGTCTCCCAGAGTCTGACCGGTCAGTTTTAAATCCATGATGTTTGGAGGTTTGAGTGTTACGTCGACGCGTCCTGGCAATGGAAAGTACCTGTCGTATTTCCGAGTCGCACACGCGAGGCCACTTACCACAGAAAGGTTCTGTGGAGGAAGTCTTTAAATGATAAGCTCCATTTATGCGGTACTGTGCATTGTCTTTATCAAAAAATATTCTTCTAATTGAATTACTAGGTGGAAATGGTCTCTTGAGAGTCAAAGTGCAGCCTACTTGGTATGACAGATGGGCACTGTGGTGGCCTCGGTCCCCGTAACAGTTGTGAAAAATACCTTAGGGGGACGTCCAAAAAAAAATAATAAAATTTCGGGAAATACATTTTATTGTTATTGTTCCTGTTTCCTGTTATTTGTTGTTGAAAATTCAGTTATTTGGGAAGAAGAAAATAAAAATCATCCCTAATCCTACCATTCAGAAAAAAATCCGGCATAGCAACCTTTTGGACACATTAGACATGTGGTGTATAGTTTTTAAACTTCCTATTTCCATTTTACACGTGCTGAACCTTTTTCCGTTCGTTAAAACATTTCTCTTTTAGGGTATCCTTAGTCTTCTCTGCCCCTACTCTGTTGTTCAGTATAATTTTTATTCGCTTCATTTCTGTGGTCTGTGTTATGAAAGCAGTAGGCTTCTTCGTTATTTGTCTCCCAACTTAGGATGGTGATTCTAACACGGGTTGATTGTTCACAACTACACAGTGTGCCCCTCAACTGGACTGCCCTTCCTCGAGGGAGACTGCTTCCATAGCCCCCCACCCATTCCTCCATGTCAGATGTAATGGCTGCGTTGGATTCTGTCCAGGAGATGTTCCATAATTTATTGCTCTAAGATTTGGGGCATTTGTATTGTTTCCAAGTTTTTATTTATTTTAGACATCGCTTGTGGATAGCATGTTTGTAGTATTTGTGCACGTCTAGTCATTTCTGTAGCTTAACAAAATTCGCAGAATTTCCTCACCCTTGCATGCCCTCAGCGTTGAACGGGCAGGGTAGAGAGAGTTGCCTTAGGCTGGATCCCATGGACAGGGCCCCGGAGCTTACTGCCTTGTGCCTGTATGGCCTTTGTCTCCCTGCGTCATCCTTATTCCGATAACAACTAGTCATGGCTAAGTACCGCGGCATTCTGTTAGCGCTACTGCCCTGGCCAGAGAGGAGCCCGGGCAGTCATTCCAAAGAGCTCCACTGATACCCTCACTCAGCATCATCTGCTGCTGCCCTCCTCCCTGCTTTTTTTTTTTTCTTTTTTCTTTTTTTAAAAAAGCTCTGGCTCTTTGTCTTAGCACCCAGACTAGGGAGGGTCCCCCAGAATCTTACCTACCCATAGGCTTTAAGTCTCACCTCATAGAAAGGGCCTGAAGAGTTCAGAACTGTTGCTTCAGATAAATGGCTTTCCGGTGACTTTTCTCCTGACCCGCCTAGGTGGGTGCTTGGGTGGGTGCCCCCCGTGCTTCACCTACCCCATAGCTTCCCACTTTGTAGTGGAAAAGAATGAGAGAGCGACCACCTAAGTTATAAGGTGGTCTTTATTCAACAGAAGCTTGCAGTCCTCTTACGTCTTTATTCATATAAGGACAGCTATTTCCTATACGAGTGTGTCAGCTTTACTCATGAGCCTTCTGGTGCAGTGTAACCTTGCCCGTGTTATCAGGTTGCCGTACGCATTCTTGTTAGGTAAAGCCACACACAGTTCCAATTATGACAAAGAATGTGCAATTTCCTGGAGTCAGGATTGAGGTCATGACCTTGAGTGCTCAGGAATTCCAAGTTTAATTAATCCACCTAATGATGATTACTGAGAGGAAATATCCTATCAGTCTTAGAGGTGACAAGATGTTGGTCTGGCTGTGACAAGTCACTTTTCTGGTGGCCTGATCGTAACGTATCTGGTCAGTCGGGGCAGCGTCTCCTCTCAGAGAAGCCGGCACACTCACTTCTAGATCCCTGTTCTCTGGGAGTGTAGACTGCACGCAGATCTTAGGGAACTAACGTGTTGCTTTCCCCCAATGTTACCTGTGTTTTCTCAGCCTTGCTTTCCTGCTACAGTGGAATTCCTTCAATCTGGAAACCTGCGAGCTTTCCAAGCCGGGGTGGAGTCAGAGAGATTGTGTTTTACAGTAAGAAGAGTCCTGCCTCGTCCTGCTTCTTGGAAGGCACGGGCTGTTTTTGGTGTCTTTGCCATTTGTTTGAGAAGTCACCCTCAGGGAGGGAGCCATCCTGTCAGTTCAGCTTCGACCCCACAGCCTTCATTTGGCTGGAGAGGGAAGGACCCTTGATTAGAGTCCAGTTACATCGTAGCCATTGAGAGAGAGTGCTTGTTCCAGGAAAGCGGAAGGAGAAATGCACATCGAGTACCTGAAACAGAAACGCACCACCAGCGTCTACTATAGCTGTGCCTTGAAAATGGCCAGCTCAGAGGGACGCCTGGGTGGCTCAGTTGGTTAAGCAGCTGCCTTTGGCTCAGGTCATGATCCCAGGGTCGTGGGATCAAGTCCCATATTGGGCTCCTTGCTCAGCGGGGAGCCTGCTTCACCCTCTGCCTCTGCCTGCTTGTGTTCTCTCTCTCTCTGACAAATAAATAAATAAAAATCTTTAAAAAAAAAAAAAAAAAGAAAATGGCCAGCTCACTCCTTATCCCGCAGGAGGTATGGGCTCAGGGCCCTCATGGGCAGTACCATTTCCCATACTCCTCTAGCTCTGGGACTTTGGCCCCTTTTCTCCCTGAAGCACTGGAGCGGCATGGTTATTGGATTTGCAGTTACCTCCAATGAGGCTGAGGATCTTAGTTTAGAGGGAAAAGTCTTGAATTGAGGAGCTAATCTAGAGGGGTTAAATGTTTGGCTCTGCACCTTAGAAGCTGGATGAGCTTGACTTTTCCTGGCCTCAGTTTCCTATGGATGCGGTCGAGGGTATGGGACACCTCTCAGAGTTGTTCTAAGAATTACACAGAACAGCCCCCGTGAAGGCACCAAGCTGTGTGCCCGTCGGAGGTGCCGAAGGAGCGGGTGGTGTTTTCTCTTCCCCCAGGGCCCCCGCAAGCGTCTGCGGTGGCTCCTGTGTTATGGAGCCAGACTTTGAGCATCACACAGACGTGGTTCCACCACTCTCTGTTGATGTGTGAGCTTGGCAAGGAATGGAACTTTCCGAGCCTCGGTTTCCCCCCTCTGTAAGGTTGGCACCAGCTCCTTCCTGCCTCGTGTGGCTGCAGTGATGGGTCAGTGAAAATGCAGGTTTTGTGCACTCAGTTCAGTGTGTGGCACGTAGGCAGAGCTCTGTTGCACGGGGTGAAATCTGATGGGCTCGAGCCCGTGGGACCAGCCCTCACTTCCAGCCGTGTCTCTTCTGCTGCACCTGATGCGTGTTCTTCTTGCAGGGAAAGCAGCCCTTTTATCGCAAGAGGAAGGAAGCTGCTGCTCTTACATCACCAGCGGGTTCAGTTTTCAGCCCTACCGGTCCCCCCATTTGTGTCTCGATTCGGGTCAGTCCGTTTTCAACTCCACGCAGTGGGCTTTCAGTGACTCCCACCCCATCTGTGGGGAGAACGTTAACAATTCCAATTCCAGGAGCTTTGGAAAAGCCTCACCTCCCCAGGAGGCATTACTTATTTATGCTTTAATCTTCGTAGATTACTCTGAGTTGCTCTCAAGCTCTCCTGAAAGCCCCCGGTAAGTGGAAAATAGTGCACGCACCCAGGGTAATTAATGCACTTTCTACAAGTGAGGGAACATATAATTTGCAGGAATGTGTGTCAGGACCCACCCTGCTAAATTTATACCCTGTAATTTGCAACGTTAGCTGGCACCACATTGGCAGATTGGTGAGTCTAGCCTACCTGCTTTGCAATTACATCTGCTGGCCGGTGTTGCAGGATTGAGTAACTGGAGATCTCAATCATTTAAGTAAATTAGAACCGGCTCCTGGGACCCATCTGAGATCACCCTCTAGTAGAGGAGGCTGGTTAATGATGTTTCCTTTGTACCTACTTGAGATCCTCTGATGAGGGCCAGGAAGGGAAGAGTCTTCAGTCTTCCCCGGGTGCGGGCAGATCGCAAGTCTCTCCACGGCGGTACCCCCCACCCCCACAACAGGCCTCTGGAAAAGAGAAACACAAAACTAGTATAATAATAATGGTTTTATGGTCTGTTTTATGAGCTGCATCAGGCCTACTAATCGGCTCTGGGGAGATTCTTGTTCCTAAAACTGCAAGTCACTTTGCAGCCTCTGCAGACCAGTGATTTTTGTAAAATCCTCATAAATGTTCTTTTGGGGGGGAAACCTGCAGGAGAATCTTGTAGGCGGACATGCAGGCCTCTTGTTCTGTGGGGTGCTGGGAGGAGGGTGTGAGCTGGCTGGGTCTTCCCATGGTCATGTTTTTGTGGCCAGATGAAAGAGTCCGGCAGAAGACAAAATGATTGGAGGCAGACTCGGCCCTGGTATGAAGCCCAGATCCTCAATTACTCCATGTGACCTTGGGCAGATAGTTAACCTCCCTGAGCAGCCTTTCCTCATTTGTGAAATGGAGCTAATGATTCCTTTGATTAAAGCTGTTATAAATATTAGATGTTTGTAAAGGCATCTGGCGCATGGAGAACACTCAATAAATGGTAATTATCATCAGTGCCGTTTATATTCAGGGAGGGCATATTATTTATCAGTTGTAAAGAACGCTTGGCTACGCAGACCAGGCAGAATTAGGAAACAAATTGGGTAGAATCCTTGATTCTCCCAAAAAGCCATTTGTGTGTCTGCCCTGATGTCAGAAAATGCGGGTCGGGTCGAGCCAGTGCTGTCGATGGGAGTGGGCTAGTTGCTAAAGAAAAGCCTCCCTCATCCCAATTCCAGGGTGCATCGCAGAGCGGGGGAGTCCCATTCGGCCTCAGGACCACCTCCAGGCTTGAGAAGTATAAGGAGGACTGGAGAACCTAGAGAGGGAGAGTCTTTCCCCCGGGAGTTGGCTGAGCTCAGGGACCAGAGCTTTAAGTGCCCTGTTGCTGGACACCTGGGTGCCAGAGTCACTGGAGGGTCCCGACTCTCGGGTTCGGCTCCAGTTGCGATCTCAGGGTCCTGAGCGTGATCGCAGCTCAGCTCAAGTCTGCTCATCCCTCTGCCCCTCTTCTCCTCAAATAAATACATAAATACATAATCTTAAAAAAGAAAAAGTAAATAGATGCTCCTCGTACAAGATCGGGTTTGCAGATGCACAGGCCATTCTGCGAGGACCCCAGTCCCTCGGGGTGAATATGTTCTGTGTGTGCACATGCACGTGCCTGGTGGGTGTGTGCCTGCGTGCCTGGGTCTCCTCCTACGGACTGTTTATGGGCTGGTGGGCTGCCCCTGGGAAAGGCCTGGGTTTAACTTGCTTCGTGTGAATAAGCATGTTGCAGAGAATTGAGGCCTTTGTTTTGTCTTCCTCAGAAATGAATCCCTTCTTACTCACGGCGTTTCTGCAGCAAAGTGTGCTGTGTGCAGAAGAAGTACTGCTTTATTTTCCTTGTAGGCTTTCCAGCTTGGACCTTCTATTTCCACCGAGGCCTTGTTTTTAAAAACATGTTTTTACAGCAGAACTACAACTGTGGAGATTACAGCGGTCTCTTACCACTTTGGTTATGAAAATAGTGTATGCAGTGATTCTATTTCTCTTAATCGTCCGTCCCCTCGCCTGCCTTTTTCTCCACGTGGGGCTGGGCCAGATAGCACCCTCCCTTGTATATTTTTCTGCCTCCTCCAGCAGTCTGAGATCGACGCCTAAATACACACCTTCGTTTTCCTCCTGCTTCTTGGCACCCGGTGTAAAGGATCTCACACTGTGCCAACACCCGTGCTGTCCTTGGTGCCTTTTCCACCATTTTCTTCCTGGAATGTCCCCTGGAGAGCTCATTTCCGTACCTTGGTATCACTTCTTAGGATCCACATCCCTCTTCTGTCCTGAGATTGACCTTTTTGTTTCATTACAATCAAATGTTTCCAGAATCCCGTTCAGGTCCACGGGTTTGGGAAGAGTCCTTACCGGCAAGACCTAATGATGAATTCTCCTTGCAGGATTTCATTGACCGTCATGGTCTCTTGGCTGAAAAGAAGGCTAAGAAAAAGGTACAGGAGTCGGGCCTGTGGTGTTTTTCATTCACCTCCCTGAAAAAAATCAGTTTCCATGAGAACAGACATGGATGCGCCCACCTCCCCTCCCGCCCAAGAGTTCTTTCCAAAGGAGTGAAGGTGGTTTCAAAAGGAGTGAAGGTGGAATTGGAGGATGAAATGAAGCTCTTTGGAAAGAATGGGTCTCCCGCCCTGTTCTGTCCCTGGCTTGGACCCTCGTGAGTGGGTTTGGTGCTATTTAAATGCAAATACCATTCATTCTGTTATTGATTTGCTTAGAGAATGTAGTGGAAATTTAATCCATGCAGAAAACGTCACGAGTCACTCCATCTCCTGCACGAGCCTTGTTGTTGTTATTATTATGGAAAGGAGCCCCTCAAAAGGCAGGTCTAGGGAAACATAGTTTTCGGAAAGCTTGTTTTATTTGTCTTACAGAGTAGTTATTTTCCTGAAATCAGTAATCAGGATCAGGACTCTTCCAGCTTTGCACCCATACCCACCGATTTCAATCTGATTCTACTTTTTTTTTTTTTTAAATCTGTGTTTGTTGCCTCTGGGGTTTTGAAGATTTGAAGGAAACTGGTCAGAATTGTGTAGGGCATGCTTAGGCTTCAGAATATACCGTGAGTGGAGGAGACAGAAGGGGGTCCTCTGCGCGGGTGTATTTGTGTCTGGGTTAGGCAAATGTGCAAATTTGAAGCCCAGGGTAACTTCCTTTATAGCCTATTACATTTTGGGATGGCCTGCCCCGTGCTCCAGCGGTGCAGGCTAAGGAAATGCAAACAAAATGCACCATTAGTCTGAGCAAAACCTGTAACTAGGACAGCGGATCTGCTGCCAAAAATGCCATCTGCTGTTTTCTAGAGCCAAAGATTGATGACTTGGGTTGTCTCCTCCTTCAGCAAATAGTCAAAGAGACTCCGTGTATTTATTTATTTAACTTTGACCAGCCTTTCGTAATATTTCTTGTTAGAAGAGGGACTATCTGTTGGTGCTAGTAAATTAAGGCCCAACTCTCTGATTCACAAACAGATGCCTAAACATTTCCAGTAGCTTCCCACCCAGATTTTCTTACTATCTCCCTACCCCAGTGTCCTTCTGCATGACGTTATCAGGTTAACCCACCTGAAGTATTGCTCACCTCATGTCACTCCTCTGCTCAGAAACTTGCTGTTGGGGTGCCGGGCTGACATAGTAGAGCACGCAGCTGTTGATCTTGGGGCCGTGAGTTCGAGTCCCACACTGGGCGTAGAGATTACTTAGTAATAATAAACAGACGACTGTGGCTGTTGGTTTCTCATTGTGTGCGAAGTAAAGGCTGAACTCTACAGCCTGGCTTTTCAGGCTTTTCTCAGCCCTCTGTCTCTCGTTCCTCTTCATGACTGCTGGCTTTCCTGCCTCTGCCTTAGTTTGACATTTTATCTGGAATGGTGGTCTACAGTTTACCCCCACCCTGCAGAGCTACCCTGGCTGAAAAGTGTGCCACATTCCACGGTGCCTCCCTGGAAGAAATTGTTCCTTCCTTGGCGATTTCTACATCCCACTTTCTACTCTTGTCCTATGGCATCAGTGACCCCAAGGTTTATAATTACGGCAATTTAGGTGCACGCTCCTCTCTTCTGGTCAATGGTAGGCTTTGAATGTGCTCGCATCTTGTACTTGCCTCAGCCTGGCCTATATTTGGTGTCGTTAAGTTCCTTTTGGGTGATTGAATGCCTCCGTTAGTTGAATGAATGCTTACCACAAAACAGCGCGCGGAGCAGATAATGGGTAGATATTAAATATAAGATCTTGTTCTGTGCACCCAGTGTGGTGGCATAGTGTCATTGTCAAAGAGAACATTAGCTCAGGCAGTTGGGCAGTGAGAACACAGCAGTTGCCCAGTTTCAGACTGGATGGCTCTCCCACGCTTCAGATATGTAATCGTTAGGATTTGTATGTCGGGAGTTCTGCTCTTCTAAGAATCTTCCAATTGTGACTTTGGAAGGCTGGGGAGAGAGCCACAGCCTTGCAGCTCATGTGTTCTTCATATTGTGCGGTCTCGGGAACATGATGGTGGTGGAGGAAAGATTGTTTGGGGAGCCAGACGGACCTTGATCTGCATCCCAGTGCTCGTTGGCTGGTGTGGCTTCTTGAACCTCAGTTTTTTCATCTGTGAAATGGGGATATGATCTGGTCAGTAGGGATGTTGTGTGGATTAAATGACATGCACAAAGCACTAGCACAGTGCGTGGCCCGTGATGCAGGCAGGGAAGGGTGGTCTGTCACTGGCACTTGTAAATGTGTGACTTCATCGCTTGCGTAGCTGTGGTCCAAGAAGGTGGGCGGAGCCACAGCTGTTATTACTGCGAAATGTCTAAGATCGCTTTTTTGTTGCCGCTGTCCTTGAAGGTGGTTTCCTCCTATTGAGTTTATTTTCTTTTTAAAGATTTATTTATTTATTTGACACAAAGAGAGAGATCATAAGTAGGCAGAGGAAGAGAAGGAAGCAGGCTCCCCGCTGAGCAGAGAGCCTGATGTGGGGCCAGATCCCAGGACCCTGAGATCGTGACCTGAGCCAAAGTCAGAGGCTTAACCCAATGAGCCACCCAGGTGCCCCCTCCTATTGAGTTTAATCAGTACATTTGGATCGCCTCCCATCTATAGTCTAAGCAATTAGAGATTAGGGATTCTGAGTACTCTAGCTCTATCAAAGATGTGAACCTCTGGGAATTTTGAAACTGGAGAACGCTGTGGGTGGAAAAGGTAGAAACAAAGCAAGGGGCAGAGAATGGAAATCCACAGGATGTTTAAATTTGTATTTCTCTGTTACAGTTCTGAAGTTACTTCTTAATTTTGGACTATAAAAAAATCTGCCATGTCTGCACTGGCTTACCCATCGATGATTCTATTCGGTGTATGTAGGGCTGGAGTTGCTGTTCTTATTTATTTGTATGGAACATCCCGAGACCTAAGTGGTCTCATAAATGTTTCTGGGCTTTCTTCTCTCTTGTTCTTTAACAAGTACTGAGGATAGCGCCTGATTCCGGGGAGTCTGGTAAAAGCAGATGTTTTCCTGAAAGTGTGTGCTTGCTCACAGGGCCCCTCAGCCCCTTGGCAGCATGCTTACAACAAGGGACCTTGAAGGACGGGTGTCTTTTCCTTTGGATGGTGTTTTATAGAATCGATTCCCTGCTCTCCTCCTCACGTCCATGTAACCCCCAAGGGAGTGTGTTTGAGGTTTGTTCCTTGACGTCTTCCTGCCTCTCACTGACCAGCTTCGCTGACCCCTGAGGCTGGACTGTCCGGGACTGAGCTTGCCCAGCTGATGTGTTATCTGCTAGGACCTGGAAGACACCAGAAGACAGCTGATCAAGTCCGGGTTTACTGGCACCCCCTTAATAAAGAAACTTTTTTTTTTTTAAGTCTTCAGTTGGTTCTTTCATTTTCAGGCTTTCCCGTGTGATTTTGGGATGTGTGGCTTGCTGCTGAACTGTGGGTGTGTGACTCTCAGGCTGGTGGGTGTGGCCTGAGGTGTTCCCTGCACACTTCCCCACCCGCCTTGCTCTCAGTAGGAGCTTAGAGTAGGTCTTCCTGTGTTTACACAAGTTTGGGATTTTTCCTGGGGTGGGGGAGGCGTCGGGAGATTGAGTTGCTCTGGTCTGAAGTTTGAACAGAAGCTGTCTGTTTCGTGGGCACATAAACTGATCTGAGACAGGCAGATAGACAGAGGGGGGCTGGGCAGGAACGTAATACATCTATGTGTAGGGGACACAACACATGCTGTTACCAACCTGACCTTTAATGAAAATGTGGTAACCCTGTTGTATAAAATGATGGTCCCAGTCATGCCGGACGAGTCAAGGTTGCCGGAAGGATGCAATGGGCGGTACCCCGATGATGGCTTCAGATCAGAGACTCCCCTTGGCCGGGTGACATTCCTCGCTGCTCCTTGCTTTCCTGCCGTGCCTTCTAGAAGTGGCAGCCGCCCTGCTGGTGAGCTGCGACCAGCTGTGCTTTCCTTGAGCTGTGACTCTTCTCCCTGAACCTCTGGGCAGTGGCAGTTGAGACCCCAAGTATCCCTGATAACCAAGATGAACCCCAAGGGAGGGAGGGCAAAGGTGGCTGGAGAGGGCATTGACTTGGAGGAGGAGAGTCACATCCCTGGTTCAGACTTATTTTGGATTGAGAGCTGGAGCAGCCCGGCAGACCTTCTGGATGCTTCCTGCAGGCTTGTTCTTCAAACAGGTTCAGTAGATGGGACCGCAGAGTCTTATGCCAGGCCTGAGAAGTTTGCATGCTTGGGGTTTATCCGGGTGGGGCTGATGCCATTTTGGGCATTGGAGAGAAGGAGTGAGGCTGTTCTGATAGGAGAAAATGACCAAATCAATTAAAAATAAATGCTGGACATTCCATTCCCCACTGCTCACACTGCCAGTCCCCTGCCTGTCGCCACACCATGGCACCAGGGACCGTTGGACTTGGCATGACTTTGACCAGCGCATCTGCCAGTGGTTGGGGCTGTAGAAAAGAAAGGACAGAGTCGGTGCCTAGGAGCCAGCTTCCCTTGGGAAAGATTTGCTTTTATTATTTAAGTAAACTTGTAGAAATTTAACATGCATAGTGAAAAGGGCACAGATGTTTAGTGGGGATTTGCCCAAGGTCAACACACCTTGGGGACCAGTGCTCAGATCAGGAAATAGAGCATTACCACACCCCAGCAGCCCCACTGTGACCCCACCTGGTCCTCCCACCCCTCTTCTTGACTTCCCACATCAGAAATTGCTTTTGCCTGCTTCTGCACTGGCAAGACTGGGAGCATCTGGCTCCATTTGCTCAGTGTTAAAAACATCTAATTTCCATCCCTTTTTCCAGGAGGCGGGTTGTGAGATCACCCTCCAGCCACTTAGGTTGGGAGGGCGACTCCGGAACCTTGGCGACCATATGCCCCAGCAAGCCTTGGGGGTCTGGCGCTCGTGCTGTGGGCGCCCCCGTCTTCCAGCATAAAGCGAGGCCTCTTGCCACCTGGCTGATCCAGTAGTCAGGAGCGGGAGTCCAGAGCAAGCTATAATTTCGGGCTCATAGTGAGCACAAGCATGCCTTGGAGGGACACGCTGCATTCCTCACAGACACAAATTAATTTCTCTCCCCTGGTCAGAGTCTGAGCTTGGCCTCCCGCGCAGGCCGTGGACGTGGGTCAGGCAGGAGGGAAAGGCGGCGGGGTGCTGTGGAAAGGTCGCCCAGGGGCTCCCTTGTGGAGTGGAGCTGTGTTCTGAAATGGAATAGAAGGGAGGAAAGCCTTTGGGTAATTCCCCAGAATAACTCATCAAGAAACACCCACACCTGGGTGTCTCCAAATAATTCCCTATTCAGTTATTATTTTTTTTTTAGTTGGGGGCCAATGTTTGGGGGCTTTTCGTTTCATCATTATGTAAAAGCGCTCTTGCCCAACTTCTCTAAAGTTTTGGGGAATGCTTTGTCCTTTTTGTAGGTTGTAAGTCGGCGGCGAGGAGGACCTTTTCCTTTTGGTTTTTGCTTCTTAAGGCTAAAGACGCTAAGAGCCATGTGTGTGTGCGCGTGTGCGTGTGAGTGATTGGCTAGTGAGCCGTGCTCTGCACTCCCTCCCCAGGATCATTGTGGTTACTCTTCTGACTTCTTCAGCCATATTTACCATGGAGTTATTTTAAGGAATTTGTTTCAAAGAAAAGATGCCAGAGAGAGATCACAAGTAGGCAGAGAGGCAGGCAAAGAGGGGGAAGCAGGCTCCCTGCCAAGCAGAGAGCCCGATGTGGGGCTTTATCCCAGGACCCTGGGATCATGACCTGAGCATAAGGCAGAGGCTTTAACCCACTGAGCCACCCAGGCACCCCAACTGATACTGCTATTTTTAAGAGGCCTTTCAGGTTCTTCCCTCAGAGTGTATGTTCTAGGACCTTGCAGGTATGGACGTAAAGATAAGTGCCTGTATATTATCACGTACATCTCTAGAGATCAGCAAAAAAATCTTATGCTGTTATATGTATGGTTTTGCAGCTTGCTTCCCTCCTCTGACCCTCCTGTGGATGTTCTTCCTACAGGCCATGGTGGTCTAGCACAGATATGCCATATCACGTTTACCCATCTCCCTCTTGGTCTGTATTGAAGTTTTTTGATGTTTTGAGCATGACAAATAGGCATATGAGCAGGGAGGGGGGGTCCCCTGATGTGTTTCTCTATGCACTTATACACTCTGAAGCATGGATTCTGAGAAATGGGACCAGAAATGAGAAATGGTGGGCGCCATCAACAGGGCGGGTGCCGCCAAATGGCCTCTAGAGGGCGCACCAGTTTATACTCTCCCCAGTAGGATGAAGGGGCCAACTTCCTCTCGTCCACTCCAGCTCTCAGAATTACCCATCTTCTTAGCTTTGGCCTCTCAGATTCTTTTTAAACATGGTGTATCCACTTGTGTTTGCTCACTGCCAGCGAGGCTGTGTACTCTCCTTCCGTGCATTAGCCATCTTTGTGTTCTGGGGCCTGCTCGGTCATTTTCTTTATCCATCTTCTTTGCACTTTTCTTCCTGGTTTTTTAGGCGTTCTTTGCAGTTCGGGACGCAGAGGATTGCTTTACAAGATTGGGGAGGAACATCATCTTGATTGGCATTCCTGCCTCTCAAGTCCACAAAAGATCAGTAGTTGGTCTTCTCCTTGGCACCGGTGAAAGGCTTTGGTTTTCTGTTTTGTTTTTATTTAATTAGGTGAAAATTTTCCTCCTGGCTGGGAGTCCTTGCCGTCCGTAACCGTGTTACCATTTGTGCAGCACGGGGCGGATCGTGGTGTGCAGAGGAAGGTGAGCAGCGCCAGGCAGCGGTTGGCGCTTGTCGGAGCTGATTATCGCCAGCATTCAGTGAGAAGCTGGATTCCTTGCCTCATTTCTCTTGAAAAACCCTGGTCTGTCACGTCTTCAGCATAAAGGCTCATGAGTGACAAAAGGAGGGACAGGGAGAGTCTCTCAAGCCGTGGTGGCTGTTGTGCTTCATTACGTCTCTTTATTCTGCTGGAATTTCCTCGATTGGAGCTGCTGCTTCAGCTCTTGGCAGATTCACGTTGGAGCCAGGGTCCTTCTCTTCATGCCCAGAGCCTGGGGACAGTCACCACCTTCCGTATTGGCAAACAAACCAGTGTGTTGGCGCCGAGGATGTCCGGGCTGCCGGGCACAGGGGTCGCTGGGCTCCCATGGCCATTGGCAACAGAGGCACAGCCTTGACCACACCCTCGTGGGCACCTTCGTTCCACCAGGCCCCCCCTCGCTGCCTTCCCCAGCAGAAGGCTTGCTTCTTTGCCTGTTCTGGAGCAGAGTCCCAGCCCAAAATGCCACGGTCTTTGGTGCAGCTGTCACTACTCCCTGGATACGGAAAGAAACAAACAAAAGGCCAAATGTAGGGTGCTGATGGCTTGGGATTTACCCTGGGGAGAGGGGAAGTCAGCCTGCGTGTGGATGGAGCCCTGAAGGCTTCACACAGGCCGCTTCTAGCCCAGCATGGAGCAGAAAGGGGGGGGGCTGACTCTTACGGGTGTTTTCGGCTACTAGATACACCTGAACTGGGTTCTTTTCCCCTGCCCTTAACAGGTGTCCACTCATGATTTCTTGTGAGCTGGCTCAGAGAATAGATCATCCCAGAACGTTGGGTTTGTCACACAGGCAGCTGTGTGAGATCTTGATGATAGCCTGTATCACACACAAAGTTCTCTTGCCCAAGAGTTCTGGGGGCAGGGTCTTACCTGCTCAGGTTATGGTTGAAAGTGTTTGGGCTACCTTTGAATATTTTATATTCACCCATGGAGAATGATTCCCTTAAACTAAAGCCAAGGCAGGCGTGAAGATTGCTTTGTAGAAAATCCCAGGGTCCATGGACCTCTCAGGAAAGAGAATAATAATAGGAAAAAAATATATTTTTGGTCCCTCCCCCTACTCTCATTTTTCAAATAAGTGACTTTAGGTCAAATTATTATCTGAACATGAAGAAATATGTTTGTTCCATAAATCTTAAGCTGCACACAAATGTAGACTGTCCACAGGAAATTGAGGAATAATCCTGACTTGTAGGAATAATCCATGAAGTGCTTGGTGAAAATGATTTTCATACTATTTTAGCACAAAGACACAACCATCCGCATTTCCATCAGCCCACACTATTTATTCCTCCTCCTCTTCTTCCCTCCCTTCCTCCGTCTATCCATCCCAACAAACATTCTGTCTTTGGCTCTGGGCTACATTAGGACACATTCCCTCCTCTGGTGTAGAAGTTATTCATGGTGGGGAAGATGGGCGCACAGACAGTGGAGCACTGTGATAAGTGAAGAGAGAGGTTTGTGTAGGTTGTTTTGGGGGGTCTGATGGGAGCTTGTAAAGTCAACTGGAGGGCAAGGGCAGAACTGTAGGATAGACTGGCCAGGACACACAGGCCTCCTCTCTTGACCCCAGGACCTTGGGCCTTGCCCTTAATGAGATGGGAGCCAAGAGAAGAGAGGGAGAAGGGTGGTTGGTGCTTCTCCCAACAGAAGTGCCAGTGATTTGAGAAGAGCGGGTTGTGCTGGGGATCGAAGGATCTTAAGCAGTAGGGGATGGAAGTGTCCTGTGGGGGGAGGACCGAGTTACAGGGGAGAGTTCTGGGCTGGAGGCTGAACCTAATGGTAGAGGCGGCAGCTTTATC
Organism: Procyon lotor; assembly: GCA_028646535.1. NCBI lineage: Eukaryota > Metazoa > Chordata > Mammalia > Carnivora > Procyonidae > Procyon > Procyon lotor. The sequence continues at coordinate 18,560,385 of CM053613.1, read as the reverse complement.
CAGGGAGCACGTGTCTATCTCTCAAGCAGACGGGAGGCAGAGCTCCGAAGACCGTTGAGGGATGCATGGAGGGAAAGGAGTTTCCGGGGTGACTTGGGGGGTTAGTCAGAGAGCCAGGTGTGTGGAGGAGGCCAGAGGAATGAGTTTCAGGAGGAGCAAGTGATCCAGCCGGTCCATCATGGCGGCATCGTGAATAAGATATAAATTGAACAGTAGCCTTTGGGTTGAGCAATTAGGAGACCATTGGTGACTTCGTGAGGACGGATTCAAGGAAGTAAAGGGGTGGGAACCAGCTGGGGGCCAGGGGATTGAGGATGGTACAGACTGTAGGTTTCGCACCTTTGGAAAGTTATTTGTGGTCTTGGGGTCATCAGACCTTGGACCTCACCCCAGTGTCCCGGTGCTGAGCTGCCCATGTTCGCAGAGCGCTGGAGTAGCCCCAGCCGGGGCCTCGCTGGGGGGCACACTCGGTTTACTGAACATTATTCCTGAATGAGCAGCCTCCCTCTGATCTCTCCTCCCGCCTGATGGGATTCTGTTGTGTACAGTTCGAGGTGGGTCCTTTCAACTGGAAATCGCCCTTTAAGTATTAATCGTGTGACTTCACTGGAATGGTAGGTCTGGTGTCAAATGGTGTGTTACGTGCCTACGTTCCATCTAGCCTTTCTATAGTGGTGATTCTTTAATAGTAATAATACCTTTAACAAGTGAACTCTGGCTCATCTTACAGCCTTTATGTGCATGCTATCTTCTAAAATGTGTGAAAATCCCAGAAGCTTCCA
>CM053613.1:18469764-18559503 GCA_028646535.1 Procyon lotor | reverse complement strand
AGTTCGAGGTGGGTCCTTTCAACTGGAAATCGCCCTTTAAGTATTAATCGTGTGACTTCACTGGAATGGTAGGTCTGGTGTCAAATGGTGTGTTACGTGCCTACGTTCCATCTAGCCTTTCTATAGTGGTGATTCTTTAATAGTAATAATACCTTTAACAAGTGAACTCTGGCTCATCTTACAGCCTTTATGTGCATGCCATCTTCTAAAATGTGTGAAAATCCCAGAAGCTTCCACTGATGTTTTAATTATTTTAGGTTTCTCTGGTGTGAGGGGAACACAGCAAGACCCCGGATGTTTTCAGCTCTGCCCCTGTGAGACTCTGGGTCCAGATGGACAGAACAGTCCTGGGGGTGCCCAGGGAGCTTGGCAAGGTTGCATTTGGTCCGTCTCCATTTTATAGATGAGGAGACTGAGGCCCAGAGGGTTCAGCCACTCCCTGAGCTGGGAAGGGGCGGAGTTAGAATTCGGTTTTCAGGCTCCTGGCCTGACCTGAGCGAGACAAGCTCTATGATCCCTCTTTAATCTTTGATTCCATTTCTCTTCTGGACGGTCGAGCTACCCTCTGCAGTCTGGAAAGCCCCAACAGGTTCATCTTCACGGTGTCAGCCCTTCGAGTCACCACATCCAATAGGTCTCTCTCGAAGGTGAATTGCTTGCTTCAAAAGCGGGGACACCAGCAGCAAAGGCTGCTTAACTCTGGCACTTGCTGGATGTGCAAACATCATTGACTCAGGACGTCAGCTAACTCCTCACGACGGAGGGCCTGTCCTCTCGCTCTGAGCGGGGGCGGAGGGGGGGGCGGCGGCGAGCAGATTCTAGAAGCTGGATGGACCGGTTTAATGGATTAAACTGCTTAAGAAAATTTAAGAAGACGCACCAGTTAATGTGTGTTCCACCCTTGCTTGGTGGTAACAGGCTGGCATTTGTGATTTCCCTGGGCAGAGTTCCTCCCGTGATCGGAAGTGATAAGCCAAACCGCCGTTCATTGGCTGGGCCGTGATGGAAGACTGTGGGTAATCGCGGTGAACCGGAGGGGCCCTTGGGTCCCTGGGGAGCGGGAGGCAGGTCCGGTTCCGGGCGCCCTGGAGGTTACTTCAGGGGAGGGTGGTTCTGGGGTGTCCCAGCAGAGGCAAGCAGTGTCACCCGGGGTCTGGGAACCTGGATTCGCTGGCCAGCTCCCGGTTGATCTCGGGGTCTGAAGGCCCCCTGGAAAAGCAGGAACTGCCTTGAGTACCTGCCTCACAGGGCTGTGTCCAGTTCTGTAGCGGAGAAGCTCCTTGTAAATCCCAGGTATTATTTTCGAGTGCCGAAGAATGTATCTAGGACAGGCAGATGGCGAGTGTTTGCCTGTCATGGGGACGGGGTCTGTGTCCACAGGAGCAGGAATAGCAAGGGGAGAGTTAAAAAGGAACTTGGGTGTCATCTGTTCCTGCCTGATTTTACACGTGGGAGAACTGAGGCCCGGGGACGCAGAGCACCTCCTCCGGATCCCGGGGGCGAAGCCCACGTCCCTTCCTTGTCCCTTTCTCGTTTGACCTGCGTCATAGCCACGTGGTTCCAAAGGGGTGAGTCATGTTTGTAGTTTGGCTGCTCTCAGAGATCCCTAGGGATGATCCAAGAAGAGCTCCTTATTTCTTAGGAATTGTCAGGCGGAGACTGGTGTGCATTACAATCAGGTCACGTTGTGAGCTCCTTTACTGTGTTCCTTGAACCCAGGGTCTGTCCCCCCAAGTCTCCTTTTTTTGTGCCTAAGTGACATGCGCCCGTAGGCAGCCAGCCCCCCTCGCCCAGGCTGTGACCTTTCCATGGAGGCAGGTGCAGAAAAGAGGCCGGGTCTCTGGTACCACTGACAGTTCCAGCAATCTGAGGAAATGCATGGAGGAAGGAAGGAGGGACCAATACCTAAAGTCCCATTTATTGAACCCCAAATATCCGCCAACTGCTCTTATCATATTTATGTCATCCCTTTATCTACTATATGTATAGATATTTTATCTCTGTCTCGCAGCAGGCCTGCCCAAGAGGTGGACTTACCCCAGTTTCGCAAGCGGGGAACTTTAGCTCAGAGAGGGTAACTCGGTTGTCTGAAGTCACACAGCTGTGGAGAGGCGGGCATCTGGCAGTTGTGGTCGGGCGTGCCAGATCAGGGCCGGGCCCCTCTTTGGCCTCCTGCAGCCCTCCCTCGTGGGGGGGAGTGGGGGCAGATGGCACGGGCTATTCTGAGATAGACGGCCTTTACTGTGGCTTTTCCCACCCCGACATCTCAGGGAGTTAGTTAGTATTTAAAAAATATCTGACCTTCTGGCTGGGCCTTGCTATTTTTATTTTTGGAATGTCCTGGCTTAATGAGTTGGGTGAATCTATCTTATGAGACGTGTTTATTTTTCTCTTCCACAATTTGCTGCTTCTCTGCAACTGTTGCTGCCTTTCAGAAAATGAAAAGAGCTCATAATAGACCGAATTTCCCAGATGGATGTCTTTGCATTTGCTCTTTTTTCCCCACTGTGAACACTTGCCCCCTTTTATCTCTCATCCTTTTATAGTGGATGGGGCTTTTGAAGCGAGGATATCAGTGGTAAATGGTTCCATATGTCTTTCAGAGATTTTCCTCAAATATTAGCATATTTTTTGTTCTTGGTAATAAATTTTATTAATGAAACATTTTTTGAAGGATGGGGAAAAGTACCCAGAATAACACAAAGGCTGTGCCTTCTGCCCAGCTCCACTGAATTCTAATACTCTGGCCCGCCGGCTTCAGATTGTTTGAAGGAAAGACATCTTACATTTGAAGTTCATCGTGTCCACTCTGATCCCATTCGCCAGAGGCTCACCACTCTCCTGAACTTGCTATTTTTCTTTCCTGTACATTTACAAAAATACCTTTTTTTTTTTTTTTTTTTTTTAAAGAGAGAGAAAGAGAGCATGCCCTAGCACATGGGGGAAGGGGCAGAGGGAGAGAGAGAATCTCAAGCAGACCCCCCACTGAGCGCGGATTCCCGACACAGGGCTGAGATCGAGATCTGGGCCAAAATCGAGAGTCAGATGCTCAACCAAATGCGCCACCCAGGCGCCCCCTAAAAAATACTTCTGCATCTCTGTCTATCCATTGAAGTCTTATAGTTTTCCAGCATGATGTTAGCGATGTTCTGCAACTTGCTTTTTTTCGCTGAGCATTGGGTTTCTCAGCTTTATCCATGGGGACTCATGCCACCCCAGTTCGCTACATCGAAGCCCTGGGTGATAGTCCGTTGTACAAACGTGTCCTCATGTTTTCATCCATTCTCCTTTCCATGAACATTCAGTTTGTCTTGCAATTTTATATTCTCCCGGTGTCCATGGTGAAGGTTCTCTTGCTGCTGTCTCTCGTGCATTTCTCCTAGGCCTGGGGTATGTGCTGGAAGAGGACTGGGGTGGGGGGGCAAAGGGTAGGAGCGTCTTCCGCTTCACGAGAAGTTTCTGGGTGGTTCTTCTTAGTTACTCTGCCACGTGCACCATGAGTTCCTGTGCTTCCCATCATCCCACCACTTGAAAATGTCAGACTTCAAATTTTTGCAAGGCTGATGGGTGTGACAGAGAGCTTTCTGGTTCTGTTAATTATTTTTTGATTACAAGTGAGCTCGAGTATATATTAAGTGGCGTTTTGAGTTTTCTCATCAGCAAAAGTACCTGTGCATACGTTCTGTCCAGTTTCCTATTGGGTGGCTTGTATTGCCTGACAGAGTCTTGGAAAATCCTAGGTAGTGATCTTTGTGGGTCATAAATGCGGCAGGTGCAGTCTTTCAGTTAGTGGCTTACCTTTTAAGTTTGTTTGTGGTACCTTTGGTTGACCAGGAGTTTTAGATTTTAGTGGGGTCGTATTTATCAGTCTTTATGGTCTATGCTGTGTTTGAGTCTTATTTCAGAAATCCTTCCTTACCCTGAGCTTGGAAAGATAAGATTTTCAGCCTAAATGAAGCTCATTTTGCTTTTCTGGCCCGATTCCTTGTTTGGCTTGGTATTTTCATTTTCCACGTTTACCCTGTCTGGGTGTCTCCGTGCCAAGCACAGTGTAGGCTGCAGAATGGTCCCCGGTGACTGGAAGGATTATGACAGCCATCCCCGGGAAGACAGGGCTGAGCTGAACCTGGGGTCGGAGCAAAAGTCTTCTTCTTGACCCTGTGACTGTTTCTGAGAGGTCCTTAAGTTCAGGGTTGATTGGTCCTCTCTTAAGCCTGGCTTATCTGCAAGCCTGATAAAATTGGTTATAAAGCTGTCCCTTTATAACATTTATAACATTTATAAATGTCTCGTTCTTCAGTGTAACTTCACTGCCTGATTTGCACTTCCTGCTGCTGCTGGTGGCAAAGCTAAAAAGACAGAAGGCTTTCTCCCTCAGGCCCGACTTAGAGCTAGCCCTTGGTGAGGGCACCAGTGTGCCTAAGAGTTGTTCTGCACCCTTTTCTCCTACATGCTCAGAAATATTCTGCAGACCTCATCTCATTTACCCATTGTATTTTCAGAATATAAACGGGTTCAGGTAGGGTTTGATCAAGTTGCAGAATGCGATAGTGTCAGAATTGGAAGGGGCTGATGCATCATGCCTGTTTTGGTCAGCAGGTGTTCACGGAGCATCTGCTGGGTGCCAGGCACTCAGCTACCTGCTGACCCCCCAGTGGGAGCAGGCGAGCCAAGGTCGCTGCCTTCATGGTTGCAGAGAGTAGCACTGCAGGGGTCATTTCAGAGTGTGGTGGGGATACAAGGTCGAGAGCAAGTGTTTTTGCATGGGGCCCTTGTGATCCTTTTCTTATTTTAAGTAGACCTCTCTCATCTTTGGGCTTGGGAGTCTGCACACTGTGGCCCACAGGTCAGAGCCAGCCTACTCTGGTCCCCAAGCTAAGAATGGTCTTAACAATTTTTTTTGGGGGGGAAGATTTTATTTATTTGACAGAGAGAGAGATCACAAGTAGGCAGAGAGGCAGGCAGAGAGAGGGGGAAGCAGGTTCCCCACTGAGCAGAGAGCCTGACGCGGAGCTCGATCCCAGGACCCTGATCTCATCACCTGAGCTGAAGGCAGAGGCTTTAACCCACTGAGCCACCCAGGCGCCCCCGACTTAACATTTTTAAACAGTGAAAAAAATTCAACGTTTGCAGTTGAGTTTGATGATGGGCAACACTAAATTTGAACCTAAATCAAGTGCAGTGTTACCTGCCCTTCTCCCCCTTCCCTGCAAATTCTAGTCTTCTCCTTAGTAGCTCTGTATTGTGGAAAATTATTCTCAATTATTAGAGCATTCTGAACTTCACCAATAAAAATTCTGTGGGGTAGTTTTTCCTCTCTTTTTATGTAAGTACCTGTGCATCTTTAATTTGGCCTCTTGTCCCGCACAGCCTACAATTTTTACAGCCTGGCCTGAAACGTTTACAGACCTCTGTGCTAGCCGCCAGCTCTGTGACTTTGGGCAGATTACTTCGTCAGTCTGTTTCCTTATCTGCAAAATGAGCTGCATGTTTCACAGGGCTCTTGTAAAGGAGTAAGAAGAACTGGTTTCAGAGTCCTGCCGTGTGTCCAGCTGCAGTAGATGTTAAATCTTTCTTCCTGAGGGAAAAGTCAATAATCGATTTCTTAAGGGCTGTTAAGGGGGGCAAGAGGATCGACAGGGAGCAGAGTGTGGTGAGGCTCTGTGCCCACCTCTGGGGGTCAGCACCCCAAGGAGCCCCGCCCTCCAGCCTTGCCACCTGGCACCCCTGTCCCCCGAGCTGTGGACCATGCACCTTGCAGGGGCTGTAGACAGAAGGTTCTGCAAATCCCCAGGACATGAACGCCGTTCCTACATAATTTTCCTCATGAAATGCAATGAAGCATAACTAAAAAATGTAAGTAACAGCTTCATGCCTTTAATGAGGCTATAAATACGGGACAAAAATAATCTAGAAAGCTATTTCCTGGCGAAGAGCCGTCCTTTTCCTAGACCTCTTCACTCTCTCTTTGCTTGCCCCATCCATACCGGCCATTGGCTTTCCTTGCTAACTCATTTCAGGAAGGAAACAAAGCATTTATTGTCTTGTAGGGGTTGCCGTTTTGCGTTTCCCACAAAGAGCAAACAAGAAACCTGTGAAGTGCGGACGCTGGGCGGACAGCTGGGCTCACTTACTGTCCGGTGACTCGCTTCATCCATCGGTTATTCCTGCAGCAAAATTCCACCTGATCTTCCTTCAGTGTCAGTGTAAAGAGGAAGCGCTGTACGTGTAAATATGGAATCCGTGCAAATGTGCAATCTGTGCAACCTGTGCATGGCAAGGGTTAGCAGTCCTGGGTTCAACCCCTGAGGCATTTTATACCTTCTCACCAATTTCCCTGGGCTGTGCCTTCCTTGAGCAGATGGGCAGACAGAGTTTGGAGCCACGGGACTGTTCTCCCCGGGCAGAGCTGTGTGCAGACTTAGAGCGAGAGAGCTGTGTGTAGGTACTTGGAGCCGGGGGATAGCCTCCCTCCGGGCTCAGACGGCTCCCTTCTGACGGTAGCCCGTAGCACAGCTCCGCAGGAAGCACTTTGTCTGATGAGAGCTGAACGGCTCTGGGCTGTGCTTGGGACAGATGTCTCTGGTTCCCTCTGACACTGATGCCACTACCTGGAGCAGTGTGGAGTCCGGGCGACCTGCGGGGATTTTCCAGGCCTGTTTATAAACAAATCACGGCAGACCAGCTCCCTTGGTGCTTTGAGTGTTGCCAGGACATGGACGTCCGTGCGTGTCAAAGAAAGGAGTCAGCGGGAACACAGAGGCTGGTTTCCAGCAGCCCCGTAGCATTAGGGCTCTTGGCACTGGGCAGTGGGAAGAGGTGTGTTAATTCTCCAGGGAGGTTTCAGGGAAGCTGTATTGGAGAGCTGACAAACAGCGTGCAAGGCAGTCTGTACATATGTCTGTGTCTTGCTCTGTTGTTCCTTGAGCCCGCAGACCGGATTGCCGGGAAACAGAGGATAAAAATGAAGGCAACTGGAGAGAAATCGGCAGGCAGGGCCCATCGATAGCTTACAGATGTCAGTTCTGCTGTGCATAATGACCAGGAGCATCCTGGGGGAGTGGATAGGGGGGTGGTGGGAGGGTGGGGATCGGCGGAGGGAGAGCGGAGCATGTGGATGTGGAGGCCTCCGGCAGGTAGGATAGATTTCCCATTTCTCAGCTGGAAAAGCCGCCATCACTAACAGTGCCCATTCCAGAAGGGGAGTTTGGGTGGATGCGGCAGCTGTCTTGAGATCTGCAGTTGCTCCAGTCTTGGCCCCCTCATCAAGTATAAATTTGTGGGTGCCAGAAGTTTTGGAAGAAGCTGCTTGCAGCAGGCTGTTTGCCTTTGCCCACTGGGGGAGGGCTTGGAAATTTTTTTTTTTTTTTTCGTTCTTGGTGCAGATGGTGCAGTTATTTTAAGGAAGTGATGTGCTGCAGTGAAAATGGGCAACTCTTTCATTTTTCAGCTTAATGAAAAAAAGAAAAGGGAGAAGGAGAAACCCCCAGCTAGCCAACTGCGTGCTAATGCTTGTCTTTTTGGGATGCTGAATGTGTCCCACGACACTAAGATGGGATAAATATTTCAGCCACCAGAAAGTCCTGCTGTCGGGCTGAAAAGATTTCTTACTTACCTCTCTTAAAGCAGACGGGGTAGTAATTTATGTGCACACATCGAGACACCCCCATGTCCCTTAGTTTTAGCTCTGCATATCCAGAGCCCACTCTTTCTTGGGGCCCAGGCAGGGAGTGGATGGAACTCTGTGAGGAAGAGTGTGAGGAGTGGGAATGAATCATAACCCAACGCTCGGTTTTCCTCTTAGGGCACCCGCAGACACGTGCTGGGGACTTGGGGGGCCCGGGGTGCACTGAACGAAAGGGGGCCCCTCTGCCTTCTGGAGTGTGAGGCCTGGTGGGGAGGGAGTGTAGACGCGGCGGTAAGCACAGATGGGCTAAAGGACAACACAGGACACTGTCAGACTGAGAAACCGAGGGGACCCGCATTAGACTGGGTTGATGACGAGGTCTGGGCTGTAAGTGATGGAGAGCTGAGGGCTGGAGGAGAAGCCGGAAGATAAGCCAGATGTGCGAGTTTGCTTCAGCCGCCACGGTAGAGCACCACAGAGGGGCTGGCTCCGACACCAGACGTGTGTTTCTGTGCCGGTCTGAGCTCAAGGCTGGGGTCGGGCTGGTTTCTTCTGGGGCCTCTCTCCTTGGCTTGCAGATGGCCATCTTCTCCCTGCGTCCTCCATCCTCTCACTGTGTGCGTCTCTGTTTCCCCTCTTCTAAGAACACCAGTCATGATGGATCAGGGCCTGTCCTCATGACCTCATTTTACCTTAACCACCTCTTTAAAGACCCTGTCCCCAGGTACAGTCGCATCCTGAGCTGCTAGGGGACAGGACTTCAGCATTTTGAGTGGGGGCAGGATGCACAGCTGGACCCGTAACAGCAGGTGAAAGGCAGCTGGAGGGGTCAGGGTTGGCAGGTCATGGTACAGGGAGTCCCCAATGCAGGGAGGACGGTCATGTCCGACGTGAGGTTGCAGAGGTGGGTGGGGTAGGTCATGGAAACCCTGGCCCGTGTCTTGGGTTTAGTAATCAGGGCCCCGAGAAGCTATCGGCAGCACTCCAGAATCTCACTGTGCTGTGAGGGGGGAAGGAACCGGGGTGGGAGGGTGGGGAGAAGAGAAAGTCGGAGGTTGGTTTTCTCAGACTTTCTGCATTTCTCGGCCTCGGCCCTAGAGATGGCTCGGGCCGGGTGGTTCTGTGTGGTGAGGGGCAGCTTTGGGCGTCTTCGGGGTGCCACGTTCCTGGCCTTGACTCATGAGCTGCCACAACCAGTGGAGGGAGTGCCCCCTGGAGTCCTGGGGGGCGGGGATAGTGGGGCAGAATTGTCCCCCGTCGAGAACTACCGGTTCAAAGGGGACGAGATGACACGGTGGTTGAGATGGCATGATGCCCGTTGAATAAAGCACATCAGATGGGTTTAAGGAAGATTGTGAATTTAGATCCAACAGGATGTAACATCTCTTGGCCTCGTTTGCTCCTCATGCTTGTGAGTCCGGTGATGCGGTCACTTCCTTGGAGCACAGGCCCCATGCCCCATGCATGCATAGTGGAATTGCTCAGAAGTGCAAGGGGTGTTCTCTGTGTTGGTCTTCACCGGGCTCCCCAGGGACCCCTGGTCCGGCCCCTGAGTCCCCCGCGAGGCCACAGCTGGCAGGACCACCTGTGTGTCACTGGTGGATATTAGTGTCTGCTGCACGCCCTCTCATTTGTCAAGTCCGTGTCCCGCCAGCCCGTGGGCTCTCAGAGCAGGCACTTTGGAATCTAATGGGGCCGATTCTCTGGCTCCGGAAGTCTGTTTATCAGAGTAAGATGTCCCAGTTGCAGTGACCTTTCCGCGACTCCCCTTCGAGAAGCTAGCTCTACAGAGGCAAGCGAAAGTGATTTCCAGGCCAGACAGAGTGACAGGTGCATTCTGGAGCCCCAAAGCGTCCCCGGGAGCTCGGTGCTGGAGCCCGTTGTTCGGACACAGCTGGAATGGGTGGGCGCTCTGGCTGGTGCCCTCCGAGTCTGCTGGGACCCAGCTCTTGGCTGTTCCTCTAGGCTTCTCTCCTCTACCATTGTCCCTCTGCCGGGATTGCTCTTGCCCCAAGGTGGTGAATTGGTTTCCTGCTTTTCTCAGGGTAGGCGGTGGGGTTTTGGAGTCCAGGCCTGAGAGGGAGTCCGATGATGGGTGTGGGCTCAGGGGACAGACAGAGTGCCATGATTCGTCACGTCTGCCCCAGCGGCAGAGTGGGGGAAAGAGCGGCACAAGAGGTTTGCAGTCCCTAACAGTCAGAGCTGGGAGGTTTTTGTCGTGTCCCCTTCAGTGCCCTGGGCTGAGCCTTCCTGCCCTCTTTTCTTTGGGCCTGAAGGGCCCTGTGTTTCATCTCTCTAGCTATCAGCCTCCTCTGCAAATGCCTCCTCTTCTCTGGAACCTTTCCTTAACACCTTGAATTCTTTATCGGAAGAACATGGGGGAGCCATTCAGTGGCTCTTCAAAGTGAGGACGTGTCATGATCGATTTGCTCTTCAGAAAGGTCCCGCTGGCCGCAGAGGAGGATGTAGGGTGGGGGGCGTGGGGAGGCCACGCTGGGAGACTGTGGTGGCGTGTTCAAGGGGATGGAGATCCCTTGGATTGGAGGCAAGTCTGTGGCACTGCGACCGGCATGTGGGGCTTGGTGGGGGGTTGGGGTCGGGGAGATAGATGTTCAGGGTTCTGGTGTGCGTAGTTGCAGGGCAGGGTGAGGCCCCTCCTCACTTGGAGCTGACGTTCTAGAATTCACCAGTGAACTACGAAAGCTTATTTTCGGTAGAGAGATGTGCACGTAGATATTAATTCAGTGCAGTGGGGTGGATGGTCTCGGAGGAATCTCCGTGGCTGACGTGGCACTGCTTGCCTGTGACTGTGTCCATTCCAGTTTGCTGTTACCTACTTGTTCCGTTGTAAAATATTTTTAGCATCGCCTCAGTCGTACTAAAGCTGCACCACAGAGTAAAGGCTCATTTCTGCTTAAAGAAGTTAGGGAATAGTTCACAGAGTAGCAGACGTTGTATGTGAAAAGCATACGTAGGGGGTCATTAGGAGACTCACAGGTAAAAATAAGCCACGTAAAGGCTAATGGCACGAAACAGAGGTCATATCGGGGATCTGGCGTGAGATGCTTCCCTTTGGTAAAGCTGGTGAAAGGATCACAGGCCCTGCTCTGCTCCCCTGCTCCCAGGCAGATCTGGGCACCCCTCCTTCTCTGCGCCTGGCGATGACCTCTTTAGCATACCCTCGTGCCCTCCCAGTGTGAAGCAGGGAGCCCCAGCATTCAGTTCTGCACGTTAGGACCTGCACGGGTATCTGGTCATGAACGTTCGGTAAATGCTTTTTGAAGATTCAGGAGGCACCCTTGGAGATCTTGGTCTTTTTCTCTCCTTTTCTCCTAAGACAACTTTACTTCCAGATGGTGCCTTATCTCCCAACCGTTGACCAGACTAATGAGATTCATCAGATGCTGGCTCCCTTGAAAATCTCCCCTGGGGTCCATTGGTGGATAATTCAGCACCCCCGTCCCCATGACCTTGGCCTTCCCTGTTTGCTTTCCAGCCTAAGACTTGGTCCTTTCTGGTCAGAGCTGTGGCAGTTGATGGCTGTGCTCCGTGGAGTGGGATCTAAATCTTGGGGCTTGGTTCTAAACCTCCAGGAACGCTTGGCAAATAGTTCAGCGACCTTGGTGCCCCCTGTGGGGGTTAGAAGGCCCAAGCTCAAGTTTCAGTTTGGGCTTTCCTCCCCATGTGACCTCAGGTGGGTTGGTGGGCTGAAGGGCAGTGGTTTCCCGGTGGTACTGCTAATTGGCCCAGGTTCAAATATTCGGTGGTTAGAGGGCGCCGAAGTCTCCCATACGAGACCCCTTGAAACGTGAGTCTGTCCTGTGGTGGGGACACGGCTCCTTGCCACCTCTGCCCGTCTCATCTCCTCGCCCCCTCTCCCCTGCAGAGAGCCAGCTGCTCCCTGGGAACAACTTCACCAACGAGTGCAACATTCCGGGCAACTTCATGTGCGGCAATGGGCGGTGCATCCCCGGGGCCTGGCAGTGTGACGGGCTGCCCGACTGCTTCGACAAGAGTGACGAGAAGGAGTGCCGTGAGTGGCCTGGCCCTTTGCTGGGGTGTGGGAGGGGACGGTCCGGGGGCCGTGGGGACGAGGGCCTGACCTGGCTCGGACCCTGCCCGCCCCACACGCTGCAGACGGCTGGCTTTGGGCCTCTGGCCAACAGCCCAGCCCTCTCCAGTCCGTAGCTCTGCCTGGGAGCCGCACGGTGGGTGCGGAGCCTGGAGTCCCGGCGGGGCCTGAGCCGCAGCTGTGGGACAGCAGAGGACCCCTCCACGGGGCTCTCCTCACCCCGCCCTGGGGCGCTCTCTTTGCTTTTGCTTTACTCTCTGAGGACTCTGAGACTCCCAGAGGTGAGGTAGCTTTAGCATCTCCCGACTGGTAAGGAGCAGAGCTGGATTTGGACTCAGGGCTGCCTGACCCCAAGGCCCAGGCTGGTAAACGGCTTTCATGTCTTGTGCACTGGGAGATGTTCCTCCTAATTAAATCAGGGGTAGCATCTCGCCGGGTGGCCCACGCGGTGCTGGTAGCGAGGAGGCAGTAATATGCTCCCATCTGCCCTTTTCTCCACTGATGCGGCCTGGCATCCTCTTCAGACAGGCATCCCCAGGATCAGGGGGTTCTTTCTTATCCTCCCCATCCCACCTCCTTCTTCAGCCTCTTTTCTATTCCGAGCCCTCAAAATAGGCATGAGATTTGAGTCCGTGGTGACCTGCAAGAAAGGAGGCACCGGATGGGAGTGAGGGCACGTGGGGTGTCGGGCGATCACGCTCCCTGCCCGGGAGAGCGGAGTGGTCTCCTGCCCCAAAGCTCGGTGCTGCAGAGCGAGCCCGGCCCTGGCACCCTGGCAGACGGGAGGGATGCCTGAGGGGTGCTGAGCCCACAGCTCCCTCCTGGGTCACTGCCTCGGGACCACACAGCTGGACCCTGGCTCCTGGCTTGTCCGTGGGCTTCAGGCACCGGGCCGCAGGGCCTCACCGACAGGAGAACTCTGTGTTCTGGCTCCGGATCCGTGCTCTCTCTGGAAGCCAGCTGGGGAGATGATAATTTGAACTTTCACGTAGCTGTTACTAGGATTTGAGGCCCCATCTGTTGACGCACAGGAAGGAAAACTGGGCCGGAGCCCACCTCTGGGGCCGGCCGCCTCACCCTCGTGATGCGCTCCCTTGGGCAGGCCGCCCGTTCAGAGACTGGCCCCGCGTCCGTCTTGGGGTCCGCTGTCCCTGCTTGCCTGCCCCCCACTCTTCAGAGAAGGTTTGGGAGATGGTGGATTGGGAATATTTGTGTGTGGGTGGGTGGGGGTGTAATATTCATTTTTTTTATTGCATGTGACTTTTTCCCAAACAGACCAGTATACATAATGCATTTTTATTTTTGCAGAAGTTCTAGAAAAGTATTAATGTCCGTTTCAGCTTTCTCTGTGTCCAGGTCTTCAAAATGGCTAGAAATGGGCCGTTTGTAATTTGAGTGACACACGAGATCGTGTGTGTGAACTCTGCAGTCTGTCCAGTTTTGAGCATTATTGAACAAACACTCCAGGAAGATGTGGAATGAGCGTTTTTGGAATAGTGTCTGTGAACTCTATCAAATGCTGGTTTTCTGTCACCGAGCTGGGAATATTCAGCACAGGGTCCGTTTGTGAAAGCAAACAGGGTTTGGACCTGAGATTCAAGTTTTATTCTCAGCTCTGTCAATAGCAGCTGTGTGATGTTGGGACCGTCTGTGACATCCTGTGTCTCGTGTTAGTCCAGTTCCAGGATTTCAGAATTCATGCACAAACTGGAAAAGGGGATGGAAAGAGAATATTAAAAAAAAAAAAAAAATGGGGCAGGCAGCAGCCTGGCGCTGTCTGGTTTGGGTTGGAACAGGCTTGCCTTGGCTGTTCTCAGTCTTTTTTTCCTCCTCGTTTCCTACCCTTAACCCCCAGGCATAATAAAGACTCGATTGGCACTTATTTAGTGTTTTGATTAAAACACAATTTTAAAAACCATACACGCAAGCACACGCATTAAAGAACCTCTCTGTTGCCTTTCTTTTTTTTTCTTTTTGTCTTTAAATCCTCAAAACAGAACACTGAAAGGTTTAGGTAAGGGAAGGGAAAGAGGTCACTTTCCTAAAACAAATTCTACTTGTGTTTTGAATTTCTTACATACCTCTTCCCAGCCCAGGGGTTGAGGGTACGAACCCTGGGGACAGACTGTCCAAATCCCCACACTCCCTCCCACCTCTCTGCCCGGATCACACGCTAGCTGATCTTAGGGAAGTCACTGGGATTTTCTAGACCTTCGCTCCAGGGAGGATTGAACGAGAATGCCTAAGCCTCCTGGCGTGCCTCGGTGTCGTCCTCTCCAAACTGAGACTAACAGGGCTTCTGGTATTCCTTTTCGTGGAGGCTAAATGCACCCTGAGCACACAGCACAGCACCTGGGTATCATAGGCAGCGTGTAAACGTCAGCTGTTATCGGTCCGTCTGTGCAAACTGTCTTACACAGGGATCGTCATGGTGACATGTGATGGAGTTACCCGTTTTTTTCTACTTCGCATTGGAGGCGCTTTGTCAGATGACCATTTAGCCTTCACGGCTGTTGTTTTGTGAGGTTGCCTACTGTCCCCTCATGTTGGCGTGATGCGTCCTAACCACTGTCCTGTGGTAGCCGTTTAAACAGGTGGGGTCAGTGAAGGAAGGGACGTATCCATACCCAGAGGGCGGTAAACACACGATGGTTTCAGCCCGAGCCAGGCTGGGTCTCACTGAGGTCTTCAGGGTCCCAGCGGCACATCTTTTCGAGGTCCCCTGGGGAGCGACTGCTGTAGAATTCAAATGCCACCCACCTCTTTGTCCTTTCTTCCGTTCTTCCGAACAACATGGTACTTACGGGGAGGAGAGTGAAGGTGGCTGATTTCCTCGCCACAGAGAGGTGATTGCCTCAAGTATCCTATGAAATAACTTTGGCATTTCGAATATAGTACACTTAAAAAAAGGAGCATTCTTGCCCTTTCCAAAGGGTGAGAGAAGAGCCTGGAGAGCTATGTCGTGGTGGGATATGAGGCGGTGAGAAGCTATTCTGTGCCCATAGCAGAGGAAGGATTTTCATGAGACAGGAAGAAACTTTTCTTTTATGATAAATATAATAAAAATCACAAACCGTAAAAGTTGGGGGAATGGGGAGGAGAAAAACAGCAGCGTCGCACCTAAAATCTGAACTCTAATGGAACCATAGTTAGCATCTTAGAATTTTTTATTCAGGGCCTTTCCCAAATATAATCACTGCCGGTATACACGATCTTTTCCCCTGGTAACATTTTGACCTTTTAACATTTTAATGTATTTTTCCATATTTCTCTATCAGTTTTCATGCTTAGAAAAAGTCCATTCACGTGGTATCATACAGCGTATTGACTCATGATTTGGCATTTATGTTGTTTCTTGCTTTCCACTGTTAGAAATTGTGTTCAATGTTGTGAACATGAGGGTAGACATGACTTTTCCCGTTTCGAGAGATTTTCTTAGGCTAGGTTCTCAGAAGTGAAATTACTGGGTTAAAGGACAGGAGCCTTTTTTGTTTTTTAAACCAGTACCCGCTTGTTTTGCTAAAGGTTCGTACCCTTGTGTGCTCCCTCACTGGCAACGTGTGAGAATTCTGGTTTTATTTTAGTCTTGGCAGCATTGGGTAATACCTCTAAAAAATATTTTTTCTGGCTAATTTAATAGAAAAGTTACATATTTAATTTTTATTTTATTATCTAAAGTCTAATGTTTTTCTATAGCCCTATTTACTACTCATGTTCCTGACTTTGTGAAGTATCTATTAATGGACTAGAATAAATTTCCACTCGGTTGAGTCATTAAATTTTCCACCTTGTGACTCTGGAGAACCTCCTCCTTAGAGTTTTAAGAGGCTCGTTTCGGGATAGTTTGAAGGTATTTCTGCTCTTGGTTGATAAAATGATCATTTTATCTAAATAACTTTTTTGTTTGGTAGTGAAAGGAACAGAGATGTTTTAGAAAAACGTGGAAGCCCACGAAAGAGATTATTTTGAGAGCTTCCTCTGGGTTGCCCTGTCCCAGGCACTTTGTGCTGTATTAACTCATTTGATTGTCACAAGCCTTATGAGGAAAGGACTGTTGTTATTTCCAGAGGAGGGACCTGAGCCGCAGAGATTGCTAGAACTGGCCCGTCATCCCAGAGTAAGTGCCCATCACCTTCCTCCATCAGAGACCACGGGCTTTTTCTATCTGGATCTCTGGGCTGAACCGGATTCCTCTGTATGTTATCACAACTAACCCGCTTTTGAAAAAAAACAACAACTGAGAAACGTTGATGATGTCCTTCTCTGTAATCCATTTCTGAAACGGCCGTGCGTGCTGTGAGTCTCTGTAAGAAGAGATGGCGGTGTAGTTCCTGACATGCGCAGTCCAGATTTCCGGAACTCGCACGTGACCTGGAGTCACGAGCCTTAGGATCTCCTTCCAGCGTGGCATTGGATTGTAGCTGCCATCTCTCTCTTTCTTGACCAAGAGACGGGAAAGAGGTCTTGGAGGTTTGGGTTCCGTGTCACAAAGTAGTCTTTTTTGAAAAAGGAAATTGATCGGTGTCTTTGATCAGGCACATATATAGACTTTCACATCTCAGGCCGAGCGTGTGCGCGCGTGCGTGCACGGGTGCACGTGTCAGTGGGGGTGGGGAGGAGATGGGGATGAATTCAAGGATCTTGTCAAATGGGAAGATTTTAATGGATCTCCAAGTTCGGAGGCAGAAAGTACAAAAATGGAACTTGAATTTTACTTGCTTTTACTGTCTCCAGCCATTCCTTGAGGACGACTTTTCATTGCTCTGGTGTGTTGGCTGAAATCCATGAGAAGCTTCAGAGGGCAAGTTTGGAATAAAGAACACACAAGAAACATAAAGGGGGAGGAAATTGGGGGGGGGGAGAGGTGTGGGCAGAAAGTCTTCCTTTCCTTTTTATCGTCGTTCTCATCTTCTGCCTCTAGGTGGCGCCACGTGTAACGTTTTTATGTAAGCTTGGTGCTATGGGGCAGGCAGATGAGGGGACAAAACTCGAGAGTCTAAGGTATTGTCCATATAAAACGTTTTCAGTAATTCAGCTGTTCCACCAAGGCACTAGTACTTGGCTCACATGCAGAATTCCCCAGGAAACCTGGAAGTGGAAATTTGTGTCCTTATAGAAAGGGGAGATTTGGATGCAGAGATACAGCAGAGGAAAGACTCTATGAAGATCCAGAGAGAAGGTGGCCATTTAACGCTAAGGAGAGAGGTCCAGTGCAGACCTTGCTCACAGCCCTCAGAGGGAACCCATCACCTTCTGACACTTGGATTTTGAACTTCTGGCCTCTGGGACTGTGCAATGATACGTTTCTGTTGTGGAGGGCACCAAATTGTAGCACTTTAATACCACAACTCTAGCAAACCTGTCCAAGCAGCTACCCGTCTCCCTTTCATTTGTAGAAGATTGTTATGTGGTGAGGCACCTGGCTGGCTCAGTCAGTTGGGCATCCAACTTAGGCTTGGGTTGTGGTCTCAGGATCCCAGGATCCTCCGCACCCCGCGCCCGCCACAGGACAGTGTCCGGGCTCCCTGCTCCAAGGGGAGTCTGCTTGTCCCTCTCCCTCTGTCCCCTCTCGCCGCCCTGGCTCATGCTGTGTACCAGGTGACATTCACAGGCATCCTGCTTCTGCTTTTTCTTCTTTAATAATTTGATGTTTAATAATAATTTAATAATAATTTCCTTTATAATTTGTACTGTTGTTATAGGCTGAATTCCATCCCCCGAAAGATATGTTGAACCCCTAAGCCCCAGTACCTCAGAGTGGGACCTTTTTTGGAATTGGGATCATTGAGGATTAATTAGGTAAGATGAGGTCATACTGGAGTAGAGTGGGCCCTTAATCCAATGTGATGGGTGTCCTTGTAATAAGACAGTGTGATGATACGAGGGAAGAGGGCCCACTGACGGCAGAGGCAGAGATCAGGGTGATGTAGCCAGGCTCTGACCATGCCACCAGAAACTGAAGAGAGGCAGGAAGACGTCCACCAGAGTCCCAGAGGAAGCCCTGCCGATACCACAGTGGCAGACTTCTTTCCAGAAATGTGAGAGAATGAATTTCATTTATTATTTATTTATTTTATTTTATTTTATTTTATTTTATTTATTTATTTATTTGAGAGAGAGAGAAAGAGATTGAGCATGAGAGGGGAGAAGGTCAGAGTGAGAGGCAGACTCCCCATGGAGCTGGGAGCCCCAGGCACCCGAGAGAATAAATTTCAGTTCCTTAAAGCAGCTCGGGGTACGGCACTGTGTGGTGGCAGCCCCAGGAATCTGGTATGCTCGTTTCCTTCCCAGGGCCAGTTAAAACCATCCGGGCTGCCGCGGGCCCTGCATTACCTCTTCCCGCCGGCCGCTGGGAGCCGTGCCCTCCGCTCCTGCTCAGGTGACCGAGACGTCCCATTTCCTCCAGATCTGGGATCTGGCTTGCCGTCATTAAGAGCTGAATTTCAAAAGCTTTCTGAAGACGTTGAGCTTCACAAAACTAAACTGGAACTTATAAGAGTCTGGAGAATATTGTTGCAGTTTAACGCTCCGTCCATTAAACACACTCGAGAGCAAAAGCTCGCTCTTCCTTCGTGGCGTCCCGGTGTGGGAGGAATCCGTGACCCGTGCGTGTTTACAACACCTCTTGAACTCCGTCTTTTTGTTTGTTCACATGCTTGTTTTAAGACATCTTAGGTGGGACGCCTGGGTGGCTCAGTTGGTTAAGCAGCTGCCTTCAGCTCAGGTCATGATCCCAGGGTCCTGGTATCCAGTCCCACATCAGGCTCTTTGCTCAGCAGGGAGCCTGCTTCTCCCTCTGCCCCTGCCTGCCTCTCTGCCTGCTTGTGCTCTCTCTCTCTCTCTCTGGCAAATAAATAAAATCTTTAAAAAATTAAAAAAAAAAAAGACATCTTAGGTAATTCCAGGCGTGCTCCCCACTTCCCTGAATGGGTTTTATCTGGAATGTGAGACCATAAATCCCGCAGTTGGGAACAGGGTCCTCGGGCCAGCCTCCATTTATGACCTCTGAGGTCCTGGGCACCGTCCTGCCTGACTCTGTACCTATTTCCTCGTCTGTAAAAGGGGGGTTAGTGATGGTCCCCACACCAGGGGTGATGGCGAAAGCAATAGGTGCTATGTCCATGCCCTGAGCCAGGAAGAAAGGAGCTGACCTTGAACAATAGGCACTGTTTGCTGGTCCAGCGAGGGTCAAGATCAGCTCTACTGACCACAGGCTTCTGTTGTATTAAATGAGCTAATGCACGTGAGGCTTGACGTTGCCTGGCACAGGATAAGCATTCAATAAATGCCAGCCGACATCATTCCCTCAATAAGCCTTATGGCATTCTTGCTGAAATCCAAGCCTCTTGTGCCATTCCTGGCCCATGCAATGCTGGACATGACTGGTCCAGCCCGCCCTGGCTCCCGTCTTCTAGAACCTCACGTTCCCTTCTCCTCCACCCCCCCTCTTCCTGCTCTTCCCTGGAGAACCTAAGCCTGGCAACACCTTCTTTTGCTGGGTCAATATCTTCTTTTCGCTTTAGAGGGTGAAAAGAACACACAGTCTTGAGCTCTTAGGAAATTCTGTTTAGGAGAGAGCCCCAGGGAGCCAGCCGCACACCACAGCAGGTGCAGAAGGGAAGGAGACAAATATTTGAGGGTCTGAGATGATCCTGGCAGGCTCTCAGGGCTGCAGGGAGGGAAGTTTAGAGGGAGCTGTGCTGCACGCAGTTGGGGACCTCTGGTGTATGGACGTGCCGTTGCCCCACCCCCCGGCAGATTGGCCGCAGCAGCCCGATCCCAGCTCTGCTGCAGCTCCGCACAATTAAGCATCTAAGTGGATTTTGATGATGGCATTTTGCTTCATCGCTCGAACAGCCTTCTTCAGTCCCTGCCTTCGCTACCCTGGCCTGAAACCTGCACCGTGCCCCGCAGCGGCCTGCAAGGTTTTCGGCCTAGAACTTGTCCAAGCCGCAGTCTGCCTGGTCCTGTGCCCACCCCCACCCCCGGCATGCCCTCTGTGCCCTGAGCCCATGTGAGGAGAGCCTTTCAGTCCAGGTGTTGGGATCGCAGCCTGAATTCCCAGGCGGTCACCCGACAGCTGCACACAAGCATTTCTGGCTTGTCGAGCTCTGCTTGACCTAACACGAATTTGACCTGATGCTAACTTTTCTCAAAGGGTGCTGTAGCTGTTTGAAGATGCTGGCAATTTTTTACACCACGTGGAGAAACGCAGAGTGCTCTGAAACTCTCTGAGTGTATCCGTTTGCTAGGCCTGTGGTAACAAAACGCCACACGCCGCCTCCAGCAACAGAAGTGTTATCTGGAAGCGCTCTCTGGTCTGGAAGGTGATGTCCAAAGTCAAGGTGCCGTGCTCTCTCTGAAAGCTCGACGGGAGAGGGTCCTTCTTTGCTTCATTGCTGGCGTTCCTTGGCTTCCTTGGCTTGTGGGTGCGACCCTGCAAATTTCTGCCTCCGCCTTTGTGGGGCCCTTTCCCTAGGCATCTGCCTCTGTGTACAGATTCCCCTCATCCTAAAAGGACACCATCACTGGATTAGGATCCACCTTAATCCATTATGACCTCCTCTTAACTAGGTTCCATTTGCCAACACCCTGTTTCCAAGTAAGGTCATGTTCACAGGTTCCGGGACACAACCTGGGGCCACCGGGTGAATGCTGAGGGGGTTGCGTGTGCGCAGGGGCCCGCAGCGGCCACAGCTCCCTGGGGGGCCCATGGGCAGTATGGCTTCTCAGGCCTCAGGGTTTTTCGTCGTTGCTTGTTTTACCCTTCCCTTTGTAGCATGACAGAGTTTGAAAGCCTGGGAGGGGGCATTACATGAGAAAATAATGAATAAATATGTTTTAAAAAGCCAGCCCTATGTAATCTTCCTTCTATCATCTGGCATGTTGGTTGGGCCATTTCTATGATGAAAGTGTACCTTGAACTGCTAGGGAGTGTGTAGGCAGCCTTGAAGTACCTCAGGGCTGGGAGGGGCTCTAACTGCACCTCGCCCTTAGCTCTCTGCCTTCTCGCCCACCTGCAGGAAGTGGGGAGGGCTCCCAGCCCCGTGGGCTGTAGTCAGTAAGGTCTCTGTCCTGCCCAAGGACACCAGAAACACAGATGAGCTGCCAGTGTTTCTGACTTGGGAACTTGTACCTAAAAGCCCAGGTCATCAGGTATTCTAGAAAGATCAGATTTCACGTTAGGATGCTTTCCGCACGCAGAGCTCCCTCTGTCATGCGTCTCACCGTCTTGTTCATGGGAAAGCCTCCAGTAGGTCTTTCGTTCTGAGACACGCACCTTTGCATGTTTTACCATCTCTGAAGGGGAGATGCCTCTTACAATAGGTGGGATAGGGAAACACGGAGTCCTACTTGAATTGGCCAAGTTTTTTCTTGGTTAGTTGTATGTAAAATAGTGCCATGCCTTGCAATCCGTGGGGTGTTGGATTCAGTGAAATAGAATTTTCTCTGATTGTTAACATGCGATGTCTCAGCCCAAAGTAGTGACATTTCCAAATCCACAAATGCACCACCTGTGCATTTTCCTTAGGGTGCTTGAGGACAGGGTGCCGGTGCCGAGTCGGGGGTGGGGGTCTGGCTGTGGAATCGTGCTGCCGAGTTTGGATCCTGGCTCTGTCACAGGTGAGCTCTGGGACCTGCGCGGGGTACTTTGCCACCATTTCCTTAAATCCCATGGAATTCCTATGCGGATTAAATGAGCTTAAAACGTTGAAAGCCTTTTAAGTAGCTGCTGGCACATAGTAAGCACTCAGTAAATACTACCTGTACTCTTACTGGCTGCGTGGAGTCACATTTCTGGTTTAGATCCCAGCTCCGCCCCTGGCTAGTCACTTCCCTTGGTGGAGCCTCAGTTTCTTTATCTGTGAAATGGGAACAGGTATGAAAAGGGGTGTGGGAAAATCCAACTTGCAAGAGCTCACATCTGGTGCATAGCAGGCACTAAATAAGACCCACTCTGCCATCGTCTGCCTTCCCCAGCTGTACATGATCCCCTGAAAGGGGGAGTCTCCAGGGTGCCTGGGAAGTTTGGATCTAGGCTTCCT
This sequence comes from Procyon lotor, assembly GCA_028646535.1. Taxonomy (NCBI): domain Eukaryota; kingdom Metazoa; phylum Chordata; class Mammalia; order Carnivora; family Procyonidae; genus Procyon; species Procyon lotor. The sequence goes on along the minus strand of CM053613.1, from coordinate 18,537,758 downwards.
TGGGCTCCTGTCGTCATCAGACATGGCCGGGAAGGTGCTGTGTAGATTGTGCTCTCCGGCAGGTTGTCGAGGCTAAGGAAGGAGGACGGCGGTTCTACCTCAGAATGTTCAGGTCAGCAGCACGTTCGTCAGAATGAACACCTGCCTTTCCCTGAACCATTTTCAGAAGACCGAACCCAGGGATGCCATGATGTTTGTTTTGAGGGGTGTGCTGCAGGGCAACCCAGGATGGGGGAGCCCCATGCCAACTACAGTGCTCTCGAGCCCCCACCGACCCCCTAGAGGGTGAGAAGGATCAGACTCCCGACCGGGGCGCTGATGTCCTGTCCCTTGGAACTGGGACAGAAGACCCCAGACTCTGGCGGGGGGGTAGGGGTGGAGGTGTAAGGCACTCTAGAACCTAGAGGAAAACTGAGAGGAATTTGTCCAGTTTGGTCTCTTCCTGGAGGAGAGCAGCTCTTTCATTTCTGAAGTCAACCAACACCCCCAGCTCTTAGAAAGTTTTATTAGTCACGGCTCTCCTTCCCGCTCCCTGCTGGGGTCATTCCAGTCCTATCTGGTGGTGACAGGGAGACTCGCATGGCATCTACCAAAAACTCCCATCAGGCCCCTTCTCGTTTCCTCTGTCCCTCCCAGGTAATGCTGTTGGGGACCTGCCACCACTCTCTCGGGAACTGCCGACTTCCACACCCATGCTGTCACCAGCTGAGAAGTTAGTGGAACCGAGTCCATCTTGGAGTCCTCTTTTAAATCAGCTCTTGCACAAATATCAGCCTCGCTCCATCTTGCCAGCCCTCCCTGCCACTTGCAGAGAACTCTGTTATGATCAGCACCGCGTGCCGCCTTTTCCCCTGCCTGCAAAGGGAGAATCTTAATGAGGTGGCTCGGAGCTGGGAGGGTTTGAAATTCTTCCCTCATGCTAGAATGAATGTGGCCAGGTCGCCCGGGCCCCCGTCGTTCAGACTCGCTCTTGCTGCCAGGACTTGGCTGTAGCCGCATGATATCGTCGGTGGTAACAGGCTCCATAATTGCTAATAAAATTTAAATGGCAGCAAAATCACAGAAGTCCAACAAAAAAAAATTTTTTTTTCCTGGCATATCGAGACAAATTTTGCTGATCCAAGTTAGGCTGTGACCGTGCAGTCACTTTATTTTTATTTTTTTATGCAGACTTGTGCTTTGTCGGCAACACAGCTAGTTTGCAATTGCCTAATGGCTTTTTTAAAAATCCAGAGACAGATGAGAAAGTAATAATTAAGAGGATGTGGTAAGTTCATATAATGCAGAAAGTGACTAGAGAGATTTGTTAGTTTGTAACACTTGAGAAGAGTAGTCTTTGACCGTTTAGAGTGGGAGAAGATGGAGGTGGGTTGGGGAGGGGTGGATTCAAAGATTCAGAAGCTTTGAGGTCAAAAGCTAACTGTATACTCCTCTTAAAAAAGCATTTCAGGAACTTGTGGCTTTTGACATTGTTAATATCATGTCCTTTACTAGGATTCCTGCAAAAGGAGTCCCATAAAATGTGGGGAATGACTTAGGGCCAAAAGGTTTTCTAGCATTGGTGGATGAAGGGAAGGGACTGAGATCAGTTCTATGTGGGTATTTCATGTTCTACTGCCTGGAAAAGCATCGGATTCATTCCAAATTAGAAGGTCTTCTCTGAGTCCTTTGGAAACGCATGGCGTGTGTGTACCTGAGTTGCTTATTTCTACCATTAGTGCCTTTCATTTGGTGGCGGGGGATGACGGTGTGGAGGCAAATAGGTGATCAGTGTCTCCGATTCTCGATGGGATTTACATATACAGGGACCCAAAGACCGTCTTGGTTCCTGTCGACTCTTGTTGGGCAGAAGGGTTGTTGTTGGCTTCTCGAGTTCTTTTGGGATCTGGAAATAAGCTGGTGATTTTTACTGGCCTCCTGTGCTAAGAGAAAGTGCTCAGGGAGGGCGGCCTGCTTACACAGTGACTTTGGCGTGGTCACCCAGCGTGATGTATTTTTCTCTCTTGGCCATTTTGGACATTTTGGCCAATGAGAGGGGAGGCTTGCTCGAGCCCGTCACCATCACTCTGCTGCCTGTCACGGGGCCATTTTCTGTCAAGCTCCTGGCACAGCCTGCCCTTTGACGCTCTCCCACATACTCACAATGCTCCCAGAGCGCGGGCAGCAGGCGGGCAGCCAGCGGGAGCCAAGGGCGCCTCTGGTGCAAGGCAGGGAGCAGATGGTCCTGATGGAGAACATGGCGGACCTTGGCCACTTGCTGTCTGACATTAAAGGCCAAACCAAGGCTGTTCCCAGCTCCCTGGGATGGAGGACACTGGCCAATCTGCTGCTGGGAAGGGGCAAGGAAGACTGTGTCTCCTGCTGCCCACAGTTGGGGTATGTTTCTAGGGTACAGCGGTGACCTTGCCCGGTGCTTTGACTCAAAGCCGCACACTGTGCCCACTCCCTTCCCCATCCCTGCCGCCAATCAGGACCTCCCCTGAGCTTCTCCTGAGATGCAAGTGGAGGGGAGCCTCTCCCCCTCCCTTTCTCCACTTCCCCAGTTAGCTTTTTCACAGCATGCTGGGGTACAGTTCTAATGGTAACTTGGGGAAGAGCCTGTCTGGCGCCCGTGACTTTGGGGATAGGCTGTGGAGTAAGAATTATGACTCAGGCTGTATTATTTAGGTCTGCTGGACACGGACACCAGGATGGGATAAGGCCCCCAGGAGATGTATTGGGGGTGGGAGCAGGAGAAGGCAGCGAGAGTCATGATGGTTTAGCACTTGAACAAGGAGAGAAGGAAGAAGGAGAAGAGGAGGCGAGGAAGAGCCTCATGGTGCCGTGTGGGTCCATGAGCGGTTCTACCAGACCCGTGGGATAGCCTAGAGCCAAAGGTGCCTGTTGGAGGAGTCCTGGGTCCCCCAGGGATGGGCCTGTCTTAGCGCCCCTGCCTTGCCCGGTCAGCCGCTAAGAGTAGCTCACAGGAGGTCTGGCTTTGACCCAAGTCCTGCTCTACCACTTTCCTCCTGTGCAGCCCTGGGCACGTTACTGCCCCTCTCTGTGCTTCCTCTGCGGCGTCTGTGAAATGGGATAGGGATAGTGGCGTTTCACTGGGTTATACAGATTCCGTGGCTCTCCGGAAACCCCTTAGAGCAATATCTGTCCTGCGGTAAACATTCTGCAAGTTCAGGTCTTGTCATTGTTCTGTGCTCGAAGTTGTCCTGTGCAAAAGGCATGGTCACACGGGCGTAAATGCTTGCCCCCTGCTGCCTGACAGTCACCGACTTACCCAAGTGACACAGCTAACCCCTTTTCTGAATGACAGAATGTCATTTCAGAATGACACTCTGAGGAGTGTCCTAGTGTTCTCTGGATGGCTCAAGTGGAAGCTGCTCCACTTAATACCAAAAAAACCAAAAAAACCCAAACTGAAACAACCAAGTTTCCCTGAGTTTTCTTGTGAACAACAAATGAATGAAGCTCTAAACTGCCCCCCCGCCCCCACCGGTGCTCTTGAGCTCTTAGGGACAGTCCCCAACCAGCGTTTCCTGAAGTGGGCTTGGCAGGTCACCTGACTCACCTGTTCACGTAGATTTGGGGCCGACTCCCAACAGAATCTCCAGGAGGGGGCCCCGGAATCTGCATCTTAACCAGCAGCCCAGGGGAGTCTTGTGCCCACGACACTGGGGACTCCTTGTTCTGTGAGTCTCGATGAAGGGGGAAGTGAGGACGAAGCTTGTCAGCCCCTCACGAGAGCAGGGAAGGAAGGCTACCCAGCAGAGCATCCCGTCTGAGAAGCCCAGGCAGGTGAGAAGGACCCCAGCTAGTGTGTCGGCCTCCAGAGCCGAACATTCTGACCAGAGGGGCCCCACAGGCCCTGATGGCCGCGAGCGAAGGGTTAGCAACTGTTTTCTTTATGGTGCTTTCCTGCATGTTGTGTCCTGAGGAAAGCGAGTGGCTCTCAGGCACCACCCCTGCACTGCCCACGAAAGGAAAGGACCTCATCTCAGCCAGAAATGAAATTCTCAGCAAGGGGTGGCTGGCCTGTGTAAAGCTCAACAAGGAACGCCAACAAGATTAAATCGCCGCTAACAGTGGGCGTCTCTGGGAGGTGGGACAATGGACTGCTCTTCTTTTCTGACCTCTGGTGATTTTCGAACGGCAGGCAGTACGTAGAGTGCTTCGGGGTGCACAAGTCTGCCTGGGTTTGTCCCGGTTCCTCTGCACACTGGGCGAGTTATTTAATCTCTCTGTGCCTCAGTTTCCTCATCTGTAGAGCGGGGAATAATCAGATACCTCACAGAGCTTAAGTGCATTTATACTTTGGTGTTTAGCCAGTGCTTGGCACTTACTAAGCTCATGAGAAGAATTAGTTACTATTATTAATAATCACACCATCATCTTCGTGTCCATTCATCAGGTAGCTGTAGGGTGATTGAAAAAGAAACGTAAAGAGTCAGGCTGCCTAGATTATAGGCACGGGTGTGCGAAGGGTCTAGACTATCTGCTATAAAGACCAGTAGGAATTTGCAGGGATCCAGCTGTCTGGTTTGGGGCCTGACTTTTCATCCGTACAGCGAGGGGTGAGATGCCTATCCGTGTTTTGGACTTTGCTTCTTGGAGTGCTGAGGGTTAGTGTCGCAGTGGGAGGAAGGAGGACAGCAGTGCAAAGGGGGCTTTGGACTTGATTTGGGCTCTTCTCTGCGCCAGCAAAGCAGTTACAGTGTTCTCTTTGAATACCTGGTTGGTTTTGCAAAAGGTTTTTTTTCCGCGGAGGGTTCTGTGGTAAGCAGACAAAATGAGTTGAATCACACTGGACCAATTCCCTAAAACCCCCTTCCCCCTTGGCTCTCTTCTCGGCACCTGGGCTTCCAAACACAGCCCTGTGATTGTTGTTTTCTAGGACAGAGCTCACTTCCCACTACCGCAGATGAGAGTCCTCAGAAATGTGTTCTGCCCAATGAGCCCAGATCTCCCTTTTGGAACCCTTTAATGATAGCATTGAAGTGCCTTAGGTGCTAACAAGCTCCCTGTTTTTAGACCCGCTCAGGCTTTGGGTGATTTTGAGTTCCAGCTTCACTAATTGCCAGCTGTGGGACGGGGCGGTGAGTACAAGGATATGAGCAGAGGGTGCTTTCATCCGGTGAGTGGCGAGTGTCGGGGACCTGACTGCTCTAATAATCAGAAGTGACTGATGAATGTCTGCTTAGGATCCTCTCTCTCTTACCCCAGGAGAGACCCGTTCTTGGCTGCAGACAGTGTCTAGGCAGTGCCATTCTGGGCAACATCCCAGTGCCGTTGACCCTGCCAGAGGGCCATGCACCGTTAAGGGCCAGTCCCCTTCGAGTCAAGACAGGGGCTGCCTGGAAACATTGCCAAGAAGTTGTGGGGTCCCTTTTTCAAGCTGTGACCCTGATACTAGCAGTCAGCCGTCCTTGCAGACAAGGCCACGGTCATGGCTCCTAGAGTGTCCATCACGTCCCACTCTTCCCTTTGCGGGGTATATTCCAGAAGAAACACGAACCGTGGATTGTGTAGTCATGCTCTGATACAAACCAAATCTTGGCAGGTGTGAACGACTGTGAATACAATACATACGTGAAACACACTTCTTCCCCGTGCTCCTCCTTAACGTCCTCCATCGCAAGCCAGTCTCCTCCTGCGATCTGCATTTCAGAAATGTTTTATTTTTTATTCCAGACAGTGGGAGTACAAAGGCAGATTTGTTTCATCACTTAATTTGCTAATTCTGCCAGGCTTTTGCTCCCACTGATTCGCAGTCCTCCTTGAAGTCTCATACGTGAGGCTGGCCTTTGGGAAAATTACAAAGGCGTTGTAGCATAGTTACCCGGTGTGTGACTGCAGAGGACACGAGTACAATCAAAACAAAATAAACAATGGAGGAAACAAAACAGTGCCTTTCCGAGTGAGTTTTAGGGTAGGCTGGGATGCCTCAGCTGAGCAAAAGCAGGGGGTGTAGGCTCTTTTTCTTGTTCTTGACTCTCTGTGGAACTTAGGGCATGTGATTTACTTTACTGAGCTCTCTTTTCCTTCTTTGTAGAAGCCTACTCCTCTGGCATCTTCCCAGAGATATGATTATTTTACAGGATTGACATCACCCAGTTCTTTGACTTCCTGCTGATGGGAGTACAGAACTGTGAAACATTAGCAGACACTGCTGCTTAAGGGAGAAGATGGATAGATGGATGGATGGTTGGATGGATAAATGGGTGGATGGATGGATGGATAAATGGATGGATGGGTGGGTGACTGGATGGATAGATGGATAGTTGGGTAGATGATAGATAAGTGGATGCGTGGGTGGGCAGGTGATGGATGGATGGATGGATGATTGGATGGATGGATGGATGGATGGATGGATGGATGGATGGATGGATAAATGGATGGACGGGTGGGTGACTGGATGGATGGATGGATAGATGGATAGTTGGGTAGATGATGGATAGATAAGTGGATGCGTGGGTGGGCAGATGATGGATGGATGGATGGATGGATAATTGGGTGGATAAATGGATGGATGGATGGGTGGGTGACTGGGTGGATGGATAGTTAGATGGATAATTGGATAGATGATGGATGGATAAGTGGATGAATAGATGGGGGGTGGATGGATGGATGGATTGATGGATGCATGGATAGACAGAAACCTCTCACTCTATAACCAGATCTCTGCCCAGAAGCCTTCCTGACCTTCCTCTTCATTCCAGGTGCATACCCTGCCTTATTTCTGCTCCTATAACCCTTCTCTACCTTTGCCTTGTAAACCATCAGGTGCCATCAAGATTGGTAGGTACCATCTTCTAGGTAACATTAGAAGCCTCAGGATAACCAAGAAAGGCCCTGCATACATCTTGTTCACTGTTATCCTCACACCGGTGTCCATTCCCGGTACGTGGAAGATGCTCAGTACACATCTGTTGGATGAACCAGTGAAAGAACAATGACTGTTTACAAGTACTCATTGGAGCAAATCTTTCCTTTCCTTCTCATATCCCTCTTCTACTACTGCTCTCTCAGATGGTTTTCTTATTGGGGAGCCAGATGGGATTGGTAAGCAGGAATAGGATTCCTCCCACCTGTAACACACACACACACACACACACACACACACACACACACACACACACACACACACACACACACACACACACACACTTCTCTCTTAGGACTTCTAAAGGGGTCACCTGCCTGATTTGCTTTAACAGCCTGACCTCCTATCCTCCTTTTCAGCTCCCCCCACCCTAATTCCTCCTTGTTAATTAATTCCTTTCAGGGTAAATATTTCTCCAGCTTCTCTCCTTTTCCTTTGAGTCTCAAGGGGTGTGACCTCTGGGAGAGCCTTGTCTCTCTCTCCCTCTCTCTCTAAGCCTTGGCGTAGACACCTGTTATTATCAGCTCAGTCATCGTGCCCTGATATTTTGCTCGGATTTAAAGATGAGAGGCAGGGGCTAATGAGGAGCTTTCGTGCTCAGAAACACAGGCACCCGGCAGTTTCAGCGGCTTCTCCACTTAATTCCAGGCTTGTAGGGACGCTCACTGAGCTTAGCCCAGCCCCGGGGCGGGTGGGGGCTGGCACACGGCACCTTCAGCCCTCCCCTGCTCTGCTCTTCCTTCACAGCCTCGGTGCCTGCGTGCAGAGGAGAAGCCAGAGCCCCGTAAAGGTCGAGAGCCTCCGGCCTTCCTGGTTAGCGTGCTTTGGGGCAGAGAAGGAACTGTTGCGGGGGGATGCACTCTGGGTTTTCTGGGTTTTAGTTTTCTCATCTGTCAAGTGGCTTTTGACTTATTCCATCCCCCGTTACAACTACCAATGCCTGTGGTTTAAAATCGAACGTCCTTCCCGTTGTGAAAATGCGGAATGGTTTTCAGGCACGGGGGCATACACCTGTGCGAATGGGTCTAGGTTTGTTGAGGCTCATGCGGAACGGTGGTGAGCCTAAGTGAGCCTGTTAGTGCAGGGGCTCTGGGGTCAGACTGTAAAACTTAAAACTGGGGACCAGCAGTATACCCAGTCTCTGCGTGGCTGACCTAATTCAGTTCTCACAACCGCCCCAGGAGGTCATTCCTACCAGTATCCCCATTTTACAGATGAGAAATTGAGGCTTGGAGAAGTTAAGTCATTAAGCTTTGGGTGGCGGAGTCAAGCTAATGGATGGCAGACAGGCTTGAAGGAGCAGATTGACCTCCCCGCTCTGCTGCCCCCTGCAGGCAAGTGTGTGCCATGGCAGATGTGTGCGGGGAGGTGTCCAGGGTTTCCAGATTTTCCATGCAGCTTCCCACCTCCTTTGTAAAAGGAGAGCATATTGCATGTCCTGCTGATCCCATTCCCATGCAAGAAAGGACTGCATTTGAAGTGTCTGCAGTTATGCCTGACTTTGCTCCTCTGCCCGGAGGGTGCAGCAGGGGCCTGAAACATCAGAACCTGTGTGGAGGCTCTTTTCAGGGCTTCTTTGCTGTCTTTGTAAAAATCAGCCGCAGGCCAATCTCGGGACAGCCTGCACTAAATAGGTCCGGCAGGAGGGTGCCTGGGTACCTCTCCGCTCTCCCCCAGCACCCTCCTTCCGTTGGAGTCCAGCACTTCTGAAACATTTTGTATCTGTCGGAAAGGCATGGGGGTCTCGGTCAACTACAGACTCTGATGGAATGAGTGTGGTGCGAGGCCGAGCGGCTGAATTTCTAACAGCCCCCCTCCCTGAGGGTTGCCGATGCGGCTGGTCTACACTGTGCGCAGAGAGGGTCTAGAGGCCAAGGTTTCCAGGCTGCATCAGAATGATCCCGAGGCCTCAGTAAGTGCTTTCCCAGGACCTTCTGGCGGAACCCCGGTCACCAGCTTGCCGAGGGGACCGTGGAGCCGTGTGGGGACCGCACTGTGAGAAGCACTGCCCTGCTCAGCAGCTCCGAAGCCTCCGAGGTTGTCAGAGTCATCTCCGGCTTGAGGCCATCCTGGGGAAGATGGGTTCATGGGCCTGGACTGGGGCTAAGCCACTCTGCGAGCGAGCTGTTTCCCCAGGAGCGTCTGACCTGCCCTTGGGTTTGGGAGCTCACCTCCTTGCCTTTAGTCTCTCCCCAGCCCCAGGCTCTCCCTCAGACCGGAGTCCCTGGATCTGTCCTTCTCCTTTGTCACTCGGCCCTCTCGCATGCACGTTTGCTTTAACAGCCTGACCTCCTGTCCCCCTTTCAGCTCCCCCCACCCTAATTCCTCCTTGTTAATTAATCGTAATGAATGCGCTCTGGGGAAGATCCGGGCAAACTCCTGATTGTCTGAGGCAGCACCCAGATCTGACCTTCCCTGGCCCCCCGGCCGTGTCGGACACCATGGCCCACATCCTCCACTCCGTCCTTTGCTTGCTGGGGTTCCATCCAGTGTCTCCGAGCTGTCCCTCTCCCTGATGGGGAGCCCCTCTCAGTCTGTTTCCTGCGTCGTCATTCACCAGGCATAAATTCCTTCCTTCCTGTCTAATACTCCCCTCTCCCCTCATCTTGGAGACTTCCTCCACTTCCATAAACTAGTGTGACTCAAATAAATATTTCCTGAATGATCTTCTAAACCACATATCAGATCATGTTACGACTCCCTTGCTTAAAACAGAAGGCAGAGGACTCTGGAGCCGGCCAGCCTGTGCTTGGAACCCGGCCCTGACACTTGTCCACCAGGAAGTCTTGACCAGGTCATCAAACCTCCCTAGGCTGCCGTTTTCTCCTGTGGAGAAGGGGATGAGGTGCCTTGTCTATGCAGAGTGAGTGCCTGGCACTGGGGCTGGTGTACTGTGAGCACTTACTGGGATCTCTGCTTTGGAGTTTTTATTTAATCCTTAACTGTGAGGGATATGAATAGCAGCATTCCCAGCATTCCCGTGGCTCCTGGGTCCCCTGTGGAGGCAAGGGGGACTCTGGAGTGTGACTCACAGAGGCCTCCTGGCTGGCTCTGCCCGTCTTACTCCTGTTCCCTCTGCGTGCCCAGCCCCCCAGGCTCATGCCCCTGTGCCTTTGCACATGCTATTTCTCTCTGGGCTTCTGTCCTCCAGCACAGCCTTGAGCCTCCAGGGTGCCTCCCCTGCCCTCCCAAGGAGGAATGGGCTATGTTCTTCTCCTTCGTGCTTTTGTTTGGTCTCCTGGGTTCTTCTAAGACAGGTGTCCTGTGCCGACTTGACTCACTTACATGTCTGTGTCCCCCTCAGCCTGCAAGCTCCGTAAGTGCGTTTGCCTCCCTGGCGCTGGGTGTGGCCAGCTCTGTGGACTGTTTGAACGAATGACTGTGTGACCGTGAAAATCCTAAGCGGGTCGCTTGGCAGACGAGGCAAGCACTGTGAACGTTGGAGATGACCTTACCTTGTTACGGAAGACCCCGTGGGAATCGTCCTCGAGGCCTCTCTTGCTGACCGCCCCCTCCCTGATCTCATCTGCTAGCACGCCCGGCCAGCTCTACCTCTGAAGCAGCGGTTCTCAGCCAGGGGTGATTTGGGCTCCCCTGGGTTGTTCGGCCGTGTTTGCAGACGCTGTCCGTGGTCCCAACTGGGGCTGCTGCTGGCCTCTAGTGGTGGAAGCCAGGGATGTCGTGGGGCATCCTGCCTGGTACAGGACAGCCCTCCACAGCCTGGACCGCTCCAGCCCCACGCATCGACAGTGGTCTAGAAGGTTCGGGGTCCCTTCACCGCTCTCCGTCTCCCCCTCGCCCACGCAGCTCCAGGCACTGTTGCCGCCTCCTGGAATGGCTTCCTGCTTCATTTGCCTCAACCCACTCCATAGGGCGGCTGAATGATCTTTTCAGAAAGGTAAATAAGCTCACTCCCCTGTAATGTTTCCCACATCGCTTTCACTTGGAATCAAACCGAGAGTCCTTCGCTGGGCTGAGGAAGCCCTTCCAGACTTGGTTTCTGCTTTCCCCACCTCGCCTCCGGCTCCAGCCCCACTTGCTGGCCTTCCTGTCCAAGGATCTTGCTGGTTGTCATCGGTGTGTTTTTGAGATGGGCTCTCTGCCTGGGCTGTTCTCCCCTCTCATCCCTGCGGGACTGACCGCCTCTTGTCATGTAGATCTCACTGGATCTGCTTCTGCCTCCGAAATTCCCTTCCTGACGATCCAAACCAACCACACCCCCGCTATCACATCTTCTTACATCGCCATGGAGCACTTGGCACCCCCTGATTTTGTTGCTCTGTGAGAGCTCCTTGAGGGTGAGACCCCCCCACACCTCCCCCCCGTGCAGGGCCGTGTCCTCTCCTGCCGAGAACATCATCGGTTACAGTAGAGTGTGGTGGGAGCGGACTCAGGGGGATCGTGATAGCTTACATTTATGCGGTGGAGCCTAGGAAGGGCTCTAAATGACTTACATTTATTTACTGCCCACAGGCGCTTTATGATTGGCGACTGTGATCACCGCCTCTGTGTTACAGTCGGGGAAACTGAGGCACCAAAATTGGGTAACTTGTGGGAGATCATGTTGCCCGATGGGACTGGAGCAGAAGCGGTCTGACTGCCGAGTCTCAGTAGCCCCCTCACTCAGCCACACTGCTTGTTGAGGACGTGAATGTGGAATATAAGCGATGCACTCCCACCCACCCTTCCTGAGCACACTCGTGTTACACCAGCCTTTTCAGAGCTGGGATTTTGTTTGCTCTGGGTTCTGGTTTTGTGATTGTCTCACATTTTCTGATTTATTCCCTTATGTCTGAGTTAGAAGAAGAGTCCCAAGACTGTCTTTTTTTCTTAAATGGTTAGGTTTTAGTGTTCTCTACACTTTACTCTGACTCCTTATCATGTTTCCTTTGTTGCTTTGGCCACTAGGAGACTCATACTAAAATTTGAGCCCTGATGTTAAGTGTCCTGTAAGACTTTATGGAATACATTTTAGTTGCTACGTTCTTTTTTTCTACTTTCCCCCATAAAAGTCATTTTCTTTGTCCTTTTTTTTAAGATTTTATTTATTTGTTTATGGATTTATCCATTTATTTATTTTAGAGAGAGAGAAAGTGTGATCGGGGAGAAGAAAACAAGGGGAGAGAGGGAGGAAGGGAAAGAATCTCAAGCAGATTCCAGTGAGTGCAGAGCCTGACACGGGGCTTGAACTCACAACCCCAAGAACGTGACCTTAGCTGTAGCCAAAAGTCAGACGCTTAACTGACTGAGCCCCCCCAGGTGTCCTCATTTTCCTTGTTTTTAACTGATTTTTTTTTCCCTAAGCCAGCTCAAACAATTTATGAGTTGAGATGGCGCAAAAACAAATATATATGGAAAGTATGTCCCTGGGCACATTAATCTCACTGATTGTCAGTTTTCTCTATGCAGTGTGGGTGAGCAGTGTTCTCAGTTTTTTGGTGGAATGTAAATTGGTTAAAGTTCACCAGAGTGCCTCCGGACCCATGGTACATTTATTAAGTGCTAGTTTGTTTCTCTTTCTCCCTCATTTTCGGTGAGGTCTGCTGGAGGTGTGGGAAGGCCTGGGTGGCCTGATAGGTCTTATTGAGCCATTCCTGTCCACTCGTAACTGGTGAGCTCCATTACGAAGAACAGCTACGGCAAAGACAGCCCATCCTCTCGTCCTGTTTTTGGTGCTATTTCCACAACAGTAAATTGGATTTTGAGCAGCAGGAAGATGTCAGGTACAGTAGGTGGAAGAGACTTCCCCAAACCCCTCCGGTGCAGTGAACTTGGACATGCAGTGTAGCCTGACAAATAGAGAGCCTTTACTGGAAAGAAAATGAGTCAAGACTCCCAGAAACTTTTTATTACCATGGCAACAGGGTATTTGGCCAGAGCATGATATACCAGTGAGGAATGCCAACTGTTATGTCTCAGTTGCTTATTAGCTCATAAAACGTCCTGGCGTATGCTAATTGTTCCTGGAGAAAATGGGCCTATTTTGAGATGACCCAGTCACTCATTTCTTGGTTCTAAGCCACTTTGGGGCTTCACAAAAAAATAATAATTGTAGTATTAAAAGCCCTTAGTGATACCAGGCATCTTCTCATTTAATCCTTACAACTGCTTTGTAAGGTCGGTTTCATCACCCATTTTACAGATGAGGGAGTAAAGCCCAGGGCAGGTAGGTAATTTGCGCAGGGTCTCAGTTCTGGGAAGGAGTGGAATCAGGATTTGGATCCAGGTTCTGTTTTGATTCCTAACCCTTTGTGTTTTGTTTTGTTTTGTTTTTACCATTAATAGAGCGTTATTTTCTTTAAGTCAGAAAAAGTAAAAGTTCAGGATTGGCCTTTTCCTAGTATAGGGTTCTTCGCCCTTGAAACTGTTGACATTTAGGGGCCAGATAATTCTTTATTTGGTGGGGGGAGTGGCCTGTGCATTGTGGGACAGTTAGCATCTTCCCTGGTCTACCCACTGGGTGTCAGTAGCCCTCACTCCTCCCTTCCCACTCCAGTACTTTTTTAAAAAGATTTTATATTTACGTAATCTCCACACCCAACATGGTGCTCGAACTCATAACCCTGAGATCAAGAGTGGCATGCCGTGCCTACTGAGCCAGCCAGGGGCCCCATCCCGGCCCCAGGATTGCCTGGGGAGCAAACCAGAAGAACTGCGGAGGAATTTGGGCCATTTAGTGTCTTCCTGGACAAGAGCAACTTTCTCATTTCTGACGTCACCACTCTCTGGATCTCAGAAGTTCTCAAAGTTTTGTTTCTTTAGTTGGATCCGGAGAGGTGTGCCGCTCCTGCCGTTATCTAATTTTAGGACATTTTCATCACTCCCAAAAGAAACCGCATTCCTCCCTCCCTTAGTCTCTGGGAGCCACTAATGTATTTTTTTGTCTCTATGGATTTCCCTATTCTAAACATTAAATGGAGTCAGATGTGGTGTGGCCTTCGTGTCTAGCTCTTGCACTTAGCATGATGTGTTCAAGGTTTATCTGTGTTGGATCTTGCCTCAGTACCTCATCTTTTTAATTAACAAACGACTTTCCATTATACAGAATCGTAAGAGTACAACTTCATTATTTTGCATGTGGATGTCCATCCACTTGTCCCAGCCATTTGTTTTTGAAAAGACTGTCTTTTCCCCAGTGACTTTTCTTGGCACTTTGTCAAAAAAAATCCATTGATTGTAAAAGTGACGGTTTATTTCTAGACTCTCAGTTTTATTCTGTTGATCCATAAACGTTTGAATCTGTAGATCACTTTGGAGAGTGTTGCTGTCTTACCAGTACTTAGTCTTCTAATCCATGCATATGGGCTCTCTTTCTCTAATTATTTAATGTGGGTTGTCTTCTTTAATTCTTTAATTTCTTTGAACAGCGTTTTGTAGTTTGCCGTGTACAGGTCTTGCACTTTTGTTAAATTTATTCCTAAGTATTTTATTAGCTTGAGTGCTGTTACAAGCAAAATTGTTTTAGTAATTTCATGTTTGGATATTTGATTTCTGGCATATAGAAATTCAATTGATTTTGGTATATTCATCTTGTGTCCTACAACCTTGCTGAAGTTTTTTGTTAATTCTAGAGTTTTTTGGGGGGGGGGGAAAGGTTTTTGTGAATTTGAGATTTAAAAAAAAAATATGCATTTTAGAGCTATACATTTCCCTCTCAGTACTGCTTTAGCTGCATCTAAGAATTTTGGTATGTTGTATTTTTGTTTTCATTTATCCCAAAGTATTTTCTAATTTTATTTGTGTTTTCTTCTTCCACTCATTGATTACTTCAGTATTGATAATCACAGCTAATTTCCACATAGTTAATTTCAGTATTGCTAGTTACTGAAAATTTCCACATAGTCGTGGATTTCTCAGATTTCCTTCTGTTATTGATTTCTAATTTTATTCCACTGTGATTGGAGAACATACATTATGTGATTTTATTCCTTTTAATGACCTAACATCATAGGTTTGGAATATGCTGGAGAATTACATTTAATGACCTAACATCATAGGTTTGGAATATGCTGGAGAATGTTCCATGTGCACCCGAGGAGAAATGTGTGTCCTGCTGCTGTTGAATTGTGACTTCTGTGGATGTGTGTTCGACGTGGTTGGTGTATCGGGTTGTTCATGTCATCTCGTTGATCTTCAGCCAGGTTATTCCATCCATTATAAAAGTGGAGTATTGAGCTCTCCAAATCTTACTGTTTAAAAATCTGTTTCTCCCTTCAGTTCTGCCAGTTTTTGCTTCATGTATTTTGGGGCCCTGTTTTTAGGGACATAGAATTATGTCTTCCTGACGGATCGACCATTTCTTTGTCTCTAGGAACTTTTTTGTCTTAGCTTCTATTTTGTTTGACATTAGTATAGTCACTCCAGCTCTCTTGATTCGGGATAGGTTTTTTTATTTGTTTTTGAAAGCTTCCTGGGTTATTGTAACGTGCAGTCAGGATTGAGTCACTGCTCTCATAGGATAAGTTAGAAGCTGAGGGTCAGTGTTTGGTTTTTAAAGCCAGCCCATAGCTACTAACAGGTGCTATCCATGTGATGATGTGATTCCTGTGACTGGTGTTGAAGGCATCATGGAAACCTTTCCTGGAGCCAGATTTGTGGTGGGTTAAGCGGTATTTTCCTGAAGCAGTTGTTTTCAGGTTACCCAGTGACAGACAGGACGTCCCCCTGCTCAGCTTTTCAGAGCTGCCTCCCCTCTCTTGCCCTGTTGGCATTAGCCTACAGAGGATTGCGCCTCGTGTCTCTGAAAGCACGTCCCGTTGTTCTGTGGTCTCCCAACGGTTTAATCCTCCATCATAGGCCTTTCTCTGGCCCTCTTTGCTGGGATCGCAGTTAACAATCCAGGAGGCAGGGTCTGAGCGCCAGGCTTCTTCTGGAGTGAATGCGTGGGGAGGGGCAGGTGAGGGGGGCTGTCAGAGACACTTCCAGAAGGCTGATCAGAAATGAACTTCTTTTCACAAGTCTGAAGGTAGAGAATATGCGCAGAAATGAAGGTTTTTGGGGAAGAAAAGCCTCTGTGTTTAGCAGGGGATCAGAGGATGGGAGTGTTAGAGGCTCTGAAAAGTCAAACCTTCCTCTTTGGGCACAGGTGATGCCCCTCGTTGCCCAGGAAGATGAGGAGTGATGCAGCATGGATTCTCCTTTGTTCGTGTTTATTCGGACCCGAGAACTTTGATTCTCACATCCTTCCCCTTCCCTCCACTTTTTTTTTCTTTTTTATCCCCCTCTCTCCACCATTTCTTAGGAGTTATCCTTCGAATATCACCTTTTTTTCCGTGGATGATACCTTTATCAAAGTACTCTTTTTAAACTGGAAACTAGCCCATTCTAGCATTTCTGTTCCCACATCTGTTTTTCATCCCAGGGATTCTGATCCACTGTCAGGAAGTTTTTCCTCCAAGCCCTGAAAAGCCTCTGGAAGTTAAGTTATCTGACCCACATTTATTATCTTTTTAGAGCTTTTCCTCTCAAACTTTGTCTGTAGAAGACTCAGTTGGGAATGTCTTGGTTTCCTGTTTACGAGTTCTCTGGAATTTTCATTCCAGTATAGAGACATACAAGCATACCTTCATGCACGTATGTATGTGCCTCACAAAGAGCTAAAATAAATACCCTGAGGGGGAAAAAACCTTTATGTTATAAGATAATGTCCTAATCCCAAACTTGTGGACTTTTTTCATTTCATTCTTAAAATTTTAAAGGGACAGGATGGGCACTTTTCAAATCCCCTTATTGTTTATAGTGCCCTTTTTCCTGAAAGCCCAAAGATTATGGACTTGGCTCTTCAGTTCCCTTGTGGCTTTTTTGGGAGAGAGGATATCTCCATGTTGCAGAGCCTCATCATATCCTGTGAGTCCATAAAAAGTTGCTTCATAAAAAAACCCATCTGTCGTGTCAGTTTCCTTTATGAAGATGTCCCCTGACTGGCTCCTGAGGTAGGTGTCCAGACCCCTGCCCACCTCTCCCACCTCCGTCTCCTGCCAATCCGTGTTCGACATGCCCTAAACTTTCCCATATCTCTGTACAGTCGGGCCCACCCTGTCACAACTTTGAGCTTTTACTCACATCATTTATTTTGCCTGGAGGGTCCTTCTTTCTCCCTCTTCACCAGCACACCCCTACCAATCTCCTAGGCAGCTGACGTGGTGCTCCTTTGTGCTGTGCATCCTGGGCCTGCCGGACTGGAGGAGCAATTGTTTGAAAATAATAGTAATAAATAATCACAGTAATAATAATACCTAATGCTATGTAATAATATTGCCCGATATTGTATAACACTCCATATGATACTGTATTTTGTAGTGTCATGTTAAGTAATAATAGCTAATAGGTACTGTCTGTAAGCGTAGCTAATACAGTATTAAGCATCATAGCTAATATTGTGTTCCACAGGAAGACTAAGCGATCATATTGTCTCATTTAATCCCCAAAACAATCCAGCGAGATGTCGGTACTATTAATATCGCCATTCCCTGATGAGGAAATGGAGGCACAGAGAGGTGAAATCAGTGCCGTAAACCATAAGTCCAATAAGGGTGGAGGCAGTATTTGAACCCTGACAGGCTGACCTCTAACCTGACTGTAGTACAGTGTTGGAAAGCAAATGTTTATACAGCTTATAAAGCACTTACCACATCTCATCACAGTGATCTGTTTATTGCCCTTTGTTTTCTTCTTTTTTTTTTTGGTTTTTGTTTTTTTCCTTCTTCTTGGCCAGGTCTTCCTTAGCTAGGGGCAGCTTGCTTAGCAGAAATTGTGTTTGAATATTTGATTCTCTTTGCAACCCTACTTGCTCTCATGTGTGGCATAGAAAGTCTGAGAATTAATGAATTAATGAATCCAGTGGATAACTGAAAGAGTAAGGCCTTAGTCTAAACATTACTTTGGTTCTCACTCATTTTTCTCGGGGCCATCCATATATGGGAAGAAGAGCAGTTTGTAGACCCATGGACCATGTTTGGGAGGGAAAGATACAATCAGATCCCTACTAGATATCAAGCCTTGCGCTGTTTTCTCTACATGCAAAATCTCATATTTATATTTTCCAGCAACTGATGAGGTCTGTGCTATCTTTTTGTCCCTTTTGCAGACAGGGACACTGAGGTCAAGGGAAGTTCAGTGACTTGTCCAGGGTCTCAGCTCTTTTGTGGCCGAATGGGGTTAGAAGCCTAGATTCCTCTGAACCCTAAACTCTTTTAACTTCTTAGCCCCAAGGCTGCATACCTCCTATTCTTATGAAAGAGGAGATGTTTAGAAAGAATTTTCTACCCCAGTCTTCTGTTGAAGCTGTTGCAGCTAGATGCTTTCTTTCTCTATTTGTATTCCAATGAGCTTGGGATCTTTTGCTCTCTCTGCTCCCCGACATGTATCTCTGAAGCAGCCAGTATGTTGTTTGAGGAAGAAATAATACATCTCGATATCTGATTGATAAAACTCGGGAGTTCAGTCCAGTGGTCACACAGAGCCAAAATGGGGAACAAGCCAAGAGCTTTTTTTGCTCAGGTAATAAAGAATGTGCCAAGACTTGAATTCCAGGTGTGGATTTAGCCTTCTGGGGGTGTTTGCCCTCTACATCAGGACCACAATGAAACACCTGTCTTTTTTTCTCTTCTAGACTTCTTAAGAGAATCCAGGCATACGCTTTTTTAAAAAGCTGTTACTTTTTATAAGGCTCTTTTTGCTTCCTTGCTTCCAACCACGAAGTCATGTTTGACTTTTCAAGGGAACCGTGGTTTGACATTTTACAAAATGAACCAAGGAACTGAATATAGTAGCAATTTTAGATCCGTTACTTTTGGCAAAGTTTTTAGCCAGTGATGTTACATGTGGGCGTTCACTTTGGGGAAGGGAGGGGGAGCATTGTGCATGTTGATTCAAATTATATGAATTTTATAATCTGATTTTTTTTGTCTAATTTATACTTTGGCGTAGATAATTCTCACATCTTTAGTGAGAACAGCGTTGCAACTAGCTCATGGCATGTTTCTAACGAGAAGTCAGGTTTGACTTTTTTTTTAATCAAAGAAAGCATCCCAGGCACTTTTTCCTGATCTGAGAAGCAAGTTCATAGTGACCCCTTTTCAGTTCCCCCCATACCGCATTGTTTTCTGCCTCTGGGCCTTTGCACATGCTGTTCCTCTTTCTTGGAACAATCCGACCAGCACTAAACTTTTCTCAGTGGCGGAGCTGTCTCCAGTGTATCCTTATTCTTTGCAGGTATGATACAGAGTTGGTGAACTAACATTAGTGGAATGAATAAATGACATATGTTCAGACATATGTCTAAACATAACATCAGTTGCCACTGTAGCTGTGTGTGAAGTGTCTTTGCTGAGGCCTGCTTTCCTTTGAGCAGCCTTTTCTGACCTCAGCTTCCCCGTCAGTTTGAGCTTGGGTGTCCTCTGGCTCCCCCAGCAGAGCACTCATGGCACTGCACACAGACTCTCAATGGACTTGTCTGTGTCCTTCCTCCACTCTCAGGGTCACTCTCAATGAGTCACCGTAGAACTGACTCTGCCTAGCAGATAGCAGGATGCTCAGGAATATTTTATTATTTGCCCAGAAGGGGCAGTTAACATGTTTTGGGCCCTTCATCCCTATTTTGTATTGTGCACAGGTAAAGTGTAAATCCTTAAAATGCGGACAGAACAGGTCGAAGTTCTAAAAGGGCCTTTTTGCTAGGACAGCAACCATTTGAATAGGAGCCCACGGCTTTTGTATGTCAAGCAGAGTGACTTTGTGTCTTGCGCATGAACACGGAGGAAGAGAGAACCTGTGGGAGAAAGATCAGCAAGAAGCCCCTGGTTTCTCTGATGCTACCTGGGATACGAGTGCTAGACTTGATTGGGGTGGTGGTGGAGGAGACCCCACAGGAGGCCTGTAGCCACCGTTCCTGGAGTGGTTGCTGGTCTGTGCCATGGCAACATCAGAAAGGGCTGATGAGGTCATTTGTGCTTGGGGCATAAGGTATCGGTAGAATCTCTCAGGTGGGACGGTCGCATGTGAGTGTTCGTTGGAATCCTCTGTACTTAGTAGGAATGAGATTCCCCGAGGGGAGAGGCAGCCCTGAAGATTCTTCCACGGGAGGATCAGTGACGCCCTTCCTTATAAAACACTGCCTCACAGGACAGGACGTTCTGGAGAAATACTAGCAAGCAGGGCCATCCTTGGAGGAGGAACTTGCCCTTCGTCGGGCCCTTAGAGGTGATAACGCAGCCTGGGAAAGTTCGCTCAAGGAGCAGCTCCTGAAAGGAGGCACACTTTGCATTAGCCCGTGATTAGTGTAACCCAGGGAAACCAATTCCAGCAAAGATTGATGCTCTGTACCCGGTGCAAATTTTAAAAGATAAAAAGAAGAGTCATGGTTTCCTTGACTGGAGAGGAATGTCCCCTACTTGGCAAAGTAATGAAATACACAGATGTTAAAATGGAGAGAGACAGAGATAAATGGAGAATAATAGAGCACCGGGTGCAGGGAGGGGCCAGCCCAACAGAAACACAGAGGAACTGTGGGGTGTTCTCAGCTTGTGCGCTTCTAGGAATATCTTCGCCAGCGGGTGAAGATCGGCCCGTCTCCAATGGACGATCCAGGGCCGGAGGCTGTTCTGTGGCCAGCTGTAGCCAGAAGACAGTACCAGCTCCTCTGGAAGGAGGCCGCCGATGATCCAAAGGATGTCAGAACATGAAATATACCTATCCTGCAACCTAGCAGTTATACCATCAAGAGCTACTGTACAAGTGGGGAGAATGACATATGCACCTATGTGTGTGTTGTTTATTGAGAACACGGCAAGTGTCCGTCAGTCCTGGGACTTATAGGTACAGAGATGCAGTAAAAGTACCTGCAGCCAGTAAAAGTGATGGTGTGGACCTGTACTTATCCACATGAAAAGATGTCACGCTATATTGGCAAGTGACCAAAGCAAGTTTGGAACAGCATTGTGTTTCATGGATGCATTTAAGCCAGACTCTATGCTCAGATTTCTGTGTATTGATTTTCTCAGTAATTACTGAGTAACGTGTGTATCAGGCATTCCTCTGGGCATTGGAGATAGAACGATGAACAGGACTGAGGCCCTTAGCTATTCGGAAGGGAAGTGCTTGGACCAGCAGCATTGACATCACCTGGGAGCCTTAGGAATACGGAATCCCAGGCCCCCCCTCCAGATCTACTGCATTTTGATGAGGTTCTGGGGCGATCCATTTGCTGCTAGTCATTCTTAAGACCATGCTTCATGAGCACATTTACCAAAATGGCCACAGTGGCTTTGGCTGGGTGACAGCAGTTCAGGGTAATTTTTACATTGACCTTTGTGCGTTTTCTCTGTACTTGGAATTTTTCACGGTGAGCGCTGTCATGAGTCTATGAAAGTCAGGATGGTCATTTTACAGAAGAGCTTAAGGCTCCTGCTTCTGGTTCTTCGGACTGTCCCGGGCAGACGCTGGCAGGATCCCGGAGCAGGACTTGGAGGTGAGCAGGGGTGGGTGGAGGCGGCAGCTGTTGCTCATTTGGCCCACTGCAGACATCTGGAAGGGAGACCCCCAATACCCGTGTCTATGGCTGGAGCAGCTGCCAAAGCCGGAGAGATGCAGCAGGTCTGATGAGCGAGCTCCCGGCCCTTCTGGCTGAACCGAGAGGCTCTGGCACGGCGGCTCCTGTCCGACTCCGGTGGGAGGACTGCGTGGAGAGGGTCTGGGCTGGTGGCCACAGAAGCCATCGCCCGCATCCTCTAGGACCAGTGAGCAGCACGGAGCCCTTTTGGGGCAGCCTGGGAGCCATAGACGTGATGCCCGGTCCAGGGCGTTTCTCTCCAAGGCTTGGAGAAGCGTCGTGGGCTGTCGCCCGAATCGGATCCCCTGGCTAGGGTTTGGCAGTACGTGACTCTGTGGCACCCCGCTTCAAGCATATTGTAGTCGCCAGAGGCTGGACTCGGGGCCTGAGGACTGGGTTCTAGACCAGCCTAATCCTGAATTGCTGTGTGACTTTGGGCACGGTGCAGGCTGCCTCCTTGGGCCTCCATTTTCTCCTCTGTGGAAAGTGAGAACAAGTTACTGAGCGAAGCTGTGCTGGCGAGGATCGGGTCTCTGTTGTGCGGGCCTCGCCGGGTGGCCCCACGGGATGTCTCCTGGTTCCCCTCCGGTCCGCACACAGTCCCCAGATCCTGGTCCGAGGACTCGTGTGTGGCTTGCCCTGCATGTTGGAGGCTAAAGCGGCTTTCCATGGAGGACGAGAGTGAGTCGAGATGATTACAGATTTGTGTGTGTGTGCCCTTGCTGGTAAAATAAAAAGTCGGCCACTGTTTTAGCCCTTTATGCACCCCCATCTCATTTTTTAAAAAAAGTTGTGTTTTGTTTTGTTTTATCTTACTCATCTGTGACAATCAGAGCTGTGACATCCAGGCTCTAAGGAGGAGGAGGACACGGATCTGGTATGAAACCCACTCCCAAGAGAGCGCTGGTTCTTGTCTTCCCGCTGGTGAAGGCTGCCTCCTTGGAAAGTTCAGGGAGCAAGTCCTCAAAAAATAGTGACTTCAGGTCCTCAGTGGCATGGAGGCACCCCATCCAGCTTCGTCAGGGCAATCTTAGACATAGTCGGCCTTCCACCTTCTGCCAGGGGCTGCTGAGTTTCATGTTGAAATCTCCCCTTTGGGGAAATGTGGGCCTGGGAGGACCATCTGACCTTGGTCCAGCGCCCCCTTGAGCCCCACAGTGGGTGGTACAGGCGGGGGGTGGCCCATGGCTGTGGTCAGCAGCTGGCTTCTCTCTAGCCTCAGCTGGGTGCTTGGCTGGCCACCTGTGATCCGCCTCGCAGGTGGTCTGATCAGGTGTCTGACGGCACAGGTGTGAATCATAACGGGACAGGCTCCCCCTGACTGAGATGGCGCCGGAGCATCGCTGACAAGGCAACAGCTCTCGTTAGGAATTCTTGAAAAGGGTTCAGGGGCAGGACAAAGAGGTGGTTAATTGAATGGTAGCTAATTCATTTATAATTATTCATATTCCTTTTCTTCGTCTCCTGAAGTCTAATCCTTTGGAGCCAGACTGGGGCTTAGAAAGATCTAAAGAGGCAGAAGAGCAGAGGAGTCAAGAGCAAGGTTTGAGCCTTGACTCTGTTGATTAGCGGTGTCAAGCTCCCTCACCTCTGGACCTCAGCTCTCCTATCTGTGAAATGGGTTTTCATGAGGAGTAAATGAGGTGATATTTGTCAAACCTAGAGCATAATGCTTAACCCATAGTCAACATTCAGTGAGCTCACTCTCTTTTACAGGCTCACTTGTGTATTCAGCAGGTATCTGTTACCCAGTGTCGGCACTGTATAGTACAGCTCCGTCAAAAGTGGTGAGTGCAAGTATTCAAATGAGTGTATGGTCATCATTCAAACAGCGTAGCACAAAGCCAGCCAAGTCCTTTCGTGGAGAAAGAAGGAGAAGCAGAGGGAAGGCTCGAGAGACAGAGGGTGGGAGTCCGAGTTTGTGGGTCTGAGTAAATGGAAGCATGGGCCACGCGAGCCCGGGAGAAAGGCCGTGCAGGCTGGGGGACCAGCAGGGTGCACGCAGGTCCCAAGGTGGGACTGTGTGCGACAGCTCCTGGAGGAGCAAGGATCCCACGTGGCCAGGCAGGGGGCATAGGTGGGCCTGTGCTCGAGATGTGTCCGGAGCCCAGAGCTGCCGGACGCTGTGAAGAGGGACTTTTGGCTTTGTTAGGCTGCCAGGAAGGCAGTGATGTTGTGAATGGAGGTTTACAAGGAAACAGCTCTCAGATGTCAAAGCCTGTAAGCAGCCTACCGGCAGCCCCGAAAGTGTGGTCAGAGCAAGGCCAGCCGCTCCTCTCGTGTGAGCCTCCAGCGCTGGGTCTTGCCTCCAACTGTTGTTACCGTGGTGTTTGCTAAATGGTGACTTTGTTTCCTACATCCCCTCTCTGTTTAATCATGGGAATTCTTCTATAAGGAAATGCTTCCCTTCTTCCCCAGTTACTTATTTATCTGACAATTTATGATGCCAGTGTGGACTCCCAGATGTTTACTGAGTTCTCTGGGTTATAGTCCAAAACTGTCATTATTTTGTCACTCGGGGTGTTGTAGCTTTGGCCATTGGGGAGCTCTTTCGGGCTGACTCCTGTGTCCTTCTGGCATGCCTCCATCATATTTTGAGCACTTCTTTACTCTCTGGCAACACAAGACACTTCAACCAGGTTCATCTTGAATTTCTCCCTGGAATTAACCACTTCCCAAGCAGCTTTGGTTCCCTTTATTGGATAATGGTATTTAGAAACCAAGATCTGGTGGTGGGTGTGCTCATTTGCTACTGGAGTGTATTGCTTCTCATCTTAGCAGATGGAACTAGGAAATGCATGGATGCTGACCCATGCACACACCAGATCAATCTCTCTCTCTCTCTCTCTCTCTCTCTCTCTCTCTCTCTCTCTCGGGGCACCTGGGTGGCTCCTTCAGTTAAGCATCTGCCGTCAGCTCAGGTGACATGATCCCGGGGTCCTGGGATTGAACCCCGCCTGAGTGAGTCAGGCTCCTGGCTCAGTGCGGAATCTGCTTCTCCCTGTCCCCACTGCTTGTGCTCTCTCACATTCTGTTCTCTCCCTCTCTCTCTAATAAATAAAATCTTTTTTTTTTTTAATTCTATAAATATTTGTCTCTCTCTCTTTATCTGTCTGTCCATCTATCTTTACAAATCTTGACTTTCATATTGATGCCTTTACTTCCAGTCCAAAGCCTTAGGGATCATTTAGCCTCTCCACTTTCCTTATTTCTAACTTCTTCCTCTGAGAGCAAGAAACCTCACAGTTATTATTTGCAGTATATTTACTTATTTGTTCAGTCCTAGAACACACCCCCTGTGACAAATAAAAGTAGAGAGTCCTATTTGTGTACAGTTCTCTTTTTCTTTGGCCTTACAGAATCCAGGCAAATAATGGTTCCCTGAGTTCCTTAGGCTGCTTTTGTTCTTCCCGACGCCCTTCAGTGTGGTGGACTTACTCACCTGTAATCCAGTCGCAGTCACTTTTGCTGTTTCTATCCTGATTTGAATGACGATTTTAATGGTTTATTGTTTAGGTGTGGGAAATACTGGATTCTGAGAGCCAGAGCTGTAGAGACTCATCCCGGGTGCCTCATTCTAATCTCATTTCCCCATTCTTTCCACCCCTGTCCCACCCACCCCCTGTACATTACCAGTCTCTTTAGTTTCTCGTTTGTCTTTCCTGGGCTGCTTCTGCATGGATGAACTAATCCATGTGGATGTTCTTCTATTCGTCTCTTCTGCTTATACAGAGTGTTAAAATTCTATAGATACTCTTTTGCACTTTGCTTTTTCCCCCCCACGTAACGGTGTATCCTGGAGATCATTTCATATCCCTTCATAGAGGTCTTCCATAATGAGCTTTTTTAACTTTGGCAGTTGGGAAAAAGATGAGCAGCCCAAGAAGTAATTTTAAAGTTCTATAACGAATGATGATGATGACGATAAATAGCATAAGCATTACCATTAATTGAGCATCTTCTGTATACCATGGTCTGTGCTACTACGCATCTAGATTATCTCATCGAATCCTTCCTAGAGCCCGGGGAGGTGGATGTTGCCTCCAATTTACTGATGAGGAAACTGAAACTCACTAATACTTAGAATCTTGCTCAAGTTCATAAAAAGTAGGGCCACAGTTTGAACCCCGCAGTTTGAACTGTCTCCCAAGTTTGGGCTTTTGAAGAGGCCATCGGCACCATCACGGAAGTCCCAGGTCGAAACAAAGTGAGTTTTTAAAACCTAGGCACATCCCAGACCTTAATACCCTGTTGATTGTGTATCACGCTGCTAAAGTTGGCATGTTCCCGATGACGGGAACATGAAGGTAATTTACTGCCTGTTTGTTCCCAGGAAAAGGCCCTTCCTTCTCGAGGACCACGGGTCCTGCCTCTGAGGCAGGAGAGGAGAGGGATGCTAGTCGGGGCCTGCTCCCTGGGATGCAGCAATAGATCTGATCTTACACCTCGTGACCACAAGCCAGGGCAGCCAGCACTGTTCCTGGGAAAGTCCATTACCCCGCAGGGCTGTTTGCTTAGCAAAGCACTCCATCAAGCCCGAGTTACAGCAGTTTCTGGTAAAACTGTACAGCAGAAGCAGAAGAAGAATTTCTCTGAGCCGGAGTCTGGCTTCTGTTATGAGAAGCAACAGACTGGCAGAGAAGCAACACCGTTGAGTTGGTTGAGAGTGTGGCTTCTGGAATGCAGGGGCCTCACCCCCGTGTCCCATTTTCTAACTCAGTGGCTTTGGGTAAGTCCCTGTACCCCTCACAGCACACCTCTGCCGTGGGGATAAGAACCATGCCTGTTCTTGTCAGTGGTCCCCACGACTGCCCCCCAGGCTCAGGGATTTGCTGGGAGGATTCCAGGAACCTGGCGTATAGTCATATGATTTATGATAGTGGAAAACAGAGCAAAATCAGCAAAGGGAAAAGGCAAAAGGAGGGAAGTCCAGAGGAAACCAGGTTCAAACTTCAAGAGTCCCCTCCCAGGGAAGTGGTACGGGAGGCAGTTAATTCCCCACGACAGCAGGAGAGAAGTGCTTTCTCCTGGGGAAGCTCAGTATAGTCTCCGTGCCTGGGATTCTTACCAGGGGCTGGTTACGCAGGCGGGTTACGCAGGTGCTGCCTGCCCAGCGTCTCCCACAGTCCCAGATTCCCAGGAGAAAGACAGGTGTTCAGCATCAACTGCACCCTTCGTATAAATAGTTGAGGCACAGGGAGCCATTCTTAGGAGAGACTGGTGCAAACCCTCCTGAAATCCAAGTTCCCGGAAGTCAGCCACGCGGGGGCCGACCTTGCAAGCAAGCAAGCCCCTCTGCGGGGTTGCCGTCTTGGGTCTTTGCCATTCATTCTCTTCTGCAAATCGTGCCACTGGGTGGTCGCTGGATGGATTGAGTGGGATTATCCGCGGAAAGCTCTGGCCACGCTGCCTAGAGTGCAGCGTGTCCTTTAATAAATGCGGACGAGGGCTTTGACCGTCAGGGAATGAACTGTGAATGGTTCCTTAGCGTCGTACGAGTAGGTCGCATCCATCACCCACCTGCTCACCTTTTCATGTATTCGTGCTGCACTTCCGGGTTGAGACCTGCTTTGTGCGGGGCTGTGTAAACCCTGCGGGCCCAGCCACCCCCTTCCTTGAGGATGCTGTGTGAGGGCTCCCAGTCTGGCTGGGCGTTGACTGTGGGTGGGGGGTGGTAGGAAATCTTGGGGGACTTCCAGGGAAATGGGAAAGGATGGCTTTGCACGCTCAGAGTTGGTGGGATGGGTATGCCGGGGTTAGAAAACACAACCTCCTCACAGCCAGCTGTTTGTCTTGTTTTGCCTCCTGCAGCCAAAGCGAAGTCCAAATGCGGCCCGACGTTCTTCCCTTGCGCCAGCGGCATCCACTGCATCATCGGCCGCTTCCAGTGCAATGGGTTTGAGGACTGTCCCGACGGCAGCGACGAAGAGAACTGCAGTAGGTACCAGGAGCGGCCGGCCCCCTCCCTTGTTCGTCCTGGTGGGCTCGGCACCTTTGTTGCCACCCGCTCCTCCCTGTGCTCTTCCCTCCCCTGGGCTCAGGCACCTTCTATCCTTACCCAGATCCTGCTCTTTCCCGCTTCTTCCCTGTGTAAATGTGTAAATGCTTAGCTCCCATTTCGTGGGGCCCACACGAAGCGCTAGGGGCCTGGGACGTACTTTGTTTCCTGTTTCGACAGCAGCTCTGCAGGTGCAGGTATGTGCCCTCATTAGCAGGTAAGGTGTCTGAAGTGTCGGGACGTCAGGGAGCTCAGCCAGCATCACACAGGTCATGAGGGGCAGAGCCAATTCTCTGCTTCTCCATACTCTCCTCTGGTGGACTGTCTCAGTCAACAACCTGTATCGATGTGCTGGCTTTTCTTGCCGCTTTGAACGAGTTTTACAAAGATGTTTATATGCATCAGAAGAAAATATTTTTGGAAAAACGCCCATATAGTACAGAAAGCTAAAGTTCTCCGTGTCTGTGCTCGCTTCGGCAGCACATATACTAAAGTTCTCCGTGTCTTGTGACTGCCCTGATTCCTTTTACGTGCTGTATAATATTCCAAGGCACTGCACAGACAGACACACGTCCCCTCGTGTTCTCTCTTTGCGCCCCCCACCCCCTCACCTCTTAGCAGTCTTGGTGTTGAGCTCCAGCTCCATGGCCTGGAGACATACCGTCCCTTCCTGGCTAGCATCTCTGTGTCCAAATGCACTTCACACCCAGCGGCATTGGTGACCTTCGGGCATGTCTTCCTCAGGGCCTTTTGTGCCCTGCCAGCTCTTCCAGCAAGTGGCTTTGGAACTTGCAAAATAAAAAAAAGCATAAAGAGGAAAATGAAACTGCCCAGAATGACACATTGTTCAGATGTGAGTTTTTTTGTGCCAGGCCTTTCTCTGTCCCTCTTCCTCCCTCCCTTTCTGTGTGTGCGTACGTATGTATGTATGCATATGTGTATATACACATATATGTTATTCATAAGGATTGTTATTATTCATATAATTGTTATTTATGTTATTAATATGTTTTCAAAACATGTTGTCATGACTCCAGTGGTTGTTTTGAGGAACTGGCTTTCCCTTACCCTGTTGACTCTGGTATAAGTCCCTGACGAGGAGGGGGTCATCTCCTGTGTTTCTTGTGCCTTTCCAGGGAACAGTTGTCACTGTGCCCTACCAGTGGGGACATGAGAAGTATATAACTCTCCCGTGTGCCTTCTCCTTTTGCCTTATTTCACCTTCTGGATCCCAGATGGCAGAAATGCGGCGTAGCGGCTAGGTTGCTGAATGGTTAGTAGAGTACCAAAAACCCACCTTAGCAGGAGGATGTAGGTCCCTAATAGGGTAGCAGCTTGACTGAGCCAAGTGACTCTGGAGCTGGAAAACCTGGCCCTAGGTTTGTGTTCTGCCCTGATTAAGCTGGACTGGCTGTGCTTTATGATCTCCTTGCACAGTGGTTTCCTCGTCTCATGAAATGAGGACGCCCAGAGCCTGCTTCCTGGGTCATTGTGGCAATTAGACGAGGCAGTACCTGAAATGTGTTCAGTGTGGTGCCTGGCAAGGGGTAATTGATTTTGGAAACCCCTAGTGACTTAAAACAAAGCTGTGAGTGATGAAGAGGAAGACCCTATTTACTAGCATTTCACCTTTGGCTTAGGGTGTCCAAGGATGTGCTTGTTCTATATTTCACTAAGTCCATTAGTAAATGTGTATCAGCTTGATCTTAGATTTCTACTGTCCATGGGGATCTTACAATCTAAGGGGGTAGATATATATATCTATCTATCTAAGGGGATATATCTATATATCTATATCTAAGTGGAATTATATATATATATATTCATATGTACATACTAGAGAGTAATTCAATGGCAATAAAAAGCAGGTGATACGTTCTAGTATATACATTCTAAATGTGCTATTCTCCATATTCCCTGTTGTACTAGAGACCCTGTATGATTTAAATGTTTGGATATTGGTCTTTAATTGTCTAAATGACTTAATTATATCCATTCCAAATTCAACTCATAGGGGATTAAGCTAGCATTTCCCTCTGGCATATCTATCATCTAAAAATAATGGGTTCTAATTCACTGTTTTGAAACTGGCAAATGAAAGGAGAGAACCCAGCATTTATCTTCCTTTTTCTAGATGCATTGCTCTTCTGAGTAAATAGCCACCAGACAGGAAAGGGTTTTTTTGTTTTTTTTTAAATTGAAGAATACCAACTAACGTGGAAGAATGAGAGCATCAGAGTATCTGTTTTGTAACTTTGGTGAAGAAATGGATCGTCAGCGGCTCCTGAAAGCATTAGATGAAAAATCGGTGGGGAACATTAAAAGGGATAGATGTGGCCGGACCCGCCTGGGACCCGCCGTCCATCTCTTCCCAGACAGCTCTGGATCAATGCTGTGCCACTTCAAGCACAGTGTTGAGACCCCATCAGTCCGTAGATCTCTTTACGTTCTGATCACCTGAGATCGTACGTCTGGATACATTCAGAACCCAGAAAGGCAATGTTTTCATTTTTGCTTTGAAGTCTCAAGTGCATCTTAAGGAACTCCCGCGGAGCAGAATAGCCCGTTACTCTGTTTACCCAGAGACGTGTCATTTGGGTTGCTCTTCCTTCATGCCTGATGTTCAAGTCTCCTTCTGGTATCATTGCCCTCCTGGCTGAAGTAGCTCCTTTGGCCGTTCATTTGAAGCTGGTCTGCTGGCAACACATCCTCTTAGTTTCCCTTCATCCAACTGTGTCTCGATTTCACCCTCATTCCTGGAGGGTATTTTTACTGCTTATAGAATTCTGGGTTGACAGTTCTTTTTTAAAGCACTTTACAAATGCTGTTTCCCTTCCTCTGGCTTCCGTGGTTTCCGATGAGAAATTTGCAGCCATGCAAATGGTTTCCCCATAGAAAATGCATCATTTTTCTGGCTGCTTTGAAGATTTTTTTTTTTTCTCCCAGTCTAGCTCTCAGCAGCTAGATGATAGTGTGTCTGGCTGTGGGGATTTCTTTGAGTTTATTCTGTGTCGAGTTCTGTTTGAATCTGTAAGTTTTCGTCTCTTGCTGTACTTAGGACCTTTTCAGCTATTCTTTTGTTCAGATTGTTTTCAAGCGCTCCGTGTCCTTATGGGATTCGGATAACAACTTCGGATCTTTGGTAATTGTCCCACAGGTTCCTGAGGCTCTGTTCGGTTTTTAATCCATCTTTTTCCTTTCCTTGTTCAGGTTGGATAATTCCTATTAGCCTTTTGTCAAGTCTACTTTATTCCCTGTCATCTCCAATCTGCTTTCGAGCCCATACGGGGTGTTTTTTTTTGTTTTTTGGGGTTTTTTTGTTTTAAATTTCAGTTACCGCATTTTTTAGTTGTAAAGTTTCCTTTTGGTTCTTCTTTATATCTTCTGGGTTCTTTGCTGAGACCCCCTATTTTCCATTTGTGTCGGGAGTTGGTGTGCTTGCTGGCTTGTTGGCGTCCTTCGGGAATAGCTCCTTTAACGTCTCCATCACATAATTCCTACATCTGTCTTATTTTGGCGTTGGGGTCTGTTGATTATCTATTCCCTTGAGAATTGAGATTTTCCTGATTTTCCACAAAGCAAGTAATTTTGGATTAAGTTCTGGATGTTTTGATGATTACGTATGACACTCTGGGTTTTGTTTCAGTCCTACAGAGAGTGTTGATATTTTGTTTTAGTAAGCAAATGACCCTGTTGGGTCAGGCCGTGAATTCCTAACAGCCCCTCCGTGGGCTGCGGTTGCGGTCATTTTCAAGTTGTTTTTGCAATGCTGTTTGGATCTGTGATGCCTCTGCACCCCTTCTGGTCAGTTCGGGACCTGGACAGCGGTCTGTGAGTGTGGTTCTCAAAGTCTTGGGTGTGCTGATTGGGACCAGACCCACGCACGTGTCACCTGGGGATCTGCCTAGAAGTTTATAAATGACTTTATGGAGTTGCTCCCACTCCACCATCTCTCTAATCCTTTCCAGTTTCCTGGGACTCTTGATGGGAGAGGGAGGGAATAGGAAACCTACCACCACTACAATGATAGTTTGAATTTTGGTCCTCTTCTCCAATTGGGCTACTCTCGTTTACTTTTCAGAATCTAAAAGACCCGCTGTGTTTGTCCGTGTGTCTGGCGAGGCTTTTATTGCAGCTGCATTCAGGGAGAGAGCCAGGGCGGGTGTCATGACTGCATTAGACTTGGAATGGGAACCTCTCACAAGTCAGTCTGAGCATCACAGGAAAAGAGGCAGCCAGATGTTGTGTGCCTTCGGACATGAGCCAGCAGGAACATCACCGTGAGGTATTTCTGCCTCCAGTTGCAACCTGAATCTGATTGAGCCTCTAAATCTGCCCTAGTCAGTTCTGGCAGCCATGAGAGACAGCCATGGATTAGGTGACTGAAACAGAAACTTACTTCTCATAGTCCCGGAAGACCCACATGCAGGGTACCATCATGACTGGGTTCTTGGTGTGGGCCCTCTTCCTCTTGATGTCCTCCCTTATCCTTCCTTGGTCTGTGCTCACCCAGGGAAATCCCTTGGCGAGACATCTCAGAAGGGCCCTAATCCCATCATGAGAGCACCACCTTCATGACCTCTTCTTACCCTAACCTCTTCCCAAGGCCCTCCATGCCCAAGACCATCCCATTTATTAGGGGTTAGGGTTTCAGCATATGCACTCTGGGGGACACAACGTGCACTTTCGACCGCCATCCATTAATTCATGGGAAATTCAGGGACAGGAGAACACGTTGGTGGCCCGTTGGGGGATGGACTGCCAGATCCACAATGGGGGAGATTTTGCAGGGCTCCCGTTTCATCTAGTAATACATTCTAAGAAAAATGAGGGGACGAGGGAGCCTCCAGACTAAAGGAGACTGAGAGATCAGTCAAATGCTGTGTACCGATCTCATTTCAATCCCTATTCCAACAAACCAAAAAAAAAAAAAAAAAAATGGGAATTGATTGGCACAATGTAAATTGTGGTGGTATATTTAATGATATTAAGGCGTTATTGTTAGTTTTCTAAAGTGTGAGAATGATTTTTTTTTTGAGAGAGAGAAAGTGAGGGGACTGTGTGTGCATGAACAGAGAGGGGGTGAGAATTTCAAGCAGATGCCATGCCAAGCACAGAGCCTAATGCAGGGCTTAATCCTAGGACCCTGAGATCATGACCTGAGCTGCCAAACCAAGAGTCTAATGATTAACTGACTGAGCCACCCAGTGCACCAATATTCTGTTATTTTCAAAAAGTCCTTATATATAAAGATGTGTGTGTATATATATATGTAATATCTAATACCATATTAGATACTTATAATAATAAATATAATAAAAATGTATGTAAAGATGAAATCACACAGGGGTAGTGGATGAGGGTAGAATTGAAATAAAATTGTCAGTGAGTTGATAATTTTTAAAGCCTGGTGATCAGAACACGGGGGTTCACTATGCCAGTCTCTCTTTTTGGATATTTGAAATTTTCTCTAATAAAAGAGTAAAAAGAAATAAAGATAAAAGAGAAGTTTTGTTGGGTTATGTCTTGACTTTTCATATATAACAGGAGAGTCTTTTTTTTTTTTTTTTAGATATTATTTATTTGAGAGAGAGAGAACACAAGCCAGGGGCAGAGGGAGAGGGAGAAGCAGGTTCCCTGCTGAGCAGGGAGCCTGATGCAGGACTTGGGATCATGACCTGAGCCAAAGACAGACACTTAACCAACTGAGCCGCACAGGCGCCCTGAGAGAGTTGTTTTTCAAGAACTTTGTTTCAACAGCCACATTTTCCCACCTTTTGCGTTCATTTGACTCAGGAGTAAAGAACCAGGATTTCCTCTTAAGGCTCACAGTGCTGAAATTTTACCCCTTCACTTTTTGTCCTCTCTCCCTTGTTTATGTTTGGCCCCTCTTCTCCCCTGTGCTCAGATGTCCTTGGCTGGAGGTGGGACGCTGCTCGGCTGGCCACACAGCCCTGACCCAGGTTGTCACTAGGTGAGGGCAGAGACACCTTGCCCAGAACCAAGATGGCAGAATGGCCTAGATGACCTCTGTGTACCTTTGATTCAGGCTAAGGATCTCCTGCTCTTGCTTTCAGCGGAGCCGTGCCCAGAAGAAGCACCGTGTCCTACACTGTGTTTCTTCACAGCTGATGAATTCTTACCTGTCCCCCTGACCAGCTGCCTGGGTTTGCCAGTGTCTCTGTGGGTTTTGTTCGTAGAGCCCCTCAGTGCTGCCTTATTCCCGAAGTTCTATTCGTGTCAGCCAGATTCGATGCTCCCTTTCCCCGGTGGCATCCTCGAGGAGTCGGGCCTGCATCAGATGAGCTGGAGGAGAAGGGGGTCTCGGGAGGGGGACTCTTCCGCCCAGTGCTCCAAAGCCCCCTCATCAACATCTCCTTAAAGACTCCTTCCTTCTGCTTAAATGACCTACATCCTTAGGGAAGCACCCCTGGTCTGCCAGGGCTGGGCTGGCTCATTTTCCTGTGTATTCACACACCGTCTTGGGCCTTCTCCCAAGCCAAAGCCACCGAAAAAGAGAGGCCTGCCCTGGGCACCCTATAAAAATATAACTCCTTCCCTGCCCAGTCTCCCACTCTCTCTCTGTCCCCTGCCTCACTGTTCCTAACACTGCTTTGTCTTTGTTCTCTGTCTTCATGGCCACTCTGTGACCTCGTGAGAAGGTATTGTCGTCAGGTTCACAGCTCTAGTCCCAGGGCCAAGTGTACAGCCTGGCTCAGGCCTTAGCCTGCAATAAATGTATGTGGAAAAAATCGCACTTCTCGTGCTTTATCTTCATGGCATATTGACCTGCCTGTCTCCCCACTAGGATGGAAGCTCTTTAAGAATACAGACTAGGTTTTCCTCTTATCTCCTGTGCCTAGTAGAGTGCTTTATTTAAAGGAAAAAGTCCATAGTAAATGTCTGTTGAATGAGTGGGCCAAGCAGCTAGCTGATCGAACGAAGGGTTAAAGCAGGAAGACAGGCCGTCAGGATGTATTCCTAACATACGGATGTCTTGATCTTCTCTGCAGGCTCAGATGTCTGCCCAGAGGGCGTATTTAGACCGTGCACTGTTCATTAACCCCAGCTTCTGCCTTCCTCCAGATTCTCCTCTCCTTTCCACAATTTCCATGCCAGACCTGTGCGAGATACTGCAAAGGATGTAGAGACGGGTCAGATACAGGACTCTGGCATTGTTGCGATCACACTCAAGCAAGGGAGACAGAAATACTCACACCCAAAATAATTACAATATGGGGTTGGCTGTTGGGAGTGCTGTGGGAACCAGTGATGGGGGACATGGTTCCCTTCTGGGCTCCTCAGCGGGAGCTGTTGAAGGAGATGGACCTAGGTGCATAGGTACCATTAAAAATTGGCCCTACAGTTCCATGGGGGGCTTTCAGGCCAAGGGCCCAGGCAGAGGCTGGGGGGTATGCAAACTGCAGGGTGTAAAAGCCACTTGGTTGAAGACTGCGGAGCGCTCACTATGCATATGGCAGAGTTCTATATGCTCTGCATGTACAATTTCATTTTAGGTTGGTAATGTTCTTACTCCCCTCCCCTTTCTAAAATATTTTATCTATCTATCATCTCTCTCTCTCTCTCTCTCTCTCTCTATCTATCTATCTATCTGAGAGAGAGAGTGCACATGAGTAGGAAGGAAGGGGAGAGGGAGAAGCAGGCCCCCCACTAAGCAGGGAGCCCAATATGGGGCTCAATCCCAGGACCCTGGGATCATGACCTGAGCCGAAGGCAGGTGCTTAACCGACTGAGCCTCCCAGGTGCCCCTGGAGATTGTATCTTATGCCTAATGAGGAGCAGTTGAACCTGAGCCGAGTGCAGGGTGAGGAGAGGGAGAAGGTCAAACGTGATTGGAGCCTGAAGAGCTGGGACAGGATGGTCCCTTTACCAGGAGTGGAGTCACAAGAAGAACGAGACAGGGGAGGTCGTCCCTTTCCGACATGCAGGGTGTAAGGTGCGGGCCTCTTGAGGCCACAGTGTCCACAGGGCGTCAGAGGTGTGATGTTTATCACAAGAGGAAAAGTCTGGGAAGCCATCCATGGGAAGGCGGTGGTTGAAGCAGTGAAATTGGACAAAAGGCAGGCGTGGGTGTTGGACAGGAGGTGGGCACGGCCAGGAAGCCTTTCTAGGGAGGAAGAAACAAACCGTCACCGGCAATGAATCAGAATTCTGCCATGGCACCCAGTGGACTCGAGAGGGGTTTTGAAAATTCACATCCTCCGAGCCCTTAGAGACTCAGCGGGACTGAGGGCTCTGCCTCCTGCCACTTGGCTGGAGTGGTGAGCTCTTCCCCTCGTGCAGCCTCGGAAGAGGGGGTTGCTCCAGAGCGTGGCCATGTGCAGGCCACACTGGCTTGGTGGGCGGAGGGCTTGCTGGGAGCAGACTCAGAAAAGAAGGCGAGAACTCGCCGCTCACTGCACCCAGGCCGCCTCTTTGAGGGTCGGGGCTGCAGGCGTTTTCCCGCACGAAGTGAGCAGTGCGTGTGGGTGGCACAGAGGACTTGCGGAGGGGCTCGGGGCCCTCCATCCCGGGACAGAGGAAGGCTCCGGGCAGCTCCGTCTCCGCCAGCTGCCTGGTTTCCAGGGAAATTGGAGCTGGAAAGCAGAGCCCTCTCTGGAGGCCGTGAGGTTGGGCTGCTCGGTGAGGAAGTGAGCAGTAACCGCCCGGGGATGGGGAGCAGATGGGAAGCGAGGGAGCTGGTGATGAGGAGTCTCTCATTGATGTGTTTTATGAAGAACCCTTTGAGGTGGAAGAGGGGCCGACTTCACAGACTTTAAATGGATTAAAGGCGACATTTCCTACATCCTGCTAGAGACAGATTGCTTCATTTCCTGTCTTGAAGCTGGTCAGCTGCTTCTGGGCAGCCGCGGTGGACCCCGGGTCCTTCTCCTTCAGATGTGGTTGAAGTAAACGCTGCCAGTTGAATTAACCACGGAGCTTAAGCTTAACTCCTTCCTCTCTCCCCCCGGCGGGAGAGACGTGCTCTCTTTCCTGAGTATTGTGGGCTGGGAAACAGATCCTCAGATCCCTGTGTTTGTTGTGCTAATAATAACCAAGGAGCTTTTGAGTCTGCTGTTGAGTTTTTGAAATCGACTCTACCGACCATTTTGTCCGTCTTTATGGAGATAAATGTTCCCCTTTTGGTTAACCGAGTGAAGTGATATATTTTTCGGTGACCGGAAAACCTTCCCAAGGACAGAGAAAACATAACGTTTGGAGTGCGTTCGATATGGGTAGACAATACCGAGGGATGACATCCTAATGTGGGAAGCGTCTCCTGCTCAGGTTATGAGCCCTGCATTGAGCAGTTACTCCTTTAGGGTCCTGGGTAGGGTTCCGTGGGACCACAGGTGCCCAAAGACTCGACCCCCGTCTGCCCAGCGCCTCCAGGGCTTGTCCGCCATCGTCCCGTGCGTGCTTACCTTCAGGTTTGGCCAACCCTGGCCAACGGGTGCAGAGGCCCTGGGAGAAATGTAGTGAAACTTTGGGACGGGGGCGGAGGGTTGCCCCCCTCTGGCTAAGTGAGTCTGCCCAGTGACTGGATGTGTTTATGCCTTGGAGGACTGTGGTTGACAGGGATCTCTCTGGGAGGTGTTGCATCCCCGTTTTACCTTCGTGGGTGACAATTCAGGGCCATTCTTAGGAACGTTAATTTTTAGATGGGGCTATAATACAGGGCTGCTTTTGGCTCCTTTTAGAACTCTCTGGTCTCTTTTGAAACTATCTTAGGATCGTCTGCTTTTGGAATTGTTAAGGCAGCTTTTTATAGCTCTTCGTCTCCCGCCATAGCTGCCTACTTTCATTTCTTGTTGGCAGTTGTCTGAGGAGTGACGGGCGGCATCTCTCCCTTCTGATTTGCTGTGGCCGTGGGAATGGGCGCACAGAGCTTGCTGGAATTTATGTAGATGGAGGATCAGTAGATCCTGAGGGAGGTGAAGGCTCAAGGGCTCCTCCCAGGAAGAAGCTCCCTCCTCTGCCACTGTTTCTCTGCACCCCCTCCCCATTTGGGTGGTGGTGATGACCTGCTATTTTATGAGGAGCCGTTGATAAGGAGCAACTCCAGGTGTGTTTGAGCACCGCCCCCACCCCCCCAGGGCCTGTGTCATCTGAGCAACTGGCCATCGACATGGGGAGGATACTAAAGCCATTGTTTGTGGGCCAGAGGGCATTTTGTGAGGGAGGAGTAAAGAAAAAGGAAATTACATGATCCCTGAAACGTTTCTGATCCACGAAACACTTCAAAATTTTTAGTGAAGTCTTTCAAACATACTGAAAAGGCAAAGTAGAATTAAATGAACACCTGTGTCCCCAACACCCTGCTTTTTTTGTTTTAGTTTTTTAATTTTATTTGTTTGAGAGAGAGAGGGAGAAGCAGACTCCCTGAGGGGCAGGGAGCCCAATGCAGGACTCCATCCCAGGACCCCATCCCAGGACCCCTGGATCATGACCTGAGCTGAAGGCAGATGCTTAACTGACTGAGCCACCCAGGCACTCCCCCAAACACACTGTTTTAAAAATCACATTACCAGGGTCCTGGGTGGCTCAAGTCGTTTGAGCAGCTGACTTGATTTCTGCTCAGGTCATGATCTCAAGTTTGCAAGATCGAGCCCCACGTCTCGGGTTCTGTGCTCATCAGGAGTCTGCTCTGCAGGACTGGGGGAGATTCTCTCTCTCCTTCTGCCCCTCCCTCTGTTCGCTCTCTCTCTCTCAAATAAATAAATCCTTTTTAAAAATCACAATGCCGGGGCACCTGGATGGCTCAGTCGTTAAGTGTCTGAGGTCATGATCCCAAGGTCCTGGGATCAAGCTCCCCATTGGGCTCCCTGCTCTGTGGGAAGTCTGCTTCTCTCTCTCCCAGTCCCCCTGCTTGTGTTCTCTCTCTCACTGTGTCTCTCTCTGTCAAATAAATAAATAAAATCTTTTTTAAAAAATCACTTTGCCTGTTGTTATATTATTATATTAGCTATAGTTAATAATAACTTTATTATTAATAATATATATAACAATGACATTACTATCAGTATAGCTAATAACACTGTATTGTGTACTTGAAAGTTGCTGAAAGAGTAGATCTTAAAAGTTCTCACCACAAGAAAAAAAATTTGTAACTATGCGTGCTGATGAAGGTCAACTAGCTTACTGTGGTGATCATTTCACAATGTATACGAATGCCAGGTCATTATTTTGTACGCCTGAGACTAATATAATGTTATACACTAGTTTTACCTCAATTATAAAAAAAAATCACATTCTCTTTGCCTTATTTGCTTTAGATTTTTTAAATAAAATGTTACCAGATATCATTAAAAATTCACAGTATATACTCCTTTCCAGATTCTGTCCTCCTCCCTTCTCTCCAGAAGCATCTGCTGTCCTGAACTTACTTTGCTCCTATACTATCTTATTAGTGATATTTATCCATCTGGACTCTGGTTCATTGATTTTTGGGTTTTCTTTTGGTTGATTGATTTTTTACTACTCTTCATTGGAGGTTGGCACACTGTGGCCCCTGGGCCAAATTTTGCCTATCACCTGTTTTTTAAATAAAGTTTTATTGAAACACAGCCATGCTGTGTATCAGCATAAAAATCCTTGTTTATGGATTTTCTGCAGCTGCTTTCCACTACCACGGCAAAAGCCGAGTAGTCCTGACAGAGACAAAGGCAGAATGATTAGCAAAGCCTTAAATATTTACTAGCTAGCCCTTGACAGAAAAAGCTAGCCACCTCCTTCTGGAGAATTCTGTTCTACCAGTGTAGCACATGTATCTCTTCTCCTGTGGGTGAGCATTTGGGTCATTTCTCATTTTTAAATTTTACAAACAGGGCTTCAGTAAACATTTGTGTCTGTTCAGGATTCTCCGTGGAGTATGTAGCTGGAAGCAAAAATGCCGGGCTGGAGGGCATGGACACCTTTTTATTGGGAATTACTAAATTGGTCTCCAAGGGGGATCCCCCAATTTGCACTCCCACTGGTGGTCCCAAGACCGTCCCTCCCTCCGCATCCTTGCCAACAGCCTGGTATTTTAAGACCTGAAGTTTGGCCTGTCTGCTGTGGTCAGAGTGCTGTTTCGTTACCGATGGCAGTCGGCATTTTTTTCTGGTAGTTATGGACTGTTTGCCCTCCCTCTTGTGGCCGTTGCCTGATGGTATCCTTTGCCCATTTTCTACAGAGTCGATTGCTTTTTTCCTCTTGAGTTCTGAGCGATCTTTATATAATGTAGCTACTGTTCCGTTTGGTTATATGCATTAAAGCCAGTCTGTTTACTTGGTTTTCAGTCAGTCTGGATTCTTTATCAGAGCTGTGTTTTGAGGTACCGTCAATATTAGTTCATCTTGACAATGGGTGTGATCTGTCTATACACGTCCCACACACACACATGTAATGTACACGTGTGCACGTATGTGCATCCGAGCGCACAGACGACTTCTTTTCTGTAGGTGAGTGTGCGGGGTTGAAAGGATGTGAGGCTGAAGAAAGGTAAGTCGACGCCAGCCCTGTCAGCAAGGTTGATTCACACAGACCCCCCCACTGGGGTGTTCGTGTGCGTGTGCGACCGGCCCACCTTGGAGCAATTAGAGTGCCTTTCTGAGGCTTCCCGTCAGAGTGAGCTGATAGCTGCTGACATTCGGGCAGCATGCACGTGACCCACAAGGGCCCAGGGAAGCCGAAGGCCACCTCCGTGGGATGCCGGAGGGTTTGGAGGGCTGCCCTGGACAGAAACCGAACATGATTTGTGGTTTGAGCCTCCCCGTTTTGGTTTTGGCTGAGATCAGACTTTGGTCTCTTTCTGATCAAGTTGAACCGTCCTCTGGCCCACAGCAGTAGAAATAACTAAAACCCGTATTTTCAGGCCAGACCACTTTTGGGTGACTTTACACTGATCCGTTACCTTTAAAACCGAGAACGCTGGCTTCCTCCGCCCCTCTGCCGCCTCTGACCTTTCAAGTCAAACTTTCTG
Organism: Procyon lotor; assembly: GCA_028646535.1. Lineage (NCBI taxonomy): Eukaryota > Metazoa > Chordata > Mammalia > Carnivora > Procyonidae > Procyon > Procyon lotor. Next base: position 18,497,374 of record CM053613.1, on the reverse strand, counting down.
AGGTAAATAGTTAAAGATAATGAGAAAAACAACCCCCCAAAAACCTCTGCAGTCCTTCGGGTTCCTGAAGCCCTGTGAAGTGTTCAGCCCTTTGCAGCCTTCATCTGTATGTGTCTTAAGAGCTCAGTGAAGCGTGTGGGGAGGGTGTATTACAAATGCCATCTTGCAGTTGAGGTCCACCGAGGACACTGTAGCTGACTTGCCCCTGGTCCCAGCTCGATCTCTGTGCTGGGCCTGGTGCCCCGATCTGGTGCTCTTCCCACCCCGTGCAGTGCAGGTGTGGGCTCAGTCCATTCCCTGACAGCCAAGACGTCCCCTGCTCGTCGTCGCCGGTATTGCCTTTGTAGGGAGGGGGCCGCGCTCATGGGACCGAGACAGACATAACTAGGGGAGCGTGTCGAACATTCTCTGAGCGTGTGCCGGGAGCCAGATTTTGCACTGCACATTTGCTCACGTGTCATCCCCTCTGATGGGCAAATTAATGCTCTAAGCAGGGCTGGCTTCAGGGGCCCGTCCATCACCTGCACATTTACACGGGGCCCAGTCTCCACTTGGAAGGGCGCCATGCTTGATTTTAAGCCCTTCTTGAATTTGTAATTTTTGAACAGCTGACCCTACCTTTTCGGTTTGCACCTGGCCCTACAACTTACATAGCCAGTTCCAGCTACGGGCAAAGAGACCGAGGCTCAAAGAGGTGAAGTAATTTGCACGGGATTACACAGCTCATAACCGGCAGAGCTGGGATTGACTGCTTTCTACTTTCTACTTTGTCTGTGCCTGTCAGTTTCATTTATTGAAAGTAGGGCTCAGGAATGAGCCTTGTTTGAATGGCACTGCAGGGAACAGGGAACAAGGTAAATTGTGCTGTGGAAATACTGATCTTCTGTGGAGATTTGCTTGGGTGTTGTTAAGTAGCTATGTGTTGACCTCACACTGGCCATTTGCCACCTTCTTCCTTGAGGGGAGGGACCACACCTGCCATTTCTCTTGAGGTTCTTAAAAAGCGCCTAGAACAGGGAGCCCGGACAGGGGTGCTGCTCAGGCTGACCCAGTAGGTTAGTGGGCTTCCTTGATTGCAGAGGAATTGCAGAGACCACTGAGTTTACTTTGGTGAGCCATGAGGATACCTGAGGGGTTAAGAAGCCGGTCCACAGTTAGAGAACGAGAAGAATCCAGCACAGCTCTTGGGCCAGATCTTGCCATCACCCCCGGGTAGCAGAGCTTTGCAGATTCCCAACTCCACTCCTCCTTCTGACTTTGCTTCTCTGTGCGTCTTATGCTCCCAGCCATTTCACTCGTGACTCTCCCAGGAGACGCAGGGTTTGTCCCAGGCTCCTCAGAGGCAGCTAACCTGCCTGGAGGTTAACCATGCAGAGTGAGCCATTGCCTTCCAGCCACGTTGGTGTGCTTACGGGGCACTGCCTGGTGACGTGGGAGAAGGAGGTTTTAGAATGGGGCAGGGTACGTCTTATCCTCATCGGCTGGCCAGTTTCCCAGGATGGTCTTTGAGTTAGCCTTTGTAGAAGATGAGCTCACTGTCCCTCACAGGACACACTCTTGGCTCTGGGAGTTCTCCATGGGACTTGCTGGCCCCCCTGGTGACCTGCTCTGTTTTCCCTTCACAGCGGCCAACCCTCTGCTTTGCTCCACCGCCCGCTACCACTGTAAGAACGGCCTCTGCATTGACAAGAGCTTCATCTGCGATGGGCAAAATAACTGTCAAGACAACAGCGACGAGGAGAGCTGTGAAAGCTCTCAAGGTAGGAAGCCTTCAAAGCTTTAAAAAAAAAAAAAAAAAAATAATCGCACCGCCACACCGCACCACCGTAACACCGAAAGGAAGAAAACCACAGTACCCCCCTCCAAATACAACAGCCACATTAATGTTTGCCCTTTACCCTGCAGCCCCTCTACACAAGCTTTTACTGGTAAGGCACCTACCATTTTGGATTTTGGATTTCTCCTGTATGAAGTATCACATGTGCATTTTCTCTTCGAAACTGTAATTCACCCCGGCTGGGTTGCATGCGGTCAGGATGCTCCACCGTGGGTTTCTAGATCGTTGCATTATTGGGCCCACCTGGATTGTCTCCTTCCCTTGCATCTCTTCTTCAGGATCAATTCTGCACAGTGGGACATGTGCACAGTTCATGGCTTACACCCCCACACGCAACTGTTGGAAACCATTTTTTTCTTTACACGGGTGCAGGCATTGTCTGTGCCTGTCAGTTTCACCTTCGTATCCCGGGTATTCACCTCTGTTCTCTTTTTTCCGTTTTTGCTAATTTAGCAGTCATAGAATGATAGCTCCTCAAATGCTTTAATTTGCATTTTTCTGATTATGAGCAGAGTCAACATATTCCCCTGTGTGTTTGTTTACTACTTTGTTCCCTCTTGTGTGAATTGCCTGCTCTGTCAGGACTCTTGATCTCAGAGCAGTTTTATGGGATCTGAAGGGATGCATTTTGCGGGGATGGAAGGTGAGCTTTTTAGGGAGCCCAGAAGGATACAGTGGGGTCATATCCTCCTCTGGTAAAACTGATCAGGCACTTTACTCATTAACTCTTTTCTGGTAAACACATTTTTTAAAGATTTAAAAACGTACATCCATATTAAGGCATCGTAAAAAGTATATATTTCTAATGTAAACTGGTATGATCTGTGTGCAGTCACTACTTTTTTCACTTAATATCCTGTTGCTGTGATTCACCCACATGATTGTTTGTTGGTAGAGTTCATTTGTTTGGACTGTGATTCGGTGTTCCGCTGTGTGTACCACAGTTTGTAGATTGAATAAAACTGTTAGCCAGAAAAGCAAGAGGAAGAGGGCTAACTGGTTAGCTCATATGTTGGGAGGCAGGATGGATGGAATAAGCCCAGTGAGGTTACAAGTAAGTCCTTTTCAAAGTCGTAGCCTTTATTTTGGCTAATGTTTATTATGTGATTAAAAATGAATGAATGAATGGGTCGTGGGTAGGCCACAGGGGAGGGTAGATCACACATCAAGGATTATGACCAGTCCAAGTCTGTATGCCTGAGGTGCATAGACAAGAAAAGACAAAATGTTTATCAACATAGATTTTGACAAAATCTGTGCAGAGGACAGCTCTGGGAGGTGAGTCTTAGGTCGAATTAACTTCTGATTGTCCTCATGTGGAAAATCCTCTCCTTGAGTTTTCCCTTCACCAGGGATTCTCAAAGTATAATCCTGAGACCAACATGACCAGCATCATGTGGGAACTCTTTGGAAATAAAGAGGTCAGGCTGCATCCCAGACCAGCAGAATGAACCCAGGAAGTGGGCCCAGCAGTCTTTGTTTTAACAAGCCCTCCAAGTGATTCAGATACCCAGTAATCCTGAGAACCACTGTTTTATACTAAATTTAGAGAGGTTTCTAATCTTGCCATATGGCTGGGAATTTATTTCTTTTTTTCTTTTTTAGAGAGAGAGCATGCATGCAAGTGAGTAGGTGGGGGTAGAAGGTGGGGGTGAGAGAGAATCTCAAGCAGGCTCCCTGCTCAGTGCAGAGCCCAATGTGGGGCTCGACCTCATGACTCTGAGATCATGACCTGAGCTGAAATCAAGAGTTGGGTGTTTAACCAACTGAGCCACCCAGGGGCCCCAGGAAGCTGTGTTTAATTTGTACCTTATGTGGTATTACAGTTTATATGTGTTTAAGTTATGTGAGTTCAAGTACCCATAATCTATTAAAATGGTAAGTTTTTTGGGGGCACCTGGGTGGCTCAGTGGGTTAAAGCCTCTGCCTTCGGCTCAAGTCATGATCTCAGGGTCCTGGGATCGAGCCCCGCATTGGGCTCTCTGCTCAGCGGGGAGCCTGCTTCCCCCTCTCTCTCTGCCTGCCTCTCTGCCCATTTGTGATCTCTCTCTGAATGTCAAATAAAATCTTTTTTAAAAATTAAAAAAAAATAGTAAGTTTTTTGCTGTTGTTTAAATAGAGTAGATGATTCTGTCATTCCCTCAACGGGAATATGCTCTGCAGTGAGCATGAGATGAGAATCCAGACCTGCTGTCCCCTTGGCCAGTCCGCAGTGCTGCATTCCTCCGACGATATGAGCATCCTCCTGCTCTGGGTGTGATTCTAGTACTGAAGGGTATGCTTTTTCTCTATCATGTAGCTTCTAAATGCGAACTGGCTCCTAGATTTGGTGCTTGAACAAAGGAATACCAGTGTCCCAGTGCTGGAGGCCACCCTGATTCGTACTGGGCTTTGGGGAGACTGAGCTTCATGCAGGGTCTTCTTGAAGAATTTCAGAGGCAACTTGACTGGACAAAATACGGTCTTATCCAGGGTTTGGCCCATTGGCATCCTAATAACAGCGAACATTGAACAAGTCTTACACCAAACACTGTGCTTAGCACCTTCTGCCCATGAGCTCGTTTAGTCTGAAAATACCCTATCTGCTTCTGCTGGGCTCCCAGCCCTTGACAGATGCATCTCTGCTTTCACTTGATGGGGGAAAATTATATTTCATAATGTTTATTTGGATGGAGTGGAAGAGAACTGGCCCAAAGACAGGAAATAGGGTGCTTCTTGATATACTTTTCTTCCAACTCGATGGGGGTATGAAAAAGCAGTGTCTCCACTTTAGGGACATCAGCTCTGTGTGCCTCTCCTCTTCTTCTTGTTCATCCAGATTTAGTTCCCTTTTTTTATCCTTGGCCTTCAAAACTAGCAACAGACTGTCAGGACTTGGAAGTGGGAGTGGACTGTGAAAGTACAATCATTACCATACCATTCTGTTCCATCCGGGATCTAATAGGGATCAAAGAACACTGTAGTGCAATGGATTTTTAATTGTGGATTCATTGATTGGAAACACAGCCTGTTTACTGGGTAATTCCAAAAGCAGGATTGTGTGTGGCTTTTCTGTTTCTTAGGAACGCATCTGGGAGGCAGCAGGTACCGCCGGGCAGATGTAGGGTGTGGCCAGCCCTCAGGTAGCCTCAAATGTGTTGGACTCAATCCTAATTGAACCGATTGATTCTTTTCAACTTTGGATAAATGCCTGAATGGGGCAGGCATCCTGCAGTGATCCTTACCCACTGGGGCTCACACCCCAGTATCGTCCCATCCTCTGAATGGGATCAAGACCTTGTGACTTGCATGGTTTTTTTTAATTGTGGCAAAATGCACATAACATAAATGCACTACCTTAACTATTTTTAAGTGTGTAGTTAATGGTGTTACATATATTCACATTGTTATGCAACGCATCTCCAGAACTTGTTCATCTTGCAGGACTGAAACTCTGTCCCCATTAAACAGCTCCCTATTCTCCACTCCAGCCCCCCGACAACCACCTTGCAACTTTCTGTTGCCGTGAATTTGACTCCATGATAATGCCTATAAGTGGAATCGTACAGTATTTGCCGTTTTGTGACTGGCTAGTTCACTTAGCGGAATATCCTCAAGGTTCATGCATCTGTAACGTGTGTCAGGTTTTCCTTCCTTTTTAATTCAGGCTGGATAATACTCCATCGTACATTGATACTACATTTTGTTTATTCATTCACCCACTGATGGACATTTGAGTTGCTTCTACCTTTTGGCTGCTGGGTGTAGAGATGGCAACTCATTTTTAGTAAAGAAAGTAACAGGACAGTTGATTGCCACTTCTGAGATTCGATCAGAAAAGACTTTGGGGTCTGTTATGCTCACTCTCTCCTGCTTATGCAGATGGGAACTGGCTGCCATCTTGGAAGCTGCCTCCTGTGGCAAGGAACTGGGTAGGGCTCTGACTCAAAGCCAGTGAGGCCTTGAGACCTGTCAGTGGCCGCCTGAAGGAGCTTGGAAGTGGCTCCTCACCCAGCCCAGCCTTGAGTTGTCTGTGGCACTGACTCGCAGCTGGACCATAACCTTGTAAGAGGTCTTGAGCCAGAGCTAAGCCACTCCTGGGATTTTGATCCACGGAAACCAGCAGATAATACATATTTGGGTTTCTAAGCCTATACATTTTGGAGTAATTTGTTATAGGGTAGTGAGTAACTAATAAAATGAATACCTTTTAAGTGGGTTCCCATTCTGATTGCTGTCATCACAGAGAGCTTCTGAAGACTCAGGCAACGGTGAGAGGGTTAGGCCTGGGAAAGGAGATGAGGCATATAGGAGAAGCGTAGCCATCACTCTGGGCCCTAAGTAAATGGCAGGGACCAGTGTAAGCATGGTACCTGTATTTTCCTATCCAGTCCCACAAAATTCCTGTGAGAGAAGGTCCTCTCCCAGAAAACAGCCCCCATTTCTACACGAAGAGCTCGAGGAGCACACAGGTTGTTCATGGTTCTGCTGTGTCTGAGTAGCGAGTAAATGCTGAAGCCAGGTTGGGAACAAACGAACATTCTTCCTGTCACCTTGTGACACGGCCATCTGGTTTCCCTTGCCTGGGGCCGGGAGCTCCAGGTGGCCCGCGCATGCCCGGCCCTCGGTCCTGTGAGCTGGAGGGGACGGCTGTGTCCAAAGGCTGCCCTATTTCCCCTCTGTTTGTACTCAGGCTTTCCTTTCAGGAGGAAAGACTAATGACGCCTGTCTGCCTTCCCACTCCGTGAGAGAAATGCTGGAGAGTTAAGCATTTCTAAAGAAGCCACCAATGCCAGGACAGTTAATTGAGTATTTTGGCAATTGGGTTGCAGTTTCTTTATCTTGCCTGCTGTATCCTGGTGATAACGCTCGAGGAGAATTTGGAAGGCTGGTCCTGAGGTTTGGCACCTCCCCAGCAGCGAACAGTGACAGCTTTGTCCTGTTTCTTCTGTAGAGGTGTGTGTGTGTGTGTGTGTGTGAGAGAGAGAGAGAGAGACAGAGGGGGGTTGGAAGGGAGAGAAATTGAAGGAGGGAGGGAAAGAGCGAGAGAGCGCGAGAGAGCCAACAAGCAAAGCGTCCTGGTGTTCTGTCAGTGGGCAGGTCCTGGGGTGCGTCCATGGGCCAGGCCTTGAGCTGCATACAGAGGGCACAGTAATGGCCTTGGCCTCTCTTGAATTGTGTTCTCCCTCAAAAATTCATGTGTTGAAGTCCTAACTGCCTCCCCCCCCGCCGTGCCTCAGGATGTGACCTTATTTGGAAATAGGGTCATTGCAGAGGTAATTAGTTAAGATGAGGTCCTACCAGAATCAGGTGGGCCTCTAATCCAGGCTGACCAGTGGTGCCCTTATAAAAAAGGACCCATTTGGACACGAACGCACAGGGAGAACACCATGTGAACGTGAAGGCAGAAACTGGGGGCGATGCGTCTATGAGCCAGAGACCTCCAGAGATTGCCGGGAAGCCAGCCCCAGTCAGGGGAAGAGGCCCGGAACAGACCCTCCCTCCAGCCCTCAGACAGAGTCAGCCCTGCCGCTGTCCAGCCCCCCGGACAGGGCCATGGTAAATTTCTGTTGGGGGAGCCATCGGGTGTGTGTGCTCTGCTCACGGCAGCCCTGCCAGCCCGCCGGCCCCCAGGGAGCCACACTCGGGCAGGGCACAGCTGTGTGCCTAGTGTTGCGGCGGAAAGACCGACCAGGACGGGAGGTGCTAGAGAGTGACCAGAGCCCCAGGGCCGGGAGAGAAGCAGAGCCTGTGGCATGTGGAGGGGCTGGCGGTTGAGAATGAATCCTCGGGGTGGGGGGGTTGCTGCTCTGCCTGGTCTTTGGGGTCGTAGAGTGGCGCCAGGGGAAGCGAGCATCTCCCTGCTTGTGTTTCGAGCTGCTCATCGCCGGGACAGGGTGGAAGGCGGGCCTCACTGACTGCATCCATGGCTCTGCCGGAACTGGAGCCAGCGAATTGGTGCCCCCCAGGGGTCTGGCCGAGACCGTCAGTACCTCTCCTTCCAGGCACCTGAGGACAGTTGCACTTGCGTCTTTCCCCGGCCGGTCCCAGTGCCCCAGCCAACCAAACCCTCCAGCGGCTGCCTCCGGTTGAGAGCTGGAGTCCAGGCTTCCAGTGACTTAGGGACGGTGATCGCGGCCTACCCTACCCTCTTGAATAAACCCCTCAGAGAATGCCGGAGAGGTGAGGGAATGCAGCAGGAGGAAACCGAGAGACCGAACAGCCAAAGATCGTTTCTAGAGAAATCATGGAGGGCATGAGATGGGAGAATACTAGTTTTTAGGGTAATTTTTCAAGTATGAGTGGAAAAGACCTTTATGGATTTAAAAAAATAGTCTGGGTTTAGGGGCTTGAACCCAAAGTCTTGCAGCCTCCGATTTGATGGGTAGTCAGGATTGACTACAAAACTTGGGCCACCATGTGATGCCAAGAGCGGCGTTAGGTCCCAGGAAAGAGCCATCACCGCAAAAGAACTCATTTGGTTTTGCTTAGAATAAAGCGGCTGGCGGTAACTCTTAATGGCAGGATTGCGGGAGCCTTTTTCCCCCGTTTAATTTGAGAGTTTGAGAGCCCAGCTGGGCTAGGAAAGGCCGAGATGCTGACTTTGTCGGGAGGGTGGGAGCCATTGATTGCGGCCTCTCTGTACCTGTGGGATTTTCGTCTTCATAATTGAGTGCATCATGAAAGCGTCCTTTCCTTGAACCACCGCAGCAGGAGCTTGAGGACGTCTGAACTGTCCCTCACTGACAAGCAAGTCGGAACGATCCTCCTCTCAAGACCGTAATTGCTTCCTGATCTCGCAGCCCCCAGGGTAATCTCCAGAGCTGTTTCTTTAGGCTCCCCCATTGCTCACGCACATCCCCCTTTTCTTGGCTCTCCTGGCTTCTGTCTCCATCTGTCCATCTGCCCATCTGTCCCTCCCTCTCCTTGGCACGTGGGGACATCCAGCCTGGACCCCTGAGGCAGTGGACCCCGTGTGGGGCTCACTGCCTCTCTGCAAGTCTGTTTTATAGTTTTTCTGGCTGCTACTTGATGATGCAGGGGACATCTCTCTGTCCCGTCCGCGGACAGCTTGTGGCCCTCCGTTCCCTATCCCCACCTTCTCCCAGCACCCTGTTATTTTGCTAACTCTTCTTGATATTCATGCCTACAAATCATTCGTGGAGTGCCTCCTGTTACCTGGCCCTGCCCAGGTTCTGGAAGAAACACACAGCTAGATCAGATTAAAATTGCTCCCAGTCTGCAAGGGAGAAGCAGAAGGCCCTACAGATACTTCCCCGAGAGTGTGATAAATGCCATAGCAGACGACTAAGTGGAACGCCATAGGAGGCAAGACTGGGACAGTGAGGAATGACAGCTTCCCTGGCGGAGCATGGCCGGATTTCAGAGAAGTCTCTGCCCAGTCTTTAAGGATAAATGAAAATGGACCCAGAAACAAGCAGGAGGTTGGGCATCCAGCCGGAGGGGTAGGGGAGGGGTAGGGCGGGAGCTAAGTGCAAATGTCTGTGGGGCAGGGGGTGGGCGTGGCGGGGCGGGATGCCATCAGGGTGGGTCGGAGCTGGCCCATGGAGACCTGCCTGCATGCTTTCCTCGGAAGGGGGGGCCAGAGGAAGACAATTGGGGCAAATGAGATGCTTAGCCCCAGTAAGGGAATTCATAGGAGGGGCCAGTTATCATTGCACACAAGGAAAATTCTGGTTCTCTATGGTTCTTCTGGGGCTCTGCTATCCCTCCAGGCAGAAGTATTGAGACTTGGGGAAGCCACACATGAGACTGTGGAATAATAGACTCTGTGAATTCCCCAGGATGAGAATTGTTTGGAAGGGTCGATGACCGTGGGCTGGATGGCCCCCGTCCCCCACCCTTGACTGATAGCTCGAGCGTCCTTCTTGGGTTGTGCAGTCCTGTGATCATCTTTCGTTTTTGGCCCCAGTTGGGCCACCTGAGAACCCCGGCCTGTGAGAAGTGGAAATGTGCCCTGAAGTTGCAGATACCTTATCACATTCTCCCAGATCCTCCCGGAAGACCTCTTTCTCATTTCCTCCTTGTGGCTGTTGAAAACCCAGCAGGTATCAGGCCGGTTAATTGGAGGTTCTGGAATGCCACAAAATGACAGAGCTGTGTTCTCCTTCCATAAGTTTTCTTCCTTGAGCTCTTGTCTCTTCTGCAATCACGCGAGCTGGCACTGGTAGTCCGCTTTTATGAAAGGTCTTCAGCAGAGGGCACTCTGCTAGGTGCCGCGGGAAGTCAGGAGAAGGCCTGGGAGCCACTCCGTGCCCCAGTAGCTTAGTTGAGAGACCAGCCAGGAATGTACAATCAACACCACCAACTCGAAGGATGTTGCATGAACCCTTGCATTTGAAGAGTACGAATTAACATGCTCTATGTTCTGGATACCGACATATGTTAGATAGATTGTGTTAGCCGCCCTAACCTCAGCTCCTTCCTGACTGTGTGCTCCACTCACGATCTTTGAAGGACCAGCCCTCCGTGCTCCCAAACTGTCCCTAACCACCTAAGCCGCTGCAGACCCAGTGAGGCGTGGACACGTGACCCAAGGGCAGCTGTTGGGGGCCGGCCAGCAGCAGATCGAGACATCTCCCTCAAACTCAGACGCTCAGAGCCGAGTTAGCCTTAAGAGGCTGAGCAAACACAGAAGGCTAGGGCCACATGGAATGTGGCCACATCCGGCTGCGGAGGGTGGAATTCAGAGTGCGGGGGGTGCATGTCTACCCATCTAAGAGGCCTCAGGTGGCAGTTCCCCAGAGAGGGAAGGAGATGGTGTTGGCTTTATCCTGCAGGGCCCCTCAGTTCTTAGCCCTGGTTCCCACTCGGCCCAAGCCTCTGTCTCCCAGAGTAAACCTTGCCTTCCACGTGAGCTGTGATAATTAGCATCGGCCATTCCCCAAGACGTGGAAGGGGGTACGTTTCATATGTACGCAGGAGGGAACGGGAAGCTGGGAGAGGCAGGGAAAAGAGGGAAACGTGCAAATTCTTTGAGGACCTTTAGGATCAGTATCCAGTGTTTCTTCCCTGAGTTTTTTCAACATGAGGTTCTTAGTGCGGAAGACTTGTGATGGTCCAGGGACTCCGTATTCATTAGGAGACTGGCTAATAAGTACAGTAGCTAAAATAAGGTGGAGGTGATGTTTTCAATACGTGGCTTAAAGAAGAGGAAATCTCTCACATACTCACTCCCCAGAGATGACACCCTGGGCCGACAGGGCGCTCTGCCCTCCTCAGTGATCCCCAAGCTGCTCCAGTGGCCATGAATTCCTGGGCTTTAGAAAGAAGGAAGGGAGGACACCAGGACTGGCCACTTCATCTTTATTCATAATCTAGTGACCTTGACTTAGTCACCTGGCCACAGCCAGCTGCACGAGAGACTGGGGCATGCACATTGCTGTGGGCACTCAGCTGCCCAGCTGAAACTCAGGAGTGTAAGTTCGGAGAGGCAGGAGAAGACAGAATGGGTGCTTGCTGGGGAATAATGAGCCTGTGTCTGCCACAGACTCTTGTAAACTGAGCCAGAAGGTCCAGGCGGCTTTGTGCCGGTAGCCTGCCCTGGCAGTTTGGGGGCCTGGACACCCAAGACCCCAGACTCCTCTGAGTGGCATGAGTGCTTCGCGTCCTGGACCTCTCGACCAAATGAGCCCGAGTGTTCCAGGCCAGCCCCTCTCCATCCCGGATGCCTAATTGGAGAGGCGCTTGACGTGTGTGTGTCTTCTTGCGTGGACTCCTTTATTATAAACCTGTCGTGGGACCCTCTGAGAGCCCAGCTTTTACCTTGATCTTGGAGTTTGATCAAGATGATAGTTAGTCTTCAAATGAAAGGAACCTGACTTGTCGTTTGTTTTTTCCGCCGAAGCCGGTGGGCCTCAGATCTGGCTCACTCTGCATCTGAAGGAAATCTCCAAGGACAGATGCTTTGTCCTCACTAACTGATTTGTTAGGCAGCCTTTCCCTTGTGGCTCAGAACATTTTATTTGCTCATTTTCCTGACTGTTTTGGTCTTCCTGTGCCTGCCTGCTTTGGTCTGCCTGCTTTGTTTGGTCTAGCAGCGCCTGCTCTGGAACTATGCTGTGTCTGTGGGGAGGTGACCATGTGGGGCCTCCCTCCCCATGGCACACATCTCCGTGCTGCCCACAGCTAATTCCTTCTCTCTCTCTTTCTCCCAGTCTCGGTGTGGCCATTCTAAAGTAGGTCCACAAATAATTCTTTGCCATTCCTCTCCTCAAAGAACTGGAGCCCCGTCCCTTCCCCTGGACACTGGGCCAGCGTTTGGGACTATTTTTTCTAACGGGGTGTGGCAGAAGTGATGCTCTGTGACTTCCACAGCTAGGAAGGAGAAGGGAATGCAGCTTCCTCCTTGCTCTCTGGAAGAGTCCCTCTTGAAAGCTTCAGGTGCCTTGTCAACAGTCCACCTGCCCTCTGGCAGCCATATTGTAAGTGAGCCCAAACCAGAGAGAGACCATGGGGAGGCCTATGGGGGGAGAGCAGTGTCTGGGCAGCCCCCATACGTGAGACCCCCCAAGCCAGAACTACTCCTTTCTTGAATTCCTAAACCACAGAAACTGTGAGAGATAATGGAAGCCATTAAATTTGAGGATGATTTGTTACACAGCAGTAACTCATTGGAACCCCATTCCCTCAGAAGGCGTCTCTCTGAGCCAAACCCTTCTGTTGATTGGTCCAAACCCTTCACTGGGCCCCTCAGTTCCCAACAGAGGTTTCACATGGTCCTCGTGTTCCTGAGCGTGCTCTCGGACTTGGTGTCACTCACCTAGGCCGGGAAGGCTGCTGGCCCCCAGACTCTGCCGTGTCACATTTCAGTCCCTCGAAGCTACTCCTGGTCACCCGGCAGTCCCATCCCCCAGGTGTGATCACACTTCAGGTGTGATCTGTGCAAAGTGTGTCAGGTGCTTCTCACAGAGGCTGAGTCCTAATCCCTGAGCCACAAAAACCTGGGGGACTTTAATTTTCCCTGGCCAGCCCTGTGCTAGGCTCCGAGGAGACAGAGGAGAACGTTAGATGGGAGAAAGTGAAAACCAACGAACCAGCAAAAACAAAACGATCCACCGGGCTTTGGGTGTGAGTTGTAGGACCAAGACCTCTCTGTCAGTCACCCGGCGGCTCTCTCAGACGTGTTCGTCATACGGTGCGTGAAGGGCTCGGACTTTGCACAGGGTCAGGCCGCAGCTCTCCCAGATAGTAGCTCCGTGGCTTTGAGCGAGTGACTTAACGCACTCTGAGCCCCATCAGCACCAAGGTGACAAGGCCTGCCTCCGAGATTGCTGGGTGGAGAAGTGAGAGAAGGCTGCCGAGCACTGAGCCCCGAGCAGGTGTTCCTGAGCATGGATTCCATTCCCCATGGGCCCACGGCTCCCGTATAACCAGCCAGCACGTGGCTGCTGGCCGAGCCTTTCCCTCTCTGGAGGAAGGCTGAATGTCGAGGAATCACGTGACCTCTCCAGGGTGCTCTGTCTCTGCTGCTCGCAAGGTTTTTCTCCTTCCTGCCTCCCACCGAGGAGCCAGGCCACAGGCTTGGTTCCGTCTGGCATCTTGCTTCCTGGCCTGACAAAAGTGGAAATAGCCATGGAACATTCCAGAGGGTGAATGTTCAGGTGCAGGAGGGGGTGGAGCCGACCTTCTAATGGTGAGGCAGAGAAGTTCATGGAGGAGCCTCCGTCATCCAGAGTGTCTGCATGATACCATGTCTCCGGCTACGTCCTTGGAGAAACTGTCTTACTGGTAAATAACACAAGTGAGTTTCACATCAGCCTTTGTTCACCCAGCAAATATTACCGCATCTTAGGTGCCTGAAATGCACCGATGAGTATGGAAGGCCCTCCGTTGTGTGGTTCTCTCCATTTCCGTGGACAGGCACTGGTTTAAAAGCCGTGTGTGAATCTCGATTTGTGTGGAGGACGTTTACTTTGACTATTCAGGAGCGAGAGCAAAGATTCACCTTCCGGTGGCAGGAGTGATCTTTTAGAGCAAAAGTGGCGAGGTAGAATCTGGAAGAAAAGGGAGCGGGAAAAGAAAGTCTCCAGAGGCACTGATCATCCATTCTAGATGATCACGCTCTGAGACATTTGGAAAAGACAAGTCACCTCCGACTAATTTATGGCGTGTTTTCTATTAGAATTGCAAAATTCGCATGGAGGGTGTTAAAATATGGCTTCACGTCATATTTAATACAGGCTATATTTAAAGCTGGAATATGAACTGAAACGTGAAACAAAAACTAGAAGGAGCCACACTAATTTGCTGGGTCCTCAGCTAAGCTTGGTTCTGCTCTTGTCTTTTTTTTTTTTTTTTTTCTTCCCTCCTTGTTCCTTAGTATTTTTCATGAAAAGTTCTTTGTTTACACTTTGCAGTATCAGGAGCCCCAAGATTTGTTCTCAGCCCTCCTCTCCCGGCCGTGGATACCCCCTGCCACAGGGAATTTATTTATTTATTTTTTTTACATATTTCCTCCAAACAAGTCCTTCATTAGTTCTATGATTTGCAGATATTGTCTCCCATTCTGTGGGTTGTCCTTCCCACTTCCTTAATGGTATCTTTTGGAGCCCAAAAGTTTTTAATTTTGGTAAAGTCTAGTGCATGTGTTTTTTCTTATGTTGTTTGTGCTTTGGTATCAGATTTCATCAGTCACTGCCTAATCCAAGGTGCCAAAGACTTATTTCTCCTCTTTTTCCCTGTGTGTTTTATAGTCCTGTCTCTTACATTGAGGTCTCTGCTGCATTTTTAGTCCGTTTTTATGTGTGGTGTGAGGGAGGGATCCGACTTCATTCCATTGCTTGGGGAGATGCAGTTGTTGCAGCCCCTTTTTGTTGCAAAGACTGTTCTTCCTCCATTGAAATTGTCTTTGTACCCTTGTCTGCTTTGCTTTTAATAAATACCCTACCTGGACTCCCTCAGCTGTATTTCTCGTCTGGGGACAAATTCACAAGTAGCTTGCAACAGCCCTTGCCTTCCAGGGATTTGTATTCAGAAAGAAGACAACGCTGTGTGATGATACAGCCAACATTTTCTTTTTAAGGGGTCAGATGCTCCCTGGTCGAATGACTTCGTAATACCACATTCTTCTCCTTCATAAAGGCAGTGTGGTCGCCTTTGCCAGAATAGTAGTATTTTTTACTCCATAGGTGGTGGGAGTGGTCGCCATAGTTTCAGTAAGTGGGGTCTGTCCTGTGAGTATTTTCTATGTGCCAGGCATTTCTCTGAAAGCTCTGCCTGTATTTAAACCGTGAGAACCCCCTGAGGCAGTGACATTACCTACATTTTATTAGTGGAGACAATGAGGCCCAGAGAGGTTAGCTCATTTGCTCTGGGCCAGTCAGCTGATAGGTGAAGGGTCAGGTTTGCATCCAGCAGCCCACCTGTGGGCAGCAGCGCACACCTTGACTCCTTCCGAATGAGGCCATTGTGCCTCTCTCGCTCACTGTCCTGTGCCCACTGCTCAGCACATAGTTGGCACTCGGTGACCCTTTGCTGGATACACGATGGCATGAAATGAATAGATGGCTAGAGGAACAATCCAGACAGAAGAACAATGGCCAGGGGAGGGAGGGTGATTGATGGGAGCAAAGGAGAGGAGAGAGATCCAAAGAGCTGGTCTAAGTGAGCACCCTGCCAGAGCCGGACGCGCCCCAAGGGAGAGGGACCTCACTGGGAGGAGGGGAGGAGGAGTGACAGGCAGGGCAGCACAGGGATGAGGCTGGGGCGCAGAGGTTGCCGCCCATGGCTCAGTCTGCATAGGAAACGTATGGACAGGCCATCAAGAGGCACATACACCCTGGCATCTGACGGCCTCGTGGACAGGGCTCTGGCCCGGGAGGCCCTGCTCCAGGACTGCACGGCCAACCAGCAAGGCCTCGCCGTAGATCTGAGGAGGGGGTGCGGCACAGGGATCCCATGATTATCGTTCTGGGGAAGAGGGGCCTGTTGTGGAATTCTGGAGACGTGGGCTCTCCCAGCAGCGCTCCAGCAGGGAGGGCAGGCTCTTGCGAACGAGCAGAGTGTGATGGGCTGTCAGAGGTGAGTCAAGCTCAGAATGCAGAGCTCCTGTGCTTCTCTCCCAGGATGGAAGCCGAAAAATTGCCTCCGGCCTACAGGGCTGAGGCTGTGCCAGTGTGAGAGCACAGCAAAGCCTGGAGACCGACCGGCTTCCCAGAAAAGGCAGGGCCTGCCCCCGGGAACCCGTGAGGGGAGCAGCGATCATTAGTCCTAGTAACGTTTGCTGGGTGCCGGGCCCCAGGCAGGAGCATTTTCTACTTTATCAGAATCTACTGAAGAGGCTCCTCCTTTTATTAGGATCCCCATTTCACAGGGAAGGAAAATAAGGTTAAAGAGATTGTGGGACTTGCATAAGGTCATTGTGGTGGTTGAATGTATGTATCCATTCAGCTGGGCTGAGGATGACCAGAGAATTGGTGGAACGTTTCTGGGTATGTCTGCGGGGCTTGTTCTGGAAGAGGTTAGAGTTTGGATCAGTAGAGTGAGTAGAGCAGATGGCCCTCCCTGGTGCAGGTGGGTCTCATCCAATTCATTGAAGATGAAAAGGCAGGGGAAGGGCAGATTCACTCTCTCTGCTTGAGCTGGGACACCCATCTTCTCTCTTCAGACTCTGGGACATTGGTGCTCCCAGTCCTTGGGCTTTTGAACTCAGACAGGGACCTACACCCTCAGCTCCCTGGTTCTCAGACACCTGGGTTTGGATGGGAACCATACCAACAGCTTCCCTGGGCCTCCTGCCTGCAGAGGGGAGATCATGGGATGTCTCGGGCCTCCAGAATCCCTGGAGCCAATTCTTCATAGTATAAATATCTCTGTCTGTCTGTCCATCCATCCATCTGTCCATCTCTCTATCTATCTCTCTGGCATCCTATTGGTTCTGTTCCTCTAGAGAACCCTGGCTGTCCAGTCATCCAGTAAATGGCAGAGCCTGGATTTAAACCCACACTCTTGGGACCTCAGAGCCGAGGCTCTTCACTACTACGATCTAAAGACACAATCTCTGTCCCCCCTAGGATCTTGCTCTTTGGTTTGGGTGACCAGGTGAACAAACAGAAAACAAAGAAGCAAGGGAGGGGATCTGGGCGAACCGCTTGGGGATGCTGTTCACAATGGAGCTGTGGCCAAGAAAATGGAGGCTCGGCATGTAGGAGAGAACAGGATGGGCTTGCTCTGCATGGTTGAGGGTTAAGCGCTGATGAAGTCACCTCTCCAAGACTCCGTTTTCTCCTCTGAAAAATGAGGAGCAGACCCGTCTCCTCATTTATTGTGACTGTCCGATGAAATAACTGAAATAACGTTGTGAAGGGCTTGGCACAGAGGAAGCACTCAGGAGCTCGTGGCTGCTGGGATTCACTGTTGTGTGGCCTGCGGGTGCTGATATCAGGGAAGTGCTGTCTCAGGGGCCGGGCCACCGGGCGGAGAGGAGAAGGGAGAAGACCCACCCCCGGGCCTCAGGGAATTTGGAGGCCAGTGAAGGAGATAAGGCAAGGGAACAGATCATTCCCGCATTGCTTGCTTATTTTTCTGTGCACTCCCCACTCCCAGATTGTAAGTACTCAAGCCGACATGATCAGATGAGTAACCTTCAGTGAATGAATATTTCAAAATGTAGTGTGCCGTGCATGATGCAAGAGTTCTGCCCGGGCCGCCATTTGGGAAGTTTCAGCAGGCGTGGGCCAGGCTCGCCTCCTCCCCGCAAGTTGCATTCAGGTTTCCTCCACCTGTTCCTCTCTCTTCTGGGAGACATGGGCCCCCCAGGGAATGATTGCCTCCTGGCGGTATTAGAAGTGAAAAGCCCACCCCCCAGCTGCATGAGCACACTGGAAGGCTCAGCCCACGGCACACACTGTGGTCCCATCAGCCAGAATAAGTCACACAGCCAAGCCCAGGCTCCATGGGGTGGGAGATGGGCTCTGCCTCTGGAGAACAAAACAGAGTTATGTGGCCAAGGGTGTGGGTTCAGAAAAGGGGGAAGAACGGGGACAGCAAGATATTTCCTATTTCGGCCACAAATGCCTGCCCGGGACCCTGCAGATGTCTTGATCTCCAGGATGCCTGCCCAGCTGTGGCCGAGCCCCTCCTTCCCGCCCTGACACACACAGCCTAACCCCCCAGATTCCTAGAGCGGCAGTCGCAGAGCCGAGCCCTGACTCCAGCCAGCGCTGTCATTTACTGAGCCTGTCTCTGACTCATTATTTACCCAGACCATAAAATAAAGCTTAATTCAGAATTACTGTAAGTCAGCACATCCGAGTGAAGCCGGCAGCTGGACCCTCACAGTCGAAAGCCAACTAAATAAAGGGGGGAGGGAATAGAAAAAAGAGCCACAAAGAACATGTCAAGGAATGCTTTATTCTAGAAAGGCTGTGCGTTTGTCTGTGTAACGTAATTGTCCAAAGCAGCTGATGGCAACAGCTGGCGGAGAAAGCCGGCCTTCAGTTTTGTACATGTGTTTGTCTGGTGCCTGTCACCATAATGGCACGAGCAGTAACGACCGCAAATTAATTCTGCTTCGTGTCTTCTCTTTCTTGGCTCTACCCTGACCACCGCCTCCCCGGGTCACGTAGGAAATGTATGGGGTGCCTGGCAGAGCCTTGGCCTTGGAGAGGCTGCGTGCACCAAGGGAAACACGGACACGCTCTTACGTGCCCAGCACTAGCCTACATGTTCCTTGCACGTGTGACTGATCTTCTGATACAACAAGCCTGTGAGATGGGTGTTCCTGTCCTTCCTGTTTCGCAGATGCAGCTGGCCACGCCCGGAGGGGTCTAGTGAACCGGGACCATCGCATGGCGTGGGGGGCGGGCGCCTGGAGAGTCACCCAACCAGGGCCCTCCCAACTGGCCTCTGCAGGGTGGTGCTTTGGGAGCTCTTGGGCCGTGCTTGGGGTGAAATCCGAACCCTTTACCAAGATCACAACACTTGATGTTCCAGCTCACTGACGGTCTCCAGTCACATCTCCTGCCGGCTGGCCCGAGCCACGCGGGTCCCATTTCTGTGTCTCAGGCACAGGCCGAGCTCTGTCCTGTCTGCGGGCCTTTGCAGGTGCTGCCCCCTCGGCCCAGAACCCTGCCCCTACAAGGGGCACGGGCCTCCCTGGCCACCGTGTCTCAGCAGGCTGCCCTCCCCTTGGCCTTCATACTCGGGATCACAGCGTCCTGTGTGTTGCTTCAGGGCAGCTCTTAGATTTGTGTATCAGGGGTTGTACGTCCTCCTTCTGGTCTGCCCTGTGCAAGCAGAGCTGAAGCTCTGTGTGCCCTGACTCTGCAGCACAGGCAGGAGGCTGCTTCAGAGCATGGGCTTTGGAGGCAACTCTCTGGGTTCAAATCCCGGCCCCGCACCTGCTGCACCCTGTGTGACCTCGGGCCCGTGGCTCTATCTTTCTGTCCTCTGTTTTTCCACCTGTAAATGGGGATAATAATGGAGTTATTTTGGAGAGGGGTTCACTAAGCCATAAAAATGCTTATAGTACAGTGCCTGATACACAGTAAGGACTCAGGAAGTGTTCACTGCTACTGTTATCACTGTTGTTCACGTTAGTATTAGCAGCACATAGTAAGTGGTCCATGCACATTCCGTAAATCCTTTTGGTGGAGTTGGGCAGGTGATTCTGTCGGTGGAAAAGGATACTTTCCTACTCACTCCATGGGTAAGAGGATTCCAGACCGCAAGGAAGGTGAGGCTGGTGGGCTCTGTGGTCCTGTTCTGTCCCCTCCGACAACCTCACTGATCTGAGGTTGTCTCTGATGCCAGTTGAGTCCCCCTGGAAGGCATCTGATGGAAGGAGCTGCAGGTTCACCCTGGGGCCCAACCAGGGACAGAGGAAGCCAGCTTGGAGTTGCTGTGGCCCGGGTTAGACTGTGCATGCTGGTCTGTGCAGGCCTTGCCTCTGCTCTCCTTTCCCTACAGTCTGTTTTGGGCTTTCCAGTCCCATTTGCCATCCTTGTCCTTGCCTTCTGCCTGCGGGGCTTTAGCCAGCGCTCACCCGAAGCTTTGGAACCCTCCCCTGGGGGTGCCTGAGTGGCTCAGTCAGTTAAGCAGCCTGCCCTTGGTTTCAGCTCAGATCAGGATCTCAGGGTCCTGGGATCGAGCACCCCATTGGGCTCCTCACTCATCGGGGAGTCTGCTTCAGGATTCTCCCTCTCCCTCTGCCCCTCACCCCACTCACTCACACACTCGCTTGCTCTAAAAAAATAAATCTTAAAAAAACCCAAAAACCCAACCCTCCCCTGCACTCCATTCCTTTCTTCTCCTTTGTGCTGGCCTCTGCTGCCCTCCTGCTCCTTCTGCCCACCTCCGCCAGCTTCTCAGGGGCACAGCATCACCCTTTGGGGGTCACGCCTGCTGAGAGCTGGGTTTTCTTTCTCCCAGTGTAATTGCTCATCCTGCTGAAATGCTCTGCACTCTTAGGAGAGAGAGTTATCCCAGAGACCCTACCAGCCTCATTTCCCCTACTCCCAGCTTCAGGGAAATGGGGGGAGCCTGGTTCTCACAGGGGTCAGGAGGAGGAGGCTGGTCCCCAGAGGAAGCCAGCTGGCTGGGAGTGGTGGCTTTGGGGCAGGGAGGTCTGGTGCACAGGTCATTCCCTGTGCACAGGTCATTCCCTGGGGCTGCCAGCCTTGTTTGGGTTTTCCAGTGGAAGCTCATTAACAGATCGAGTAACGGGGTGCTGGGTGGTCTGAATGGCCCTTGGGTTTTCAGTGCCCAGGAACTCCAGGGCCCCTGCTGTTCTGGGACTTTGGTTTCCTTTTTAATTTCTGTTGAAAGGAAGGAAGAACTCTGTGGAATTACAATCTACAAAGGACCCGTGTTGTAAGACCAGTGGGTGTCTTGAATGGCTAAGTAATTTGCGTCACCACTGCAGCGTTGATGGATCTCGGGAGCTGGGTTCTGTAAACAGAATCATGCAGGATCAGCCTGGAGGAAAAGTCACCAAATGTGCAGGTGGCCATCTCTGGTGGCAGATCACTGGGGACTTTTATGTCTTTTATGTCTGGTTTTAGACAGTTTCCATTTTTTTCAAACGGAGCGCCTTACTTTCATGTTTTGAAAGGAAGATGTAGATGCAAAAATAAATAAGACCCATGGCCCTGAACACTCAGTCTTGTGAGCTGGGTATAATGAAGACTGGAAAAATGACTCTTAAAAGCTAAATATACAGGTTTGAAAGACTATCTTCGTCTTATTATTTATTCATGCTAGGAAAATAGTAATATAATAAAACTACAGGTTTGCACAGGAGGTGGGGAATGGTTGAACAGGGGTTTGAGAGAACATCACTTATGAATATTTTATTGTGAGAGGTAAAATCAGAAAATAAAATCATACGCAAGAAGAAGGGGTTTTTGCAGTTCCTTTTATTTTTAAATGCATGTGGGAGGTGCTGTTTAACCCTGGGCTGGTTCCTTAATTTCTCTGTGTCTCAGTTTTCCCATCTCTAAAATGGTGAAAAATCATACTGGCCCATAAGGTTATTCTGAGGATGAAATTGATTCACATTTGCGAAACTCTTAGAACAGGGCTAGCACCTAGCAATTACTCAGTAAAATGCTGCTGCTGCTTTACTCTTAGTGTGATATTCAGGCTTTTGACTCCATTTTGTGCATTTTTGTCCATCTCAGAAGTAGCAGAAGTAGTTAATGGTAGTTAGAAGTAGTTAACAATAGTGAATTTGGGAACATGGGTAGAGTCCTCACCTCGTCTGAGCCACCGGGCTCCCTTCTTGATTTAGAGGATCTCATTCACTCCCCACATCTACTCTGTACTACTGATTCTCTTACTATCTTCACATCATAGATCAGGATGCAGAGGCTCAGAGAGGTTAGGTAACCTGCCCAAGATCACACAGCACGTAAGACTTGGACCCTGGCTCCAAAGCTCTTGCTCTGAATCACTATTTTCCATCACCTTGTCTTACATTTTGTGTTCTCCTTCATGTGCCCAGGAGACCCACTTGCCCTTGCTTTCCCTGGCATTCCTCCTGTGTCAGAGTTCCTCTCAATGAGGCGCCTGAATGCTCGACCAAAGGGATATGCCAGGAATTCCTCAATCTGTGTCCCCAAAGCAGAGACCAAGCCAACATCCTGGTCTGGTGGGAGCCCCCCCACGCCTACCGAGGTGATGGGTCAGGCAGTGGGAGGCTCCTCATGCGAATGTCACCTGTTGATGGCAGAGGGCTTCCAGTGAAAGGTGTGATGAGAATTGAAAGATAAATAATTAACTTCCTGTTTGTAGTAAGGCGTCGAGGTGAACAGTTTATCAGCATCCGTGAAACCCCCTATATAGGCTCAGGGCCCAGTGAGAGGGGGCCCTCTGCTTCCTATTAGGTGGGGAGTGTCGGTGCCTCTCGCACATTCAACCGGGACTCTGTCTGCCTGGCTCCGTGCTGGGTGCTTCAACAAATGAGGGTGACGCAGCTGTCAAGTGCGGGGACACCCCTTCAGGGCCCTCAGATAGGGATGCCAGGGGGCTCTAACACAGGGCCCTAGAAGCCCGTGGGCTTTATCCCAAGAGCAAGGAGAATCCGAAGGGCAGAGGTACAGTCAGATTTGCTCGTAGAGAAAGCACTCTGTTTGCAGAGTGGGAGCAACGAAGGGCAGAGGCCAAGATTAATATGCAGAAATCTGGCTGGGAGGCCACCTGTGTAATCCAGGAAAAGGCTGGTGGTGGTCTGCCCTGTGCATGGAGCTAGGTGAGCAGACTCAAGGTGGGCTAGCAAGACCCCAGTTGTAGTTTTGATGTTAGGGAGGGAATGATGGTGGGGGGGTGGCCCCCGCCTCCAGCCTGAAGGATTTAGTGGGCCTTCCCAGATAGGAGTGTCTGGTCATCGTGTGAGAAGGAAGAAAGGTTAATTAAGAAGAGTTAGGGCATTAGTTCTCTGCATAATTCCCAGCAGAATAAGAATAACCTCTTTATAGTGTTATATTTTTTTAAATAACTGTGTGTGTGTGTGTGTGTGTGTGTGTTGTTGTTGTTGACTGTTGTATCCCAGCCCCCAGAACAGTGCCTGGAACACAGGAGATATTCGTGAAATATTTGTTGAGTGGATAGTAACAGCAATGACTAACTTTTATAGCTGAGATTTTATGCTCACAGTTCACTACATTGTGGGAGGACAGCACCATTCCAAACATGATAATTTGTGGGAGAAAATGTACACAGCATGGTGAACAAGCTGGACCTCTGAGGAAAGGGCATTAAGCTGAGGGCTTTGAAGAGTGAGTAGGAGTTTGAGGAGAAGGAAGAGCACAGCGAGTATGAGGACATAAAGTGAAGAAAACACGGCCCACTCATGAAGAGGGGGAATGTGGAGACACCTTGCTCTCAAGGTCAACTAGGGCTGGGTGGGGTTGGGTCTTAGCAACAGATCCTGGCCTTGATCCCCAGAGCCACAGTGGCAGGAGTGGGAGTGGGGATGGGGGGCAGGAGCAGGTTTAAAGGACAGTTTGGAAGGTGCAGGCTAGAGGGAGTACCTCCTTGCCCGGATGAAGCCAAAATGTCTGGCGGGGCTGTGGCACACGGGCACCAGTTGGGTCCTCTAGGCCAGGGGCACCCTTGAGCCCAGACTGTGATGTATCCACACTCTCTGCTTCAGGTCCCTCCTGCTGTCCTGTTGCTCTCAAGGTCTCAGCCCCACCGAGCACCTGCTCTGAGCCAGCCACGCTGCTGGGTCCTTTGTGCAGAGTAACCCCCGTGATCTTCCTGTGAGGGTCATTGTCATTATCCTCACTTTGCAGTGGTGGCAGCCAACGTGTAGAGACTCACCCAGGTTCACTCTTCTAGAAGGCACCAGAGCTGGAGTCTGGGTCCAGTGCCTGTGCCCTCCTTCCCCTTCGTGGCCTGGCTCTCTCACACTCCCCGTGCCCTACTGATGGCCCCTCTCAGGAGGCACTCTCCTGACTGCCTCTGGGATCCACGCTGAGCCTTGCAGTTCTCAGCTCGTGGACAGCAGGGAGCCAGAGTGGCCACTCTTCCCACTTGAGCGCGAGGCACTTACGAGGCTCTCCGAGACTCTCCAGTCTTCCTGCTGCATTGGCCCCACCGTCCAGGTAACCTGGGTGTCAGCGTAGGTCTCTTGCCTTTTGACACAAGGGAATTACCAGTGTGAGACTGGGAGCAGCAGCAGCCGCGTTGGGAGAGCTCATCTGGGGCTCCGAACCCTGCTCTGGATGAGGGCAACCTGCCTCAGAACCTTCTCAAACACGGGGGAGTCAGTATTTACCTGGTGAGGGTTTCAGAATGTCCGGGGATGTGAGCTGCCTGGCAGTGTCCCCTAGGGCCGCAGAGAGCCAGCTGGCCGGCCTGTGAAATCCCTACTTTCTAGTGGCGTTGCGGCTGGGGGGCATTCTACAAAAGTAAGAGAGGGTATCTGACTGCGTTTTTGTGCTTATTTAGTGAATGCAGATGCTGTCCCTATTATTGAGGATGATTTGCCTCCCCCCCGCAGTTCTTTTGAATTGTGGTCAAGTCCACAGAACATAAAATTTGCGATCTTGGGGCACCTGGGTGGCTAAGTCGTTAAGCGTCTGCCTTCGGCTCAGGTCATGATCCCAGGGTCCTGGGATCGAGCCCCACATCGGGCTCTCTGCTCGGCAGGAAGCCTGCTTCTCCCGCTACCATTCCCTCTGCTTGTGTTCCCTCTCTCGCTGTGTTTCTCTCTGTCAAATAAATAAAATCTTTAAAAAAAAAAAATTTGCGATCTTAACTGTTTTTTAACTGTACAGTCAGTAGTGCTAAATTTATTCACTTTGTTGGGATGATTGGGCTTTTGAAATCCAGAAAAGAAAGCCTGAGTTCTCTTTGTGCAGGGAGGTAAAAACAAGCTTATATTATTCCTTGACCATCCTCCACTACTACTGACATTGGACTGGTTACCAATGTTTGGGTCATATATCCGGTTTGCACAGCCTGTCCCACATCTTGCCTCCCTGACCCCCATCTGGGGAGTGGGCTAGAAAGGGTGAGGGCCCAGGGAGGCCAAGCAGGTGTGGGGCCGCTTTCTTTCGAGCATGTTCTAGCACCATCTAGTGTCTGTGGGGCCTTGTGCCAGCCGGGTGAAGGCTGTTGGGTTTCTCCCGCTTCTGATGGTGGCTCTCTAAACCCAGAAGGCTTTAAAAGAGCACCGAGGAGATGTCTGTCTTTTCAGATCCGCCGGTATTTTTTTCCCGCTCTGATCTCTTGGAAACTTGCTGCTGAAATCCGTTTCGTTATTAGTCAGAACAGTTTGTCCCTTTGAAGCTCAGTCAGGGTGAGATTAATATGAACCTGATATTAGGCTATTAAGCATCAATTTCGTGAACCTCTTTATAGAGGAGAGCTGAAGACAGACAGTAAGAAAGGGCTGCATTGAGGGGCTCCCTTGCCAAGTCTACCTGCTCATTGGAAAACGTGACCCAGTCACCAGTTTTTGTGAGAGAGACGAGAAAAAAGAAAAATGTGTGTGTGTGTGTGTGTGAGAGAGAGAGAGAGAGAGAGAGAGAGACCCATGCATATGCTTTGATGGTGTGTGGTTTTCTAATAGTCATAAGAGAAAGACTGCAGTGTAGCTACACCTATATAATTCTATGCGCCCAACAGTCTTCTAGGTGCTTTGTATTTTAAACTAGTTAATCCTCATGACAACCCAAAAGGAGTGTTATTATTTGCCCATTTTACAGATGGGGAAACCGAGGCACAGAATGGTTAAGTCATTCAGCAAAGGTCACAGAGTCACAGTCTGTGTGTTGTGGTGGAGACGTTTCTAAGGGCTTGGCGGTGCCCAGGTTTTTAGTTAGGGCTCCTTTGCTCTTCAGCTAGCTACTGCCAGTGGCTGTGGTCTCTCCTACCCATGCGTCCTTTCTGGTCCAGAGCCCCTCACAGCCCCGCGCCCAGGGAGGGCCCGGGTTAGTTATGTGGAAAAAAACACTGAAGCTTGCTTGGGGTTGGGGACTTGTATGAAGGAGTTCCTAGGTAGAAGACCGTGAGAGTCTGTATGTGGAGGATGGGGCACCAATGTCCTTGGCTCTGTCCCTTCCCTGCCACATGTGAGCAAGTGATTTCCCCTCCCATGCCTCAGTTCCTCCATTTGGGGGCATAATAAAATGAGTTTTGTAGTGCGTTGTTGTTTGTTGTTTGTGAGAGGATACGTGACATGATGCTTATGATAGCACCTTGTCTGGTCTGTGACACGTGCGCGCTCATTAAATCCTGCTATTGTACACACACACACACACACACACACACGCACGCACGCACACACCCCGACTCTAATTAAAAACAGGCAGAGGACCTGAAGAGAGATTTTTCCAAAGAGGACATACAGATTACAGCTGGCCAATAGGCACACGAAAAGATGCTTAACATTACTAATTATCAGGGAAATGCAAATCAAAACCACAAGGAGATATTGTCTCACCCTGGTCAGAATGGCTGGTTTTTATCGAAAAGACAAGAAATAGCAAGTTCGCAAGAATGTGAAGAAAGGGGACCCCTTGTGCACTGTTGGTGGAAATGTAAATTGGTGCAGGCACTGTGGAAAATAGTGTGAGGTTTCCTCAGTATGATTCAGTAATTCCACCACTGCGTATTTACCCAAAGAAAAAGAAAACATTGATTTGAGATGATACACGCACCCCTGTGTTAATAGCGTTACTTACGACAGCCGAGATGCAGCCCACGTGTCCATCAAGAGATGAATGGGTAAAGAGCAATGGAATATTACTGAGCCATAAAAAAGCATGAGGTCTTGCTGTTTGCAACAGCATGGATTAAGTCAGAGAGAGACAAATACCCCATGTTTTCACTTCTGTGTGGAACAAAAAAACCAAAACAGATGAGCAAACAAAAAATAGAAATGGACTCATAAATACAGAGAACAAACTGGTAGTTGCCAGAGGGCGGGGGTTGGGGAGGGGTATTAAGAGGAATGAACTTTCCTGAGGGAAACCTGAGGGAAATCAGATTCAGAGTTATTTGAGAGACAAAAAGCCATCGTAAAGGGGATTAAGATGTACAATCTTCTAGTTGTAAAATAAGTCAGGGAGATGAGAAGTATAGCATAGGAAATACAGTCAGTAACATTGTAATACTGTGTGGTGATAGATACACTTACCTCGATGAGCACCGAATAATATGTAGACCTGCGGAATCACTATATTGCAGCCCTGAAAGCTGAGAAAGTTGGCTTTATCAGCTCCTCTCCTCTTTCCTCCTTCCATACACGTACACACATACGTGTGCGTGCATACACGTGTGCATGAGTACATGCATGCATGCGTATCAGCCTGGATCCTTGTGGACCAAGTATAACAGGAATGGTCCAGAAGGACATCAGACGTGTGGGAGGATGACAGACACCGGGGAAGAAATTGTGTTTGCACGTCGTCTCCTACAATGCACAATTACACCATCAGCATCTTACGGAAGCGGTGAGGAGGGAGATCCTGAGAAATTTCCTGCGCGCAGGGGCAAATAAATCGAAACGCATTATGGAGCTCTCATTACAGCCATTTAAGTTGTGTGAGGTGTCACTGCTGGTCTCCTTAATATGCAGCATGTGTTGCAGGTGAATTAACAATATTAACAAGCAGTCTCTTAGGTTCCTGTAAAAACTGGGCTCTCCTCCTCCCTTCGGGTGCTAGGCTGCCCTGTCCCACATCCTCACCCAAGGGGTCTGTCGTCTCTGCGTGTCTGAAGGAAGCCATTTCTTAATCCAAAGGTGTGGAGGCACGAGAGGGAATTTTACATACTCTCTTAATGGCAGTGGGGCCCCTTCTCAGATCAGAGAGGAGGCCA
>CM053613.1:18418360-18469264 GCA_028646535.1 Procyon lotor | reverse complement strand
CGACACTGCCAAAAGTCCGCCTCCCAAAAACTTTGTCACATCATTCGTTCAGGATAAGACACTCCTTCCCTGGCACCCAGCGCCTCCCCTGTGCCCACGAGCCGTGCACAACGAATCATGAGTCATGAGCCACGAGCCAGTTTGCCTGCGTGGCTGGGAGCTGCAAGCAAGCGAGCTGACCACTTTTAGGGCCAGCTGAGGCCTGACATCCCGAGCACCTACCCTACACCGGGTAATTCACTCGCCCTCTTGCATGGACCTCACAACCACCGCACCCCGTAGATAGACCTCATTATCCTGTTTCACAGATGTCCCCATGGGTGGACCGAAGGGCAAGCTAAGTTACCCAAAGCCCTACAGCTAACAAACGGCAGAGCCAGCCTTCAGCAGAAACGTTAGGAAGAGTCCATGGAACATCGTGAAGCCATGCTGAGCCTCAGGTGTCCCTGGTGTGCGACCAGGGAAGCAGGGCTCTGGGACAGGGCTGTCCTCAGGCCATGTGTGCAGATGAATGGGCACTTACATCCTTTGGCTTCCTGAGTGCGTTATGAAATACAGGACTCGGTTCACATACCTACAAGTTCAGTATCTCGCCACCCGACTTGTAACAACATAACCGTGCGAGTTCATTTTACCCATAATTTCTCTTGCCAGAATGAGCAGATCCTCTACGATTTGGGGGGTGCGGCGGGGGAGCAGAGATTCGGAAGGCCAAGTGCCCGGTTCTTGCAGCCTCGGTGGAAAAGTGTAATCACAGCAAGTTCGTCATCAGCAGTCAGCCTGCATCACTTAAATTGGTTTCCAAGAGGGCTTAAGGTTTATGAGAAAAGTTCAGCAGAGCTAAGCTGGTATTAATAAGTGCCTTGTGCCCACGGACAACATTGTAGATCAATACAATATATGCTTCAAATTCACATGATAAATGAGTACCATTATGACCTAATTAGCAAGACTCATATTTTGAATGGATAAATAATAATTCCACCCCATAATCCTGGACCACTTCTTGAAAAATGCTGTTAGTGCTGCTCTTTTCCTGCTATACAGATGAAGGCACGGGGAGCAGAAGAACCATTTACATATTTACTTGCTCCAGTGATGAGTAAACTGTTTTGTCTATATTCACGGACTTCAGTAGCTCAGCTGGGCTCATTATTTTTTAAGGTTAAGTAGCATTAAAGTGTTCTCACTCAAAAAAAAAAAAAAGAAAAAGCCAGACTATGTCTGGAGGGTGGAATTTACTGGGCATAGGTTACTTGGGGGGCTGCCCGCTCCCCCTTTAGTCTTCTGTGTTTGAGCAGCATCAGCTGAGTCCTTGACTAGAGGTGGTGGCCTTGAGTCCACGGCCGGCAGTGACCCCGGCTGGCTGCCCACTGCCAGAGGACCATCGCCTTGGGGACGAGAGGGTGGGCTCTGGGGCCGCAGAGACCTGGGTTCGAGTCCTGGCCCTTAGCTTTCTTAATCTTTCTGAAAGGCAAGTGAGCCTTGATGCTAGTACCTACTTGCTTGGGAGCCCGGAAGGGTTGGTGAGATGATCTGTGCTGTGAGATGATGTGAGATGATGTGACACCTGATGTAGGACCTGATCAACGTCCGTTTTCATCCATGGTTTTTCCCGACCTCACGTTCATCTTCTGATCAGACTGTAGCATGGGTTCCCAAAATGGGGCCCTCAGATCCCCGGGGTTCCACAGACACATCAGTGGGGGTTGTCCGCCTGGCATCTTTAGTCTGAATTAGAAACACCTGATTTTTAATTTTTATTATTATTTTTTTTTTCTCTTGGCTGGACTCTTGTCCGCCTCCTAGCAGCAACGTCTGTTGTCTTATGCTAATGAGAGGCTTGGATGGGCAGTTACGTTTGCTCATGGTTAACAATAATAAAAAAAATGGGAATCAGATGAATGAGGACTTGGTTATGGCATTGTGCTGATCGCTGTTGCAGCAAGGTTGTCCCCTTACATCTTACTTGAAAAGTGTGAGTGGCCCAGCAGGTGGCTGCTGTCAGGATATGTGGTCCTTGTGGGCCAGGTGGGTGCCTGGCAAGAAAGACATGTCAGTGATGGTGGGGGCATTTTGGAACCTGTGGTCTGGGTGGTGTTTGCCACTGAGCCTTCTCAGGGTCGGTGAGTCCAGACAGCTGTGCTCTGACCTCAGGTCATTACTTTTACTAGAAATGATGACTTTGTTTACCTTTTGCAAACCCTGCTTGTCCTGTCCTCTCCCGCCCATTATCACCCAGCTTGTGGCCTTGGCTCGAGCCAAATAAATGTCCTCAGACCTTCGGGAAAATGCTACACGCATATCTTCTCCCTGCCCTAGAATGCCCGTCTGTGTCGCGTGCCCTACCACAGGGTTCCGCAGCGTCCGGACTACTGACACTTGGGGTGGTTAATTCGTCGTGGGTGGTTGTCCCGTGCGCTGTAGGGTGTCTAGCAGCACCCCAACCTCTACTGCCGGATGCCAGCAGCACCCCTGTGCTCCGGTCGTGACAACCACAGGTGTCTCTAAGACGTTGCCAGGTGTCCCTGGGGCTCCAGATCGAGCCAGACATTTCACTGTCTCCACAAAGACTTCATTTCCAGCCTGCAGAATTCACCAGTAAGTTCTAGATGATCCCAGCTTGAGTCTGTGCATGTCTTCATTTTGTGTCCCCCATCCAGGATCTGGTGCACATCTTCACTACCCCATGTCTCCCCACAGAGCTGCTCCTTGTGTGATCACAGTGGCATTTTTTACAAGGGCCTCATGGCTTGCCCTTGATTACCATGAATTGAGTGCCTGATATTTTCCAGTCAC
The DNA here is from genome assembly GCA_028646535.1 of Procyon lotor. Classification (NCBI taxonomy): domain Eukaryota; kingdom Metazoa; phylum Chordata; class Mammalia; order Carnivora; family Procyonidae; genus Procyon; species Procyon lotor. The sequence goes on along the minus strand of CM053613.1, from coordinate 18,466,465 downwards.
TTCTTGCATATTTTCTCCCCGGTCCTTAAAACAGCCAATATTTTTACTGGGAAGGTGACTGAGGCTCAGAGACGGTAGGTCACTCACTGGTAGTCACGCAGCTGACGAACGGAAGCCGGTGCCCCTTCCACTGAACTCCAACCTCACCAGTTGAGGAAGGGCAGGCGTCAGGAGATTCTCTGTGACCGGTGTTTAAATCGTCTTGAGGAGGTGAGGGTGAAGGGAGGCGAGGAGTGCCCTTTGTGAATGGATGTGAGAAGAACTAGTACAGAAAGAACAGGTGCGACTGTCTCTTCTCCCCACAGCCTTGGAAGCCAGCAAGAGCGACGGGATGCTCTCTAATTGTAGAGTTGGGCTCCGGGTGGTTACTGGTGCTGCAGTCCTCATGGCTGTGTCCGGAGAGGGGTCAGCCTGACGTCCTTGGAAATGCCCTGGAAAGTGAGAGATCTCTTATTGGGCTAAGCGTGAGAAGAAGAGTCAGTAATGATGAGCAAGAGCAGAGGAGTGATTTCTTTTGCCTGGGAAAGCCGTGTCCGTCACCCCTGAATGTGGCTAAGGCAGTTCACCGGAGAGGAAAGTCAAGGCACTGTAAGCCTAGGTAGGAGAAGCTCACGCATTTCCGTAGACAGGGCAAAGCAGATCCCAACAGCGAGGGTCCCTGTCACACTGGACTGAATCTTGCCCTGTCTCTGAAAAGATGTGATTAAGTATTTTCTTGTCATCATTGTTTCTCATGATGAAAAATTTCCAGACACTCTAAATGTCCATCAGTGGAGGAATCGACAAATCCTAGGGTGAAATACCGTGCAGCTCTTGAGTTTTTTAAAAAAGTACAAGGCGTTGCTTGATAATGTGGTAATAATAACACTCGTGTACCCTTTAAAAAAAAACACCGGCAAACCAGTGCTGTTGACTAGAGATAGAAATGTGTATGCGAAAGTAGTTAAAAATGGATTTTGAAGTTGCAAGACAGACTCAAGAAATTGATGACGTGAGAGGGGCGCTTGGGGGGCTCAGTGGGTTAAAGCCTCTGCCTTCCGCTCAGGTCATGATCTCAGGGTCCTGGGATCAAGCCCCGCATCGGGCTCTCTGCTCGGTGGGGAGCCTGCTTCCGCCTCTCTCTGCCTGCCTCTCTGTCTACCCGTGATCTCTCTCTCTGTCAAATAAATAAATAAAATGTTAAAAAAAAAAAAAGATATTAAGAATAAAAAACCTTTAGGGGCACCTGGGTGGCTCAGTAGGTTAAAACCTCTGCCTTCGGCTCAGGTCGTGATCTCAGGGTCCTGGGATCGAGCCCCGCATCGGGCTCTCTGCTCAGCGGGGAGCCTGCTTCCCCCTCTCTCTGCCTGCCTCCCTGCTTACTTGTGATCTCTCTCTCTGTCAAATAAATAAACAAAATATTAAAAAATTGATGACGTCGTGTCCGCAGGGTCAGGGATGGGCAGACAAAGTAACTGAGACAAAGCAACTATGCGTAAGGAGGCCTTTGGATATTTTTTGAATAAATGGAAAGTGACAGATGCTAGCTATTTAACTCCAGGTACTGTCGGATATAAATACACACATGTACTTATTTTTTAATTTTTTTCTTTCTTTTTGTTTTTAAAAATATTTGTATTTACATTTTGTATTTTGTATTTACATTTTGTAAATTTGTAAGGTTTACATTTTACAATTTTGTATTTACATTTACAAGTGGGGAGTGTTCTTTCATTCGGAAAGAGCTGGGCCAATCACGTATTTGAAAGGAGAAACAACAGGTTCTGACCTAGAGGGAAGGGCAGAGGGCGAGTGTGCCAGCGGGGCCTGCGGAGTCCATGATTCCGTTTCCCAGCCAAGGCAAAAGCCTCCCCAAAAATATATAAACGAGCCGCACATTGCATCTTTAGCCATCGTCTACCCTTTCAAATATCTGGTCTCCGTGAAAGCACCAAGAGGAAAGGCCAAAATACAAACAAAAGGGAACAAAACCAAAACACAATCCTCCAGAGCAACAAAAACCCCAAACCCTTTGTGTATTTTTTTAAAGTCTCCGCCCCAAAAGGAGATATGCGCGTGTTACCGGCCCCGGCTCTCGAACTGGGCTGTCCTGAGGATCTGATGGTGTGAAGAGATGTGCAAACCTTATCTCAGCTAGGATGCAAGGCGAAGGTAGGGTCGCATTTCTTTAATAAGAATTATCACCTATCTCGCTCTTCATTGGTCCTTGGCTAAGTGGTAGTTTGTGGGATTTGGAGGCCTCGGGAGGATTTGCCGTGATTTACACGCTCCATACCTTGAAGTTCATGTTCGTTTGTTTTGTAAAACCTCCCCAGAGCACACAGCCAAGATAAAAGTAAAGAGAAAGCGGGGATTGGATTTTAACGTGCATCCTGGAAGGCTGGGGGAGGTTGTGGGAGGCGGATGCTTCCCTCCAGGAAACGGAGACAGCTCCCCAGTGGTCCCGTGCTCCGGGACAGATCCGGTAGATGGAGTTAGAGCCTGCTCGCTAGGCTGCAGCATATGCGGTGCCCAGAGTTCAAGGGCGAGGAGAGTTTTGGGGGCTGGGGGCCCGGGAGTCGGTCAGTAAAGGGAGCAGGGACGGTGGGGCAGGCGATACCGGCTAACCCATATAGATGAAGGGCAGGGTGTTCAGACAGTGGCTTCTGTGACAACATGTGGCCGAGCCCAGTGTCCTCAGCTGGAGGAGACAGGCCTGGTCTACACAGAGCTCCTCCTGTTACCTGAAAAGGTAGCCCGCTGGAGCCGTCAGGGACATGGGAAGTGGGCAGCACTGGGCGGAACTGGGCAGAAGGCAGGCTGAGACTCAAAGCATAGCTTCATCTGCATCTCTGAAGGCAGTAAATTCTCATCATCGAGGCTGCAGTATTGATTTGCTCTGTGAAACTGCAGCATCAGTGATTTTTTTTTTTTTAAGCCATACAATTGGGACCTTTCCTTGAATCTCGGATAGGATGTGCAGGAGCTAATTTGTTCCATTTTCTGAGAAAAATAAATCTCTGTCGCTTGCTCCCAACCCCCCCCCCTTTCTTCACTCTGTGGGGAAGCCATCCTACAGTGTTCGTCCCCCAGTATTCGGGGTTGGGGCGGTTCTGAGCCGACAGCGTCCACACTCACAGCCCCAGGGCCTTCGGTCAGAGTGGCCCTGAGCTCAGGAACACCCTGAGCCCCTCTCGGCTGCTGGATGAAAGGGTGGGCTGCCGTCTGGACCTCCTTCAGACGTCCCTGCTGGATTTGTTAAGTGAGCTCCAGAAGCGCCAGACGCGAGAAAATCCATCTGTCCGTCTGCGCAGCTCTGTAATTCTGCTGTCTGCAGTTGTAATCACATTCAGTTTAATAGCTCCCGCCCAAGTCGCGCAGTGGAAATCTTAATAGTACAGCTTGTTCACCTGCCTCCTTTAAATGTGGCTCATCATTAACTCAGAATGCTGGCTACACAACCTTCCGTCAGAGCTGATGGGGACTCGTTTCCTGGATGGCGGCACGCGCGGCCCCCGCCGTCTGCTTCCTGCCCCCTTCTCGTGACACCTGGAGTCGTAGGTAAAGGTGACTCCAGGAGGCTGAGCAGGTGGGCCGTGGTGTGGCCTGTGCTCTGTGAGAGGCAAGCCCCAACCCCGGTCCAGCCAGGCACCGCCGTGGACGAGGGCACTCACTCTATCATTGCCTCTTCCGGTTTATCAAAGGGACTCAGAGGTTTCTGTAAAGGCTCTTGATTTTTCAAGGTGGGGAGTGGAAATTCCAAGTTTTTTGAACACATGGTACAGTCAGACAAAACCCGGCCTCCAGGCTCCTGTAACTGCAGAGGGGGGAAGAGGCCAAACTACCCCAGTGGGATTTGAACACCGTTGAAAAAGGAGCCGAATTGGTCCAAGCTTTCTATTAATATGCACAGAAAGTGTTGACTAAGCACCTCCCGAGGGGTGGGCAGTGGGCTGAGTGCTCGACATTGCAGAGTCGAAGCCGCAGTGAGGCGGATAGGATTCCAGATGAGGAAACTGAGTCTCAGCTTGGGGAAGCACTTTGCTTGGAAGCACAGGAGCGACTGAAATCCGTGTCCGAACCCCGCTGTCTTCCAGAGCCCGCGTCCCGGTCACCACACCCTGACTCTTGCAGCCTTACCTCTCAGGTCTAGAAGTCACAAGGCTTCCTCTGGCCTGAAAGAGGAACCACAAGTTTATTTTTCTTTTGTTTTGGGGTTTTGGGTGTTTTTTTTTTAAGTAGGCTCTGTGCCCAATGTGGGGCTTGAACTAACAACCCTGAGATGATCAAGAGTTGCATGTTCTACCAACTGAGCAGCTGGGACCACCTCCCCCTCAATGTCTTGTTGAAAGACAACCAAGCCTGGCGGCCCCCACTCCACCCCATTGGTAGCCTGCGGCTCTGAATGAGAAACCATCAGAGGCTGGAACGTCTAGCGAATGTGGCTTTAACTACTCCAGCTTCCCACCAGGCTTGGCGGACCTTCTGCAGAAGATGAATTTGCCAGAAGTCTTGGCTTCTTGGTTATTGTTAGCCCAGAAATAACCTCGTGGGGTAGAACATTCCCAGTAGCCAGCAATGATGCCCTTAGCTGCTTCCTGATTGAGTCCAGAGAGGATGCTACTGGAAGAGGAGACACGGGCATAAAGACAGTGCGTTCCAGCCCCCACAAGACCCTCGGTCAGCCGGGGTGGCCGTGACACAACACCCAGGCTGCGGGGCTCAAGAGAAATTTACATTTTCACAGTTCTGGAGATGAGACATCCAAGATCACAGTCAGGTTTCTCCTGAGGCCCTTCTCCTTGGCTTAGAGACGGCCGCCTTCTCTGTGTGTCCTCACGTGGTCTTCCCTCTGTGTGTGTGTATGTGTGTGTGTGTGATGTCTCTCTCTTCCTGTGTGTCCAAGTTTCCTCTTTTTGTAAGGACACTAGTCAGGATGGATTAGGGTCCAGCTAAAGACTTCAGTTGAATTTAACCACCTCTTAAAGACCTTAGTCTCCAAATACGGTTATATTCCGAGGTGCTGGGGGTTGGGACTTCACGTGTGGATTTGGGGCAGGGGGGCAGTTACAATTCAGTCCGTAGCAAGTAGGCAAATAGCCAAGTGGACAGGAGCTGGTAAGAAGCCCCAAGGGACCCAGATTTGTGTTCACATTCAGCCACCAGGCCAATTTCTTGATCACCCTCAAGTTGCTCATTTGTGTAACGTCCCCAGTGCTCTCACCTCCCCCAAATTATTTTGAAGATCAAGCGTCTGGTGAGTAAGAAGCATAACGTGGTAGCAAGGTTTTGCTGTTAACAGACCATCAGTGGTAAGATGGCAGATTGCTTGTGCATTTTTAGTAACTTTTTCTCTCTTGATAAAAGTAATAATCCACACCCACTGTCCCGTTCTTCGGCATCACTGCGGTGTTTTCTGTAAGCTGCTTCTGCTTATCATAGTGTATTGGTTTCCTAGGGCTGCCATGAGTGACCACTAACTCAGTAGCTTCAAATGACAGAGATGTGTTCTTTCACAGCTCTGGAGGCCAGAAGTCCAAAGTCAAAGTGTCGTCAGGACTGGTTCCTTCTAGAGGCTATGAGGGAGAATCCATCCCATGCCTGTCTCCTAGCTTCCGGTGGCTTCCAGCAATCTTCGGTGTTGCTTAGCTTGTAGACATTGCTCTTTGCTTCCATCTTGATCTGCCCTTCTTCCCTACAAGTCTCTGTGCCTCACATCTCCCTGTCCCTACTCTCACAGGGACTCCGCTCATTGCACGGAGGGCCCATCCTACATCCAGTCCTTCACCTAATCACGTCTGCAGAGACCCTACTTCCAAATAAGGTCGCATCCACAGTGACCAAGGGTTGGGGCTCGGATACATCACACATACTATCATGGGCATTTTCTCAAGTCATTAAAAATCCCTAACGCTGTACGTTTGTTCCAAATACCGCATCCCATGGCCGTGGTCTCATCATCATAGTTTACTTGATGCCAGGCTCCCGGGACTCTGACCCCTCCCAGCCCTGCAGAGGGGTTCCCGGCTTCCCAAGTGCCCTGTGGGACTGTGGTGTGAGCTGCCAGTTTGGGTCCGTAGAACCCATGCTTTTACTTCTTTCCCTTGTTTTCCCCATTAATATTTTACTTCTTTTCCCTCTTCTGTAAGTGGTACAAGCTGGTATAGGGATTCTAGAAAACACAGAAAAGTAAAAAGAAAACTATAAATTGGGGGACCAGCAGTGATGTCCATGCTCTTAGTGTCGCACCCCTGTGTGGTTCGTGTTTGAACTCCTCCCCCATCATTTCAGGGCTTTACAAGGAAGGGGGTGTGTGTGGATGCTTTGCCTCCATCCTGGTGCACTCGATCTGTATTTCCTCTCCGCATTTCTCTTCGGACTCTGGGGGCATCGCTGGTCATTTAGTGGAAGGTCCAGCCTTTCTGTTCCTTAGCTGGGACATTGCGGCCTGTATTATCTTTCTCTCGCTGTCTACTTTGGGGACATCCTTCTGACAATTATATTTACTGGTGGGACCAGAAGGAAGGTGTGAGTCTGATAGCAGTTGTGATGAGAAGCGTGTAGAAGCGAAGGGGTTGGTGGTCTAAGTGGAGGTCCGAGAGATGACCAACTAGAGGGTCATGGGGCCATCTTAGGGTTTTCCGATCTCTTGGACTCTGAGTCCTGGTGACCCCTGGGACTTTTCATCAGCAGGGGAGCTGCCCTGGGACAACTCCATCCCAGCAATGCTCCTGAACCTTATCTTCCAGGTTCTGAAGGACGTAGAGAATTCAGCTGTCTTCTGCTGCCCACACATCGCCAGCCCAGTGAAGAATGGGTCTCCCTGGCTTGAGTAGGCAGGCAGTGCTGGCAATGAACTGAAATAACATTTTATATCAAAGCTTTTGTAATAGATTTTGGTGGTAGGTGCTCTAGAAGGGGCAACTGAAATCAGCAAAATGGACCCTCGTTTATCCCTCTGCTTAGCCATCCATTCAGCTGTCATCATTGGCACCTCCCATGAACTGTTCCCTATGTTGTGCACTAGGATTGTAAAGAAAAATAAGATGTGAACCCTCAAGAGAAACAGACCAAGGCCAACTGGGGGAGTTCTGTTGAGTACCAATGTGGTAGATAAGGGGAGTATTTAACCCCATTTGGGGGGCCAGGGAGGGTGGGCTTTCTGCAGGCTTCTCGGCAGTGAGCAGGCATTCGGGACTGGGTGGAAAGAGGAGACACAACGTCAACAGGCTCTGTACAGAAATAAGGAGATGAAATCTCAAATCTATAAGAAAATGGAAGGAGCCTGGAGAACCAAATGCAGAAACTGCCCCGGACAAAATGAAGTTGGCAGGAGGCAAGAGGAAAAAAAAGAGAGGAAATTATCGGCATGCGGTAAATAGAAAGGAAAGGACAGAATAACCCAATTTGGAAGGCCCTGAAAAGACAAATGATCCCAGAGACACCATCTTGGGCTGAGTCACCGACCTTGCATAGCAATATCCGCAGGCTAGTGAGAGGTGAGGACAAGAGGGAGTTTGAGTCTGACCCCAGCTCCTGTTTACTTCTCGTTAAACATGTCGGGCTGCATACCTGCTTCCGCGCTGGTGCTCAGGGGTCCGTGCCTCGCAGCACTACCTTGTCCTGCCCTTGCTCCTCTCAGACAATCATGGGGAAGAAAGTCATCGCCTGGGACTCAGCCACTGGGGGTGAGGGCATGAGCGCAGGAACAGGGGTGCTGAGGCAGGTGCCGTCCTTGTGGAGAGCCGAGGTTCCAAGGGGGGCCCCGCACCTTCTCCCCACGACCCCTGCATTGCTGAGTGAGAAGGTAAAGGCCCGCTTCATTTTTACAGTGTTGCTTTCTTGTGCGTTAGGCCTGAGGTGGGGGTGGATGATGGAGTTGAGGGGTGCTGTAGGGGAGGCAGAAAGAGTGGGAGACCCTTTCCATTCCCAGAAACCGCTTTCTTGAAATTACTACTGGGGATGCGGGTATGGGGCATTACCTGGAAACTGTGGTGTCACGTCCTCCAGGGAGGAGCTACGCCACCTCCTAGTGGCCATGTCGGTCTCACACCCCTAGGCACCACCTATCCCAGGACTGAGAACGATATTTGCAGAATGAATGAGGCGTGACTGGGTCCTTTTAAAAATCCCCCATTGGAGCTGAATGCCTGTGCGTCCTGCCCTCATGCGAGCTTCCTGATGGGGCTCCTGCCCCTCATCCTCCCTACCTCCAGTCCCCTTGACTCAAGCCCAGCCGTAATGATCTTGCTTTCTGTGCCAACGGCATAAAGCCGAGCTTCTTGCTTGATAGTGGAGATTCTCCAGGTCTGGGCTGCTCCCCGTTGCCTGTAGGTACTCCTTGGCTTTCCAGCTTTGGCTCATGCTTTTCCCTCCTCCTGGAATGCCCTTCCAGAGGCATCCAGGCAAAAGATCTCCAGTTGTTCCGGTTCTCCTTCAAACATCTCCTTTCGGTGAACCGTAATCACATCTGCAAATGACTTCTGAATTCCAGCATGGCTCAGAGAAATTAGCACTTTCCTGGGGTGCAGACTCACAGTAACACCACTGACAATAGGGGCCAGTGTTTGCATCGAATAGAGGACAGAGGCACTGCTGGTCATGCTGGGAAGCCCTTTAACTTAGATCATCTCAGCCCTGGAAGGCAGATGCTGTCACCTCCATTTTACAGAGAAGACTATACAGGTTCTATTTCTTACCCCAAGCCACATAGTCAATAAGTGATCGGGGCTGGGCAGTAATGAACTCATGTCTGTTTCCAAAGCCCATGTTCTTTCCATGCCATTCGATTATCTTCCCAGTAAATGTTAAACCCTGTGTGAGGTCAGAGTCCCCATGGGATTGCTTTGTAATCTTCCCTCTCCTCCTTTGAGCTTAATAAATGTTCATTGGCCAAAACCGTTCATCCTGTTGAGTACCACTTACACAGCCGTAAAGACTTGGGCATTATTAGCATGCGTTCAAATGAATAGGTTAGGCTTTAAAATCAATAAATAGAGCTGAAAGAAGCAAAATATACAATCCCTCTCCTGCAAATCCCAGGACACCTCAAGTCTGTTATTTTCTCTCTTGGTAGCATTACAAGGAAAGTCTAGATCATAAACTAAGGGACCGGGGGTGCTGAGAGTTTCTTAGACTTGACCCCAACCCCCACAGCTGGGTGACTCTGAGGAGTTGACCCCAGAGTGACCAACATCTGCAGTGTCATCTGTGGTCACCAGCTCTCTTCCCAAGCCAGCCCATCAAACTCCCTGTGGCTGAGCGAACTACAAAGTGGCAGGACCAGGGAATGCTGACTTTCCAGACACCTCCTGAGGGGACTCAAACCACCTCAGAGGCTCACTGGGCCTAATGTGTTTGCCTAGCCATGTGGTTTATGCTGGACATGTGCTCTCCTCCTGGGATCCTGGAACTGTAGCACACGCTAGGCAGAGGGTCTCGGCATGACCAGCCCCAGTAAAAACTGTGGGCAGGGGGTCTCTAACAAGCTTCCCTGATGAACAGTGTTTCCCATATGTTGTCATTGCTAGGGGTTTTAGGTATATCCTGTGTGCCTCCCCTAGAGATGACTCTTGAGGAGCGCCTGAGTCTCAGCTGGTTAAGCATCTGCCTTCAGCTCACATCATGACCCCGGGGTCCTTGGATCAAGCCCCTCATCGGGTGCCCTGCTCCGCCGGGAGTCTGCTTCCCCCTCTCTCTGCCCCTCCCCTGACATATGCACACACACTTTCTCTCTCTCTCTCAAATAAATAAATAAAATCTTAGAGAGAGACAGGACTCTTGAAAGCTTGCATCTGGCTTCCCGTGGACTTTAACTCATGGGCCTTTTCCATTGCTCCGTTTGCTTTCTGCCCTGTAATAAACTATAACCGTGAGTACAGCTAAATGCCAAGTCCTATAAGTTCTGGTGAACTGTCACACCTGGAGGTGGTCTGGGGATCCCTAACTCAGAGCGAAATGAGTTCTAAGTCTAGGGCACAACTTCTTTGTTTAAGGGAAGCATGAATGATTAGGGCTTGTGAATGAAGATTTTGGAGTCCTGTTCCCCCAGCTCCAGTCTTGATGCTGTCATTTCCTGTGTGTTTGGAGCAAGTTATTTCCCTGCTCTGAGCCTCCAGGTCCCCAACAAAGGGGATATTCATGCTGAGGATTCAGTGAGATGCCAGGCCTAGAGGAGATGCTTGACCAATGTGAGCTTTGTGAGTGCAGGAGCCCTGAGTTATCCTTGCTATGTCCCCACTTCTGAGAATAGGGCCTCCTGGCAAGGAGACAACCCACAGTGAATCTGTGTTGAATTTATACTCTAAGAGTAAATACCTGCCACCTCCCATTGCCGTGGGAACACATGGGTCCAGGTGGAACCAGAGGTTATTGTCCAGGGAGGTGTGTAAATTTCGTGTAGGTTTCTGTGTGACTACTGGCTAACCTCTGGTTGTTGTGGGAGAGAACCTTCACTTAAAAGCCTTGGGGGATATCTCCACTTCACCCAGACCCCCTTCCCTGTCTGCTGGCTTGTGCACTCAGACTAACCAATACCCCTCCTTCTCCCCTAAGGGCCACAGAGGCCTCCCTCTGGACCACTGTGGTTTGTCTATTTCTGGGTCAGCCTGTAAAGTCATTGTAAATGTAGACCCAGTTACCAGGTACACGATCTAATTAGCCAGTCTCTCGTTTTGAATGGCTAAGTGGAACAGCTCATCACAATCTCAGTGACCCATTTCCCAAATGCTCCCTTTCTGCTGTTTTTCCTCCTGGCTTCTTGAACAAAGGAGAAGGGAAGGCAACACCCATCTGCATATTGGTTTGCTCCAGTGGTGGGGAGCCATTTACCCTCCCAGCCTCGGGGAGTTTCTCTGGCTTGCTTTCCTGTTAATGTTTCTTTTACAAGATAAGTAATGTGGCGGTGTCATCATAGACTGACAAGAGTCTGGGCAGCCATGGGGAGGTGGGCTTTACTGGCTTTACTGCTCCCCAGCAGCGCGAGAACACAATTTTTCGTGAATTTTTAAACATTGGTTGGAGTTGCTATGTCAGTAGGAGACGAGCAGGGGGAGGAGCTCATACTGAGGGTCAGGAGCCCCAGGTTCTGGCTCCATCTGCATTGCTCAGTTGTCCGAGACTCTGCCTGTTCCTCTTCTACAAGTGATGCATTGATCCAGAATGTTCCCTTACATTTTTGGCATTCTTTCAGAACGTCAGTTGTCAGGCGGAGTCCCAATTTTGGTCTCTGAGAATATCACACCCACTAGAAGTCACACTTTAAATGCCAAGTGCAACGAATGGGAAGAATATACTCATTCTTCTCCACCACCCTTGTCCTCAGGCTGCAGGGGAGGCAGAAAGCCTGAACGGAGACTCTCACTTTAGTGTGCAAGAGAAGACAAGACCCCACACGGCACAACCCAGGGGCTCTGAGGTCTCACCAATTTCTCCTGTGCCCAAGTAGCTTTCCTAAAGCCCTGCCTTTTAGCCCTAAATCTACAACAATCCCCTTGCGTCGCCTAAATGTGGGAGGTACCATCCTACTCTTAGAAATCACGCAAGAGATTTGGGAAAATGCTGCTGAAAAGAAGTCTGTTTGATGTTGTCTAACCAGTGTGTCCTAAACTGAACCGCCCAAAGAACCCACCTCTGCCCTCCTGTGTAAACCCTTTCCAGAAGCTACGGCCAAGGTCACGCAGGTCACCCGGTCAGGAATCTGCTCTGTGTTTCACCGTCCATCCTGGTGCAAGAGCCTGTGTTGGAGCATTGAAGATTCAATGCTTGTGGGGCTGGCTCATCAGAAGAGCAGGTGAGTCTTGACCTCGAGGTCATGAGTTTGAGCCCCACGTTGGGTGTAAAGATTACTAAAAAGAAATGAACTTTCAAAAGGCTAAATGTTGGTGTCTCCTCCCCGCTGCCCATATTCATAATGTTGAAACCGTAGTCTCAGTGCGATTATGTGAGGAGGCGGGGCCTTCAGGAGGTGATTGGGTCATGAGGGTGGAGCCTTCATGAATGGGATTAGTGCCCTCGAAAGATCAGGCCAGAGAGCCAGCTTTTTTCTCTTCTCTCCTGTATAAAAATGTAAGCAGTGTACAACCTAGAAGAGGGTTCTCACCAGAACCCAGACATGCGGGCGCCCCGATCTAGGACTTCCAGCCTCCAGAACAACTTAGAAACTCATTTATATTATTCACAAGCTGCCTGGTCTCTGATACTTTATTATCGCAGCCGAATGGGGCTAAGACACAGAGGGACATCTGTGTCCATCCAGCGGTGACCTCATTTGGGACCAGGTTTTCCATGACAAATGAACGATCACCAGCTGACCCCAAGCAGCTGGCCTGTGGCCTCCCACCACACATGCCTCTCCTAGGTGCCCATCCTGTCTTCAGGCTCAGTCACTCTGTCCATGTGCTGCTTTCTCTCCCTTCTTTCCTCTTCTGCAGGCCTCCACCCCTTCCTCAATCCCCATCCTTCGTCCTCTCCACCTTAGCTAGGGAACAGATGGCCTCTGACCTCAGACCCATGACTCTTCCACATCCAAACTGGTTTATTCACCATCCTCCAGGTTTTCATTGATCAGGAATTAACTGGGGGCTGACAGCCTCCTCGGAGTAGATGGCGACTGTCTAGGAAATCTGCTGATCTAGAAAGATTTTCAGATGTTGTTAACAACCCACGGAGCGTGCTGTCAAGTGTTTGCTTTTCTCAGCCTGCTCTTGGCACTGGCTGCACATGATTCAGCCACTCTGCTCGGTGTCCTTTCCATGACATTCATTATTTATTCAGGGTGTTTGAATGCCTCGAAATGTCATTAAGAATTCTAAATTATTTGAGTTTCTTCCTCTTTTGGTTAAAGAATTGTAATTAAAAACTCTGTTTTGAGGCAACCCCATTAAGTAGTAGCTCTTATCGACTTATGCCTCTGCTCCTAAGTTCATTTTTGCTGCCTGTTTTCTCCCTGGTCTGGTTCCAGAGTTCAGAGCATGTCTGAACTGGACTGGTGTCATTTCCTCATTTGGTGACCTTGGACAGCCGCTGAAATTTTTGAGCCTGGGTTTCTTCCTTTGCGAAATGGGCATGGTAATACCTGCCTTTTAGATTGGTGGTAAGAATTAAATGAGAGACTCAGAGAACGCACAGTACTTAGGACCGTTGGAGAGCATAGTTACCGGCAGGAGAGAGAAAAACTGTACTTTCTTAGGGGATTCATGGGGGCCTGCAAATTAAACAGACAAGAGAGAGGCTAGCAGGAGAATGAAATATATTCATATTAACATTTTAAACTTGATGTGCATGGGGACTTCACGGAAAAGACTGAAAATCCAAAGAAGTGTGGAGAGCTGGGGGTTTACATACCATTTTAACAGAGGTTGATAAATTGTGAAGAAGTGAGCAGACAAGAGAAAAAGGGTATGGGCTTTGAGGGGTGATAAACTGTGGGAAGGTGAAAATGCGGGAAATTAAGGATAGGTAGGGGTTCCTTAGTGAGGGGTGTTGATAGAGACTCATCTCAGTGTTTCCTCTGTCTCTGGTGGTTGAAAGTTGTTCTCTGTTTTGGTTTAAGAGTGGAGGACATCTCAAGGGAAATGATGTCGCCTCAAAGGAGGGAAATTTATGCCCTGCTTTTAGGCAGATACAGGGGCAGAAAGCTCTTTCTGTGTCTGCCGTTTCTCGGTTGCCCTCCGCTCAAAATAATCCTTAAGCCGAAGTGGCCTGTTTTGTGTGATGTGTTCTCATCCCTTCATACCCATCACTTGAGGAGAAGGAAGTCTGTCTTGTTCACTCCTGTGTTGTCAGGGGTATCGGGCTTGACGTAGAAGGTCAGGAAAATGCTTATGGTTGGCAAATAGAGGAGTGAGACGCGCCTAGAGTAAAAAGTCCTGTCTCGGAGTCTAGCCTGGGCCTTTGAAAGTCCCAGGCCCAGCTGCTTTCCAGCTTCGAGGCGCTGACACAGTAGCTGGGAGCCCACCTGTAGGGTTCCAGGAGAGGGAACTTTGAGCGGGCGGGGACTGCCTTCCTAGACAGGTCGGTGCCTGGCCTCCCACCTCTTTAGTCATTCTCAGTGCTGGTGGCACACTGGACTCGTCCAAGGAGCTGTTTTCACGATGCCGAGGCCGAGGCCAGCCCCAGAGATGGACTCCACTGGTCTGGGGTGGAGCCTCGTGATCCCAATGTGCAGCCAGGGTCGGAAAGCCTTGGCTCTTTCATTGAAGAGAACTGAGTGGAGGTTTACGATGTCATTGAACGCTAAGCACTGTGGGGGGAATAAAAAAGAAGTCCCGTAGTTTCCATCTTGGTTGGGGCTTCAAGATGGAGTCAGAAGACATTAGTTACCTCCAGGGGGCCACACCATCCCCACTTAAAAGCAGTTTGGACAGACAGGTGGTCACTGCACTAAGTCCGGGTGTGTTGAGCCAGCCAGCTCTGCCCAACGGGACCCTGGATGAGGCCAGGGGCCTCGGCAGAACACGGACCAGGTAGTGGTCCCGGGCCACTGGGAACCATCTCCCCCCACCCCTCCCCCGCCCCTCGCCATTTGTCATCGCCAGCGTGAGCTGAGGGACCTCCGGTCTTCCCGAGGCAGTGAACCTCAGTGCAGCATACCACCTTCTGAAGACCCGCCATTTGTAAATACCCACAGATGGGGTTTTGCTTGTTTACCCGCACAAAGCTTTCTCTTGGGGGGAGATTAAGTGAGGAATAGTCTCAGCACTCATATCTGATGTGGCATTATTTGGAAACAATGACTTATTCATCAGCCCCCTCCCTCCCACCTCCGGCCACCCACACCACTGGTGGAATGACAAAGGAGGAAGGTCAGTATTCATCATCTTCAGCATGATAAGGTTTCAGAGATTTTTAGCGTTTGATTTGTAATGTTTTCAGAAAGGAACATAAATCACACTGGTAATTTTTTTTTTTTTTTTTTTTTTTTTTTAACCATGTGTAAAGGAGAGAGAGTGCGAGAAAAGGCTCAATCCATTTGGGAGAGGCTGTGTGTCAGTCACAGCCTCTTTGGATCTGGTTGAAAAGCTGCAAATATTTTTCTCCACACAGAGTACATTCGGGTTTTGTTGATGATGTCGTTGTTAGTACAGATCTCCTCAGGGGCGCCGAGGAACTCTGGGGAGAGGATGGGAAATAGAGCAAGGGCTGTAATTTTCAGCCCGGAATAGAAGCAGCAATTTTAAGCAATTTAAAAAATTCTATTAAGAGCAATCTGTTGGGTCTCCTGATGGAAAGGGCTTTGTTCAGGATAGTCTGGCTCGTGCTGTAAGGGGCCGATGGGTCTCCGGATTCTGCACAGTCTCCTCCACCCCCTGAGCTGTCACAGAGCACCTCACGCCTACCTTCTAGCCCCTCACGCCTTTAACTGGCAATAGTAATCATTTCCTGCTTAGTGGAGGATATATTACAAAAACTAGACATGAGTTGTCCGGGTAAAGCGAGCCCCCTGGGGGCGACCAGACAAACGTGGTTTTGTTGGAAAAGAAAAAATCGGGGCAGTTGACCAAAGAGTTTCCCACATTGCCACTCAGGAGCAGTGCGCTTTTATTGATTTCTTAAATTTCATTTTATTTCGTCATCATTTTTAAAAATCCCAGCTGAGCCGGGAGTCCTTGGGCAAGAGAACGGATGGGTGTTGGTCAGGCCAGGGAGCTGTTTTCCATCGAACTGACCGTGAGCTAGACCCCATCCTGTCTAGGTTGGGTCTGGGGAGGGTGGGTCACGAGGTGGGGGTCGTGCTAAGAAAAGGGGGCCCTGGTCAGGAAGCAGGATGTCCATCTCTGGAGGAGGGAGAGGGTCCCTGAGACAGGTGACGTCTGGTGAGTGAGGAAGTACCTCCCTTGCTCTGGACTTCACCTCTTGAGCCTGCTTTAGAAGGAATCGGGATTTCTCCTGGGCAGGTGCTCCCAGGTGCTGAGGGCAGAAGACACTGCCCCATGGCGGGCAGGCTGGGGTCTAATAGAAGGTAGCCTGTGGGTCAGCAGCTTTCAAGTTCTAGACCCCAACCCACAATAAGAAGTAATTTTTAGGGGCGCCTGGGTGGCTCAGTGGGTTAAAGACTCTGCCTTCAGCTCAGGTCATGATTTCAGGGTCCTGGGATCGAGCCCCACATCGGGCTCTCTGTTCAGCAGGGAGCCCGCTTCCCCCTCTCTCTCTGCCTGCCTCTCTGCCTGCTTGTGATCTCTCTCTCTGTCGAATAAATAAATAAAATCTTAAAAAAAAAAAGTAATTTTTATATCACAGTCAAGTGTATAGAGAGGAATGCGTTCTATATGCCGTGCCCTGATACGTGTAATATAGTCTATCTCTTTTAATTTTATGCTGGCCCTGGCCCACTGTGTTAGTTTCTCTGCTTAATAACAAGCCAGTGCTGCAGGGCATTCTGTGAAGAGGAGTTCAGCGCGTGAGTTCCTAGGGGTGCCTCAGCTAGAACATTTCCAGGAATGGTATTGGCCGGGTGTATTCTGTTTGTGTTCCATTGAGTTTTAAAGAGCAAGCCCCCTGCTGTTCCTCAAACATGGCAGGACTCTCTCACCACAGGGCCTTTGCACTTGCTCTTTCTTCCAGTTAGAACATGCTTCTTCCAAACACCCAAGGGTCTATCTTTGATTCTTTCTTAGGTGTCCCCTTCTCAATGCACCGCCCGCCCGACTGTCCTGTTTGTAACTGCAGCACCCCTCTCCCTCACACTCCCGCTCACTCTTCGTTCCACTGCCCATGCTCTGGCGTTCTTTGGTGGTGGTTTGCTTCCTTCCGACAAGCAATGTACTCCATAATTTACTTATTATGCTCATTGTCTGCCTCCCTCTGCTAGCCTGCGAGTTCGGTGAGGGCAGGAATTTTTGCCGTGTTGATGCATTTCTCCCAAACAGCTGGAGAAGCACCAGTCACGTGATGGATGCCCACTGGAGATGTTGTGGAAATGCATAAAGGGATGAGCATGTGATTACAAACCACAGCCTCTGACTGTGGCTTTCTTGAGTTGAGGAAATTAGGGAAAGGCTGAGGCCCCCCCGCCCCCCCCCCCCGTGGATGAGTGTGGCCATGAGGAACAACGGAGGGAGATGAGACATGGGGCACAAGCGAGTTAAAACGCCCAGCATCGTGGGGAGGTCAGGGACCCGGCATCCAAGCAACAAAGTCCTGGGATCCTGTGACCTCTTCCCACAAAAAGAGCCCATCCTTGTTCCAAGGGAGCCAGGACATGATGGAGGGGGGGCAACCTGGCTTCCTCTCCGTCTGCCCTGGGCCTGCGTCTTCCTTCTCTGCACATCCAGCATCTCCTCAGCAGCCGAGACTCGGCTTTTGTTGGTACCCCCCTGAAAATGCTTGGTCCCGTGCCGCTGCCTGTGGCTCCTGGTTGATAAGACCACTGCGGGGGGATTTATAATTCCGCTGCTTTAGTGGCTGTG
The DNA here is from genome assembly GCA_028646535.1 of Procyon lotor. Lineage (NCBI taxonomy): Eukaryota > Metazoa > Chordata > Mammalia > Carnivora > Procyonidae > Procyon > Procyon lotor. Next base: position 18,449,078 of record CM053613.1, on the reverse strand, counting down.
ACTGAGGCCGATAAGCAGCGGTCTGACAAAATTACAAGCATCTCCCCTCCCGCCCCCACCCCCCTCCTTCCCTTTTCTTGCCCGAGACACAAAGAGTAAACCCCCTTAACTTCTGGTGACCTGAAAATGATAAGGTTCCCACTTGCCGCTTTGTGGGAAATACTGCAGGCTGCCCCGCCTTTGTTCTCAGACCCCTCCAGGCTGTGTGCAGGCCAGCCATGAGGGCCTCTGTCCCCCGAAACCTGCAGGGAAATTGCACTCCCAGAAAGCCAGCGTGATTTTCCAGCCAGACAAGATAAGGCATTTCTGTAAAGCAGTGCCAGTCGGGCCAGATCCTCCTTGAAGTATTTAATTATAAGACCCATGAATGCATATCCCAGCAGTTCTTTTCTCCCCCTTAACTTATATTTAGCCTTGCAGCAAAATAAAATAAAATAATAGAATACTGCTCCCAGGAGTTTATCCTTCTTCTAATGAGGCTTTCAGAGGTCAGGTTTTTAAATGTGTGTATCCCATTGTTCAGGCCTCTGCTATCAGAGGGGAGGATCTCTCAATAAAATAATGCCGTCTGATTCCCTTTACGGTCATGGTTTACCTTTTTATAGTAGTTTCCAGTTTGAGAAAGTATTTTCACAGTTAAGAAACCAAGGCTGAAAAATGCGCTTGGGCCCTACCCAGAGCTACGCAGTGACTTTGTGGGAGCTGCTAGAAGCTTCGTCTGTGCTGGTCACCCCATCTCCCCCCAGCCAGGGCTCCCTGTCTCTGAGGTCTCTGTCCACTGGGGAAGAGGGCACGAGCCCCTGGGGTGCCTGGCACTGCCTAGGAAGTCCCCTTCCTATGTTATCAGCCCGCTGACTTCTCCCAGGAAGCCTCTGGAGCGGGTTTTATTACCCCCACTTCCTGGGTCACCACAGGGAAATTCAGGGTGGCTCTATGGCACATGGAAACCAGGCTTGGGCCTCAGAGCCCCTGCAGGCCGGGTGCCACAGAAACTTCCCCAAAGGGCGGAGAAGCCATCCATCTGTAGATGTCCTTACAGAGAGAAACACTGGTGGAAACAGAAGCAGGAAAACAAACCCCACAGGCAAGAACCCCTGCCCTTTGTGGAGTCAGCCTACCTTCTAGTGATTCGATTTGGGGATGGATGGATAGAATCCAGCCATTCTCGGAGGCCAAGGCCATTTCTGTTCCAGGAATTAATAGCAGGTCCCTCTTGCTAAAGGGCTAGATCAGATGCATTTGCAGACACGCACGTGCCTTCCAACCAGGGAAATGTGACTCTGCCAGGAAATTTGGTCACAGCGGCAACTCATCTCCTTACTCGTCGGGTGAGTGAGACCAAGAATCCGTTCTTTGAGGACGGAAGCCCGTGCCTTAGTCAGTTTCGCACGCCCCACCCTACTTAATGCTTCCTGGGTGCTCATTGGACATTTAAATGAATGAAACGTGTATATCAGTTAACCTGAGGCTCCCTGAGAATGAGTGAACATCTGTCAGGAGTTGTGCAGTTCACAGACGTAGAAATATCCAAAAATAATCACCCCAGAGAGATCTCCGAAAATCAGCAGTGAAAGAGCTCAACGAAAACCATAAATCATTCCATTACAGCCTCATACGTGTACAAGTAAGCGGTTTTGGAAACAAGATCAGTGTATAAGCTGCATTTAGCTTTGGTGTGCTAAGCAAATTTGAACCAAATATAAATTCCTGGCGGGGTGTTTTTTAAGCCATTGGGTTGGGGGGAGGGAGATGTGCTGAGAAGGAGTTGGAGGAGCATCAGAGCTATTTCTGAGGGTTTGATCTACATTTTTAGAAAGATGCATTTGGAAGAATTGGAGTATCAGTCACCTCCCACCAGCAGGATTCTTCATCAAGGGAGAAGTGAGGGCACATCCGATCTTCCTTGGGTCTTTTCAGATCACATTAGTAAACTGGCTCTTTGTTGCTGTGCACCTCGTGTCGGAGGAAACCCTTCCTTGGCACCTCTTCCTGCCCTTCGCCTCCTTATTTACAGGCTGTGCTAGGCTTGCTGAGTGTGAAGGCAGAGCCCAGACAGAATGTTAATGCGGAGAAAGGACACGTGAGCCCAGGGCCGGGGGTGCACACAATGGAGGGGAGGCCCGGTCAGCTGTGGCTCTGCTCCTTGCTAGACCTTGCATGCAGGATGAATCGGAGCCTCAGCCACGAGCCCTTCCGCCAGCAGCCAAGCAGCAGCCCTTGAGCTCACAGCTCCCCACTTGAGACTACTTAATTAGCCAGGGGTCCTGAGCTTGGCTCACGGGGGGGGGGGGGGGGGGGGGGGTGGGGGGGACGGGACACGGGACAGTGAATGCTTGATTTGCCTTGGGAATGCACCATTCTGTACCGAGTCTCCATTTTTAAAAAGTATTGGCTCACATCACAGCTTCCCCCATCCCCTTCTCCTGACAGTCTTCTCTTCTGGAATATTTCAGATGTAAGGGATAGAATGGGATTGTCATTAGAACTGGATCCTCTCTGGGGGTGGGGGTGGGGGTGGGGGTGGGGGCTCAGCAGTCGTGATGTTCAGCAGGACAAATGTGGACTGGAAGCCAGAGGGCCTCTTCCTCCCCAGGTGGTTAAAGTCTGCTCGCCACCTTGCCCACGTATGTTAGCACGGGCATCTCCCGTGGTCTCAGGGTCAGCAAGGGGCTAAAAGTGGGGAGCAGCAAAGGCAACACACAGGCATTAGGCAGGAAGCCAGGGTGGACCAGGAAAAGGTCTGGAATTATGGAAGGCTGGAGATAAGCAGTTTTGGTTGGTTGCCAGCACGGACAGTTGCCTGCTTTAATGTCTGGTTAAGAGCTTGCTTGTAATTGGTAGATGGATTGCTTCGATGTAATTGGAGCCTAAAGAATCTCTTTCCTTCCAGCAGTTAAACATTCCCCCCATGATTTCTCCACCATAGTTGTTCAGCAGCCCCTTCCTCCTCGATGCCCAGCACAGAAATTTATCATAACCCAGCCTGGTTTGAATTAGTTCCTGGGCTCCACATTAATGAAGTTTTAGCCTTGCTGATGGCAAGTTAGAGGACAGTGACCAGTGTGGAAAAATGGCATTTGGACAACACTGGTGTGAGATACCTACCAGCCAGACATGGGGGACCCTTGAGGTACTCCTTGTTTCAGCAGGACTGTCAAGGCAGGCAAGTGTTCTTTCCGGGCCCTGGTACCCACCCCGTCCTTGCCATGCCTACTTACCACTCAAGTAAGTATTTAGAACAGTTTTCCAGAGAGGGATGTGTGGGGTGATTCTCTAGGGTTTTAGTAACTGTATTTTACCTTAGAAAGAAAAGCTATATATTTGATACAGGGATTGACAGAAGATCATGTGTATAATATAAATCAATGTCATGTGTATAATATAAATCAAATCAAGAACAAATCAACACGTTCTATATTGGTGGAACGTGTTAAAAATGTTATAAATGAGGGCGCCTGGGTGGCTCAGTGGGTTAACTCTGCCTTCGGCTCAGGTCATGATCTCAGGGTCCTGGGATCGAGCCCCAAGTCAGGCTCTCTGCTCAGTGGGGAGCCTGCCTCCCCCTCTCTCTCTGTCTGCCTCTCTGCCTACTTGTGCTCTCTCTCTCTCTGTGTCAAATAAATAAAATCTTTTTTAAAAATGTTATAAATGAAGGTATTTGAAGTCCACTCGTCCAGAGCACCCAATGAGGCACCTAGATTTTTCTCCTTTTTTTTCACTTTGTCGTTAGTGCCAAGTGGCTTCGATTTTCCCTGCTTTTACCCAGTCCTGGCAGGTGAGGTCAGGAAATTGGAGACCTAGAGCTTCTAGTGAGAAGTGAGGAGGTCGGGGGCAATACTGAGTTAGGACACTGCCCTCCCCACTGCCCTCGGTGACATCTGGGTTTCAGAGGTGTGATTGAGTCCTGGGGAGGGTCTCAGCACTGTCCGTATGCGAGCTTCCAGGCCATGGAAGAGGGGACGGGTGCCTTATGGGAGCACACAGGTGTTGAGCATGCCCACCCCAAGGGTCCGCACCCCTGCCCTGTTTGCTCTGCTGCTGCCACCGTGTGACCTATTCAGGTCGCCCGAGTGTCACTTTATTTAAGATTGAACAGCATTCAGCCACGTAGAATGTACCCAGTGGGCTCGTTGCTCAAACACAATGGTTCCCCTCCTTCTGCGTCCTGCATACAGCCTTCGATGGCTCCTCATTCCCAGAATCAGATGGCTTGCTCCAAAAAAGCTTGTTCGAGCGGGGTCAAAAAGCTAGAGACGAAAGCTTTCAAGTGCACAGATTTGCACAGAAAGGAAAATGCTGTGATCGTGGCTGATCTGGGGCAGGAGACGCTTCCAGTTCCATCCAAGCCCGTCCAGCCGCGTGTGCCAATTCGAAGGCACCGCACGGCGCGCCTCCTTCCGATGAAGGGACCTCAGCAAATGGGAGTGTGCGTGACCACGGCTCTTTGACTCATCCTAGAGTCCAGTGGTTGAAAGCTGACCGCTCTGGCTCTTCATTTCACTTCTTAAGTGCATTCTTCTGGACCAGTAGAGATGCTTAGCAAGCAGACAGCTGACCGGACTCTTCTGTGTCCCAGATCGGGAGGTGAGATTTGAAAGTTCGATACTTCCCAATTTATTTCACCTTGAATTAGCTATGATTCGATTGTTACTATTTGTTGGAGGAGACCTCTTTCAAAATCTCACTTCTACAACTGACCCGCTTTACAAAAGCATAATAAAATCCAGTTTCCATTATAAAAGTACACAAACTTGTTATGGGATATTTGGAAAACATGGAAGAAGCAAGATTTCCTTTGACCATAAGTAATCACCATTTGCAATTGGCGTATTTAAATTTGAATATTTCCACATTCTGTCATATTCTTTTCTGTACATAGGTCATGGGGGCTTTCTATTCCGGCACAGTGATATTATTTATTCAATTTTGCAGCCTACTTTTCCCCACTTGTATTAATAAATACTTTCACAGGTTGTGATAAACTCTTCTTAAGCATTCTTAACTATTACATGATGTTCTCTTGGATGGACGCACCTTATTTTACTGAAGCCACACACCTATTGGTGGGCATTTAGGTTTTATCATGGAATTACTGTACCCAACGCTGTAATGCTCTATAAAGCTTTGTTTCATCTTTTGGATTACTTCCTTAAGATAGATTTCAGTAGGATTTAGACCAGGTATGAACACGTAGGGCCCATTGCACTTTAATTACTAAATGGTTTTCCAAATGGATTGTATCTTTTTCCACCCCCACAAGCAATTGGATAGAACCTTTTCCCCGCGTCCTTGCCAACCTAGAGTATTACCATTTTTAAATCACTTTTGCATTGCTAGGCAAGACATGGTATCTAATTGCCTTTAATGCTTCAGCTCCCCCTCTAAGTGTTGATCGAGGCTTCATTTAGGAAGAATCTGCTGTATGTTGCATAGTTTATGGAAATTCTAGGAAAGAGCTCTTGAAAAGGGCAATAATTTATTTTCATTCTGCTCTCTAAAAGCTCTCCTCTCCACCGCCCCCCCACTTTTAAGTCACCTTACATGAGGACATCTATAACCAACTACGAAGGCAGGGACTTGATATTCTAAAGATTCTCGTGATTGATAGGCCCACCCAGTTCTAGGCCATAAACGACCTTACCTGGATTTTAATTTCTCTGTTTGTCAATAGCCATGGGTTACCTCCTCTTTCCAGTCCTTCCTTCCTTCCTCCCCTCCCTACCTCCCTGCCTCTTCCCTCCTCCCCTCCCCTCTCCATCCTGTGACAGCTTAGCCGAGTGTCTGACAGAGGGAAATTAACTGGCTAATCCATGGGTAGCAGCCCCTAGTTCCTGCTCCTCTTCATGCTGAACATGATTTGCAGTTGTTTGGCAGGAGGTCAAAATCCGATTCCCCCGAGTGGGGGTAGAGGGGGGAATATTTGATTTCTTTGACACAGTTCATTAAAAATTCATACATATGGATCTGAAAATGAAACATTTCTCCATGTCAACATGAGTTACAGTGGGAGCCTAGAGCAGGACGTTGGTATTCGAGTGCGACACTGTCCCCAGTAATCACGGCAGCATAGCGGTGCCTCTGTGAACCGAGGGGGAGAGGTAACCTGGGCTCCGATGGTGGAAATGAGATTTCTTTCTCTCTTTCGCCTAAGGGCTTTCCTTGTGAATTGGGGCCAGCTTATTAGAAAACCTCTCTATCTTAAAGGGCCCAGTTTATTCATTTATTCTTTTGTCCTCGTGTGTGACAAACACTATCTAGTCTCAGCTGTCAGCAAGGTGCATATGAATGAATGAGACGTGACCTATTTTGAAACTCCCTGCTGTTTCTGCTTTCTTTCTCAGTCCCTCTTCTCTGACCCTTTACTTGGGACTTGTCTCACTTTTACGACGTCTGGACTCCAGGCCTTTTAGTATAAATGCCACAGTGGTTGGAAGCGTGATCTTCTAGTCCAGGGTTTCTCAAACTCCTGTGCATACAAATCACCTGGAGATCCGTTAATATGAAGGTTCTGATTCATTAGGTTCAGGATGGAGCCAGAGAGACGGCATTTCTGTCGGGCTCCTAGGAGACACCGCTGCCGCTGAGCCAAGCACCACACTTTGAATAGTGGGGCCCTCGCCCACAGATCTACGCTGGATTTGAGCACGTTCCCCCAGAATTCATGTCTGTCCAGGAATGAAGAATGTGACCTTATCTGGAAATCGTTGGTGCAGATGTAATCAAGTTAAGATGAGCAGATTCGTTTTCTCTAGAAACACAGAATCAATACCTATCTTTCTGTCTTATCTGTCTGTCTGTCTGTCTTTGGAGAGAGAGAAGAGATTGATTAACCGATTGGAAAGAATCGCGTGATTCTGTGAGCTGGCGGGTCCAAAATCCGCAGGACAGCCCAGCTGGCTGGAGAGCCAAGGAAGAGTTGAGATCAGTCTTGAGTCAGAAGCATCCGTCGTCCTGGGAGAACATCAGTCTTTTCTCTTAAGATCATCAACTGATTAGAGGAGACCCATCCACTTTAGAGAGAGTAATCACTTGCTGTGCCTCTATAGATTTGAATGTTAACCACATCTAAAGAAAGACCTTCATAGCAACATCTAGACTGATGTTTGACTAAAAGCTTAGCCAAACTGACACATAAAATTGACCATCACAACGAGGTCTTATCAGATTAGGATGGCCCTAAATTTAGTATGACTGAATCCCTAATAAGAAAGAAGGAAATTTGGACACGGACACATAGGACCATGAGAAGACAGAGACAGAGAATGAAATGATACATCTACAAGTCAGAGTATGCCAAGGAGTACCAACCACTGGAAGCTAGGAAAAGGCAGGAAAGGATTCACCGGCACTTTAACTTACGTTGTTTTAAGCTGCCCAATCTGTGGCGTTTGTTAGGGCAGCCCTGGAAAACTAATACCATATCCTAAGTCATAAGCCAATGACAAGCCTAAGGACATCATTGCTTGAGTTTTCTGGTGATCTGCTGCATTGAAAGATAGACCCAGAGAAACCAAGGTCTGGGAATTACACACACTGAGGTGCTTTGTAGAAGAGAAGTTCAGAGCTCCTGTGGCTAAGAAGGAACTGGTCAGGGCACCTCTCTTTTCTCTCCGACTCCAGAGTGGGCCTGAAAATGCTCACCTGTCTCTACTTTCTCTCCTCACTCCGCCCTCAGGTTGGAGGGCAGCCTGGTGACCAATGGGGAGGAGTTAAATTTGCTTTTCATTGAACAAACTATACTAATTAAAACGTACCCCACCGGGATTACCATTTGCCACAAGTAATGCATATTTCATTAACATTTGCTTTAAAAACCAACAAGATCATAAAGTTAAGATTGCTTTAGCCTAAACGCTGTCCAAATTTAGTATGTATGATATAACCTCCCGGCATAGCAATAAGCTTGAGCAGGCAATTTTTGGTGCCTCGCGGATGCTTGTTTTTAACAGGAGGAGAATCAATACCCGGGTGAGGGTTAGACTAACAACATGAGCTATCGAGAACCCAAGAAATAATTAAGGTTATAATAGTAACAAAATAACACTGTTTGTTGTAGGGGAATGAATAGATGATTTTATTCTGGATGGTTTTTTCCTTCCCTGCCTTGGGCACATTTTTTGGCATTTTCAGAAGGAGATAGAATCAAGAGGTATTATTATTATTATTATTATTATTATTATTATTATTATTATTATTATTTTGGCCAGGGAATGTTTAAGTAAATGTCAGTTGTGATCAATAGGGTAGCCTCCACAAGGAGAGCAAAGCTGTAAATGTCACTCATTTCACTTCTCAGCAACAATTTGTGTGTGTGTGTGTGTGTGTGTGTGTGTGTGTGCACGCACCCCCATGCTGAAGTCTGAAAGCAGTGAATTCAACTTTCACCAGCAGGTATCCAATCAAAATCAGTGGTGAAGAAACAAAATTACTCCCAAAAAAGTGGAGTTCTTCTTAACAGTGAATCAGCACAGAGAATCCCAACTCCAGGATGACGTGATTTTGCGACCACCTAATTCAGCAAATTGAGGTGACCTTTAGGACTGCCTCAAGATGGACCTCAGACTGAACACATTCTTTCCTTGAGCTTGAAAACAATGCTTGTCCACGTGTCAACAGTTGGGTCGAAGTGTGGCTGTAAAGAATACATAAGGAGTAACTCAGCGCACCCGTGGTGGGACACACTCTGCTTTTTGACTCCCCCAGAGTCTTCTATGTCCTGACTCCTGTCAGTGCGGACTCTGGTGGCCCGGCATCAGCCAGAGCCTTCCTGGACTGGCCGACACAGCTCCTTCTTACTGATCTCCCGCGAGTTGGTGGCCCGTCTACTCCCACAGCTGGAATCCATCCTCTTCCCCAGTCTTCCCGCCCCATCTTGCAAGAACCTGTGCTTCCCACTTTGCAGAGAAGATGAAGGCCACCTTGTATGAGTTTCTTCAGTTTCTTTTCTGCCTCATGCTCTGGCTTTCCTACTGCCCCTCTCCCTCTGCTGTGGAGGATCCTCTCCTTCTAGAAACTGGCACCGTTCTTGGCCCTCCGTGGTTCATCCGCCAGCTGGTCTCATCCTCTCGTTCTCCCTCAGATGATTCCATCCTTCACTCAGGGTCAGATTTGTCTTTCTCAGTCTCCCTTCCAGTGTTAACTCCCCCAACTCAAACGTCTTCCAGAGACCACCCCCTTGGCCTTTTAGATGAAGGATAGGCTCCTCACCCTGGCCTTCAGAGCTTGGACTCCAGTGGACTTCTTCACACCCCATCCGCGTGCCCCAGCAAAACTGGACTGACCAGACGGATGTTGTCATTTGCCGTCTTCCCCTGCCCGGTGCTGTCTCCCTGCACGTGGCCACCGCGGTGCTTAGATGAGAGTAGACACTGTGAAGTCGGCGTCCTGCCCAAGTGCCACATCCAGGTGTGCATCCTGGTCACCGGTGGCTCTCACCTGCAGCGGTGCAGCCTCGTTTTCCTCCCCCACGGCGTTGTGTGAGGGTCCCTCCTGTCATAAGCCACAGCTCTTCTGCATCTGAGATTCGTCTGCTTCTTTGCCCCTTTCTACTGCTCCGGGCTGGGTGGACCTGGGTTGTCACGGACACGGTGTCCCCGTGTCCCTTTTCCTTGGTGCCATCTCTTCAACCTATGTTGTTGAGTGTCCGCTCTGGGCTGGGCGTTGTTGGAGATGCTGAACACACAGCAGTGAACAAAATGAGTAAAAGTCCCTGTCCTCGAGGAGCTTCTGTTCTAGACAGGCTAGAAACATGTAGGGGGCGCTCAAAAACGTGGAAGCCATTATTAATGAATGATGAGTCCTGGGGAAGGTAGGAGGTAGGAGGACCCTGCAGGGAGTCCTGTGAGGCTGAAGCAGAGTGAGAGAGGAGGGTAGGGAGGAGCCAGCATGGAGAGAAGTCTGGGAGCCAGAGGGTGAATACACTGTGAGTGTGGCGGAGGGGGTCTTTGGCTTCGACTCCAGGGGAGATGGAGCCCAGGGGGCATCTGGAGCAGAGGAATGACATGACAAGGTCTGACTCCTGTTGTCCCAGGATCTCTCTGGCCACTGTGCTGAGAATAGACTTCACAGGGTGGCGGTGGGAGCAGGGAAGCAGGTGGATGGAAGCTATTAGAGTGATCCAGGCATGGGACGGGGGTGCCCCAGGACCGATGGCGGTAACAGTAGATATGGCGAGAGGCAGTTGGAGAGAATCAGGCTGTGTTTTGAAGTGGGCCTGTTAGAATGGCTTATGGGTTGGATGTGGAGTATGAGAAGAGTTGGCAATGACACTAACGTGTGTGGCCTGAGGAAATGGCAGGATAGAGCGACCCGTAACAGAAATGGGGGGTGCGTCACAGGAAGGACGGGTCAGGAGCTCCCCTGGGGACATATCATCTTGAGGTTGAGTGTGGCCTCCTTTGGCTGATCTCTGGGACAGTTTGGAAACTCTCCACCACACACATGGCTGCACATTAACTTTTTTTTTTTTTAAAGATTTTATTTATTTATTTGACACAGAGAGAGAGAGATCACAATTAGGCAGAAAGAGGGAAGCAGACTCCCCACTGAGCAGGGAGCCCAATGCGGGGCTTGATCCCAGGACCCTGAGATCATGACCTGAGCCGAAGGCGGACGCTTAATGACTGAGTCACTCAGGCGCCCCTGGACATTAACTTTTTAAGAATACAGGACTTGGGTGAAAAAGTAAATCTTCCTTGCTCCCCCTGCTGCCCTGGAATAATTATTGTTCAGTTTGCTTTTGGCTTTTTTTTTTTTTTTTTTTTTTTGCTGAGTCAGTTAGGTGCTTGATAAGCATCTCCTCACAGTAATCATTGTATCAAATCTTTGAAAGGTAGATACCTTTTTTCACATGGTACAGATGACGAGATGGAATTAAGGGGAGTGACTTACCCAAGGCCAGTGAAGGCAGGGGTTCACGGTACGTCTTCAGACACAGAAGTCACGACCCTTGGCCACGGTCCTGGCAGCAGGCGCCCCAGGATTTCATGAAGGAGCCTCCTGAAACTTCTCTGGCATCTCCTGTTATGGGGCTGGATGCGAGCTACTTTGTGTAGACCATACTGAAATTAAATTAAAATGGACTAATTAAATGTGGCTTCTCTCAACAGACTGCCATATTTCTAATTACAGCTTTCCTTCTCTCCCGAGAAGGCAGCCCAACATTGTTATGAGAAGTTGCTCAATTATTAATGGTTTGATAACACTTTGAAAATGTGAAGTGTTGTTAAATTGTTAATAAGAGGGCCCTGAAGGGGGACGAGAGTCAGCTTAGCCTGCCTCCCTCTCTCCATCTCTTTTTTCCTCCCTCACACAGCTTGAGCTCACAGTTGACCCAAAGCATTTGAAATAAAAAGGTCAGGCGACCAATCTTAGCCGCTAGAAAACATCTTATCCTGTCTCCCTAACTCGGGCTCTGACCCTTTGATCTGAGCCTGCAGACAACACAAATGAGGAGCTTATCTAGACAGGAACAGTGGAAATGACTGGGAATGGATCGTTGCACTGAGAGCAACTCAGGAGGGTAAATTGATCAGCTTTAAACAGGAGGTGGCCTTGCCTTCCACTTGCTTGGAAATGATCCCGGGATGGAATTATGTCCTAGGCATGAAGTTGCTTGTGATCCAGTCCTTTCCAGATCGAATAAATGAGGTTTGAAATTATATAACACCCATCACCAAGAGGTATGAAAATTTGCAGGTTTGGGAGCTGGAAGACACACAAAGAAGGGGGGGAAAGATTTTGAAGGAGACATAGGAAGTTGGAAAATGTAGACAAGAAGTATCAGGGCTCTGAGTATCTTCAGAATTCAGTCCCCCAGGTTCAGATTTTTGGCCTCATCTCGGTACTTTTTTGGCCCGCCCCCATTCACTTCCACCCCATCCTGCCCTCCTTTAAGTAGAAAGCCGTGGGTTCTGCTCTTGGCAACATCTGCTGCTTATTAGCGCATTTGCGTTGCTGGGAGACTTGCTCCACTTGGCTTTAGAAGGTCTATAAGCCCCTCATTCACGCCTTCTCAGGTGGGGACTGTGGAAAGTTGCCAGCCAACTCCGGCGCCCTGCTGAAGCTCTCGCAGGACTCTGACAATGCAGGACACCATTTTCCAGGGAAGAACGTGATGACAAGTCACAAAGGCTTTCCCCCTTGTCTGTCACCTTTTGCATCTTTGGGAAGACATTCCTGGAATTAGCCGGGACCATGTATGTCATCTAATCATGCCGGCTCTCAGTTATTACTACACACACGGACGGCCCGATGTCAAGAGTTTAGCAAAGAAGAAGGCTACAGCCGTGGAGCCAAGAAGGTGCTGTCTTTGGAAAAGCACAAGGAATTTGGAGAGAAAACAAAAGAAATCTGTAAGCTTGGGATTACAATTCAGGAAATGGATTCGTCATTCATTAATAATGGCTTCCACGTTTTTGAGCACCTACAGCATACCAGGCATCACCTGAGCACTGCGCGTGTGCTGCCAGGAACGTAGATGGTGGGATGCTCCTGTCACAGGTGGGACATGTGAGACACGGAAAGGTGAAGTGAGCTAGCCCCAGACACCCAGTGGTAGTTAGCCAGCTGTAGAGGGGACTCTTCATAAGCTGGAGTGAGTGAAAGACAAGAGGCACGTACTTCTACCAAGCACCATGGTAAGCATCGGTAGCAAATTCACACGTTACTCAAAGCAAAATTTAAACAATTTTTTTTTTTCAAAATCATTGCTTTGGAAATACACGTGACCCTCGAGCAACACGGGAGTTAGAGGTGCTAAGCTACCCTGTGCATTTGAAAATCTGTGTATAACTTTTGACTCCCCCAGAACTTAACTACTAATAGCCTATTGTTGACCAGAAGTTTTACTGTAACATAAATAACACCTATCTTGTGTGTTTTATGCATTATATACTATATTCCTACGATGAAGCAAACTAGAGAAAAGACAGTGTTATTAAGAAGATCATACAGAAGAGAAAGTACACTTCGAGTACTATATTTATTTTTTTTTAAATCCAGGTATGGGTGGACCCACCCAGTTCAAACCTGTGTTCAAGGGTCAACTGCATAGAAATACTGGGTTTCAAACATGTTTTGGTTCTGCTGTCTAAAAAAGCCCAATTGCACTGAGGTAATACAAGAAGGTCTGCTACACATTCTGCCCAGCTGTGACGAGTGAGAAAGGGATAGTCAAGGAGAGGCGAAAACTTCATATAGATTGGACAAAAGAAAAGAAAATGGACTTCTGAAGTCTGCCACCCAGAAGTTTCAATTCCACTACTTCTTAGAGTGTAGGTGGGTACCGTTGCATATTCCCAGAACGCAGAGTATTCCTGAAGAAGCGACGTACGTAGGGGGCATTAGGGCCCCAGAATCCGTATCTTGACAAGCTCTAGAGGTGATTGTGTTGCACGTCATAGTTGGAATTTCCTTTATTTTGAATTTTGAATTTCCTCCCTCCACGTCTCTTAGCTTCTTCGTTGTCTTTTCCATCTTTTTGTGCTGCTCTCTGCTGCATTCTGAGTAATTTCCCCTGAGCTGTCTTTCAGTTGATGCATTCTCTTTTCATCTGTTCCTAATCTGCTGTTTGAGCTAGTCATTGAGGTTTCAATTTTAGTTACAGTATTATTCACTTTTAGATATCCTGTGTCGCTCTTTTTCTAATTTATTTGGTCATTTTTTTTTTAGTAGCTTACTATTCCTTACAGATGGATGTATTCACCCCTTTATTTCTCTAAAAGTAGCAAGCATGTTTATGATGTGTGATAATTTTAGTATTTGAAGTCTTTGTGGATCTGTGTCTGATGCCGATTTTTCCTCCTGGTCTACCCATGGTGCATGGGTTCCTCATGTGCTTGGTATCTTGGGCTGCATATTGCTCATCGTCTCTGAAAAATTGTTTGTGGGGATTCATTAAAGCCTGTGATAAAAATGCCTTTCTTCGGAGAGATTGAGTGTGGCTTCTGCTAAATGCCTGGGAGTACTTTGGTACAATATCAATTCATTCCCAATTGATGGGGTTCCCAAGACCATCTAAGTAACGCAAACCTAAGGTACATATTCCATGAGAGGCTACCCACAGTAATAAATTCTCCACATCACCCTGTTGCACCTGTTGCAAAGATAACTCTCCCTGTAGTCCCCTGGGCAAGGGAGGAGGAGATTTACCTCTGGTTCCTCCTCACCCTAAGTGTTTGCTCATTGGAGTTATGGCATAAAGGAAAGATCTCTCTTAGATTCCCATCTTGGGCAAGCCCTCATCTTGACTTCAGTCTTTGGCAAAACCAAAACCCAAGCTGGTGCAGACTACCACAGCTCTTAAGAGAAAAGTTATCTCAGTTTTCCCGATGTTCACCCTTTACTCTGTATCACCTCTTCAATGATTTTAAGATGTTTTTAAAAAATATTTTGCTCCAGCTTTGTAAGTTATTTTTTCCCCAGTGGGAAAGTTAGTTTGAATAGCTAGCCCACCAGAGGACCAGAACTGGAGGTCTCTGGGCTAGAATTTGACAAGCATGCCTCTGTCACTCCAGCCCACATTAATAGAGCGGAGAACAGAAGGTCTGCTTCTGGCCTGTTGTTGGGTAGAGCGCTTTACCTGTCTTTGCCCAGATCTCTCACTTTCATTCTCCCTGAGGTATCTCTGGGTATCTCAAATGAGATGGCTCAGATCTGAAAGCTGCAGTTACTTAAATGCGATAAAAAGGTCAAACGGTGCTTTTAGAAGGAGGCGTCGGGGATGCCGTGATGGCAGAGAATCCTTAGATGCTGGGGACTCAGGGAGTAGGAGCCACAGCTGGCCAGAGGCACTGGAGCTGATCTTCCCTCCTGATCGCTGGGTGCCTGTAGCCAGCACACATGCTCTGATCGGTGCTGTGCTCCCGGGTGGCTCATGTTCACCCGGCTCATGGAGACTGATGAATGCAGGTAGGAAAAAGGGTTCCAGCTTCTATCATGGAAAATGGGGCAGACAGTCTGCACCCAGGCTCCATCGCTCTTGTCTTCATTATTCCCTCAAATGGATTAATCGGCCTCTTGAGGTGAGATTGCCACTGGTTCTGAAGGATGCTTCACGGTGCCACATTATTGCTTGCCCTTCACTCTGCTCCTGAAAGTCACTCTTGAAAACACATTCCTCTCCACCTGGGAAGCCTGATTTATCAACCAAGTCCTCAGAGAAGAAACAAGAAGATAAAAACCTCTGGCTATAAAACACTGTTATGCATTATGCTCTGTTGGTTTTGTGTCTAGACAGAGCTAAGAGACCCCTCTGTGGCCCTAGCACTACCTAGAGATGACTGTATATTTACCTCTTTTCAGAAGAAAGATGGACTCGACAGTTCTATATATTACACAGAGGCCATGGAGTCTGGCAAAGAAAGCTATAGCCAGGAAGTCAGGACATGACGTTTTCAACCCTGGTTCTGCCCATCCTTCCCCAGTGAGACAACGCACAGCCTCACGGGGTTCCGGTCCTGACACTTACTAATTCTGTGACCTTGGGCTAGTTCCTCACATCTGTGTCTGAGTTCATCATCTATGCGGTGGAGATAATGATGCTACCCATCTGATGGTGGTGTTGTAAAGATAAATCATGTAAAGTGCTTTGAATAGAAACTTGGCTATAGCAAGCACTCAATAAATGGGAGCTATCATGATTATCATGCGAGCCCAGAGCAAGTCTGTGCAGATATTGTCAACGCCTATAAAACAGCCCCTTGTTCCAGTGAGTCACGGGAGGTAAGAGCTCCCGTTTTGAAAAAGGAAATTGACAGCAGTAGCTAGCTTGTCAGAGAGAGCTGGTCCACAGCCAGGGATCTTTTCCACTCCGTACACCCTTGCCAGACTGATTGCATGTGTGGTCTAGGGTTATCATGGTCATTGCCAGGAGACGTAGGAGTTGCTGAGCCAGGAGACACCCATATCAGGAGGATCTAGAATCAGGGAGTCTTTGGGAAGTGCAGACAGAAGGCTGGAGAGCACCATCAGGCAGGTGCTGCTCAGAATTAGTGAGGTGGGTGGGGTCTGAGTCCCACACCGAGCGACAGCCCCTGACCGTCACAGGTGCTGGGGGTGAAGACGGTCAGTCCATTCCTGTGTTTGATCCTGGCTAGTGAGCTCAGTCCCCCCACCCAGCCACATACAACTAGGAGATTATGTTAGAAATGAATTCCCCGTGAATTGCCTGGGTATGTGCGTTTTTTAAAAAGTCATTGAACTGTAGGCTCAAGATGTCTGCATTTCATGGTACAGAAATGACAGGTTTTTTTATATGAGGTTTTCCTCCCCTTAAGTTGGTAGTGGAACTTGCCTGTGGGCACAGGTTGTTATCATGGCCTGGGGAGGGTCCTCTCGTGGTCACCAGCTGTGGGGAAGTATACCTGCCATATGTCTCTAGCAGAAGTTCGTGAGCTGCCCCCAACTCCCGCCAACCCCGGAACCTTCCTGAGCCGTTTGTCCACCGCACATCTTTGTCTGACTTCTTACTGCCTTTACTTTCTTCCCAGATTTTTTCTTTGTTACTCTTTGAATTTATATTTAATATTTTTAATGATCAGAGATAATACATCCACATTATGAAAAAAATTCTCAACCACTCAGAAGTGTATAAAGTAGACAGTGAGCGTCTTTCCGTGCCTCCCGTCCCATTTCCCAGAAGCACCTAGTGTCCGTGGTTTGGGGAGAAGCGGCCAGGCCCTTTCTCGGGGTGTGTGTGTGTCTCTATCACACAAGTATTTAGGTATATAGATCAATACACATCCACATAACAGATTTTGTTGTTTCACTCTAAAGAGAGACTAATTCACATCTCCATGCATCTTGTTTTTTATCACCTAATAAATAATGGGTAGCTTTTCACATCATCACAAATAGAGCTACCTCGCCACTCTTTTTTTCAGTAGCTGTAATATGTGTATTGTTTGGATATATTTAGCCACTCATTTTTTTTTCTATATTGCTGACCTGACGTAAAATGGCTATTTAGCTCAGCTGAGAGGCAGACCCCCTGTGGAGTGGCCCCCCAAAGAGAGTTCCATCTCACATCCCTTTTGGGTTAAACTACCTGGGATTCTGGAACATTCGTTTTGGGTATTATGGAGCCTGGCTGGCTTGGGCAATTGATCAGACAGTGTTGGTGGGGTGAGAAACCCTGTCCTGTGTCGTATCATCTGTGTGACTAGAGGATAGTCTTTTGAACGTGTCAAGGGTGATTTGTAAGGTAACTGGAAACCAACCTCTCAGATCCCCCAGTGACAGGCCAAGGTAATATTACACTGAATTTCGGGACATGAAAGTTACTCTTTAAGTAATAGCAAAGCCCTGTATTTCTGTAGTACTTGGTGCTTTGTGAAGTGCTTTTCAAACACATTATCCCATTTGATCCCACTTACAATCCTGAAGGTGGATAGGATTGGGGGTGGTATCCTGAGCCCACCAGTGAGACCAAGGATACCCACGAGTAGAAATCAGAGCTAGGACTCATCCCTCCTTTCCTACTCCTGACCCAATGTTCTTTCCACACCGAGAAGAGCATCACTCCGGGAAGAGACTGCTGTCCAGCACACAGACACCCGGGACCTGAGTAGCAGCCCTTCGCTGCAAACCCAGGTGCCTTAGACAGTTGGGGTTCTAGAGGACATGCTAGGACAACCTTCCTTCCAGACTTCTGGTTTAAAATGGCAGCCAGGACACACACACACATTCACCTCTGCTTCCTCCTGAAAATCCACTCAAATGGTGTTTTATGGGGGATACTCACAAGGACAGAGAAGAGGAGAAGAATCAGCAACAACAGTAAAGATGTGGAAGTTGGCGCAGAGATGCATGAGCAGAAACTGACTTGGTGGGCTCAGAACATGCAGTCCTCCCTGGCACGCAGGAGAACCAAGAAGCCGCCGAATTCACTTCGAGAAGGCCTGTGGATGGGCAGCGTGAGATAGCCCTAGCAGGAGGGGTGACAGTGGGGCTCAAAACAGGAAGACCAGTTGGAATTTCATAGGATGCTGTTACCCCTGTGGGTCCCCTCCGTGCGTGACACAGCTGGGTGACTGCCCCTCCCCTACTCAGGCAGCAGACTAGTTTATTCTCTGGGAAGACCAAAGCACAGGGTCTCTGGAACACCAGGTGTCAGTCACCTGGTTGAGGATGGAGGTTCCTTTCTGAAAATGGATTTAGTGCCAGTTGCCATAGTGATTGTTGAAGCCACTCACCTTCTTTCCTCAGTCCATTTCCCAGAATAGTCAGCCAGTTCCTTCCAGTCAGGAGTTTAGAAGAGTCTTCTCTGGGGGAATCTCACCGGTTGAAGGGATTGGAAATCCCCAACGAGACAGCCCAGTGGATTCATCATATAGTGAAGCCTGCTGCCAACAAACCTCAGCCATGAGCTTTTTCGTAGCCCCGCTTTAGAGTGGGCAGCCGAGAACCACCAACCACCTGGGGAAAGCCTTTTGAACATGAAAGACACAACGCACACGCTCACACATGCACACAACAGAGATAGAGAAGACAAGAGGAGGGAGAAGTACCTTACAGGAAACAGGCTGTATGAAGAGAACTTAGAAAAAAAGAGGAAAAAAAAAAAACCCTAGAAGATAGCCGAAGATATTGCATTCTTGAAATAAAAACAGGATACCCCTTCTCCCTTTTTAAAGGAGCCAACAGGAAAGAGCCCAGAAATTTAAAATATGAAAAAGTTTTGACATAAATATAAGGATATATCCCAGGAAGTACAAAAACAGAAATACAAAATGAGATTGAAAAGGTAAAAAAAAAAAAAGAGAAAGAAAGAAAGACATGGTAGATTTACACCCAAACAATAGGACTTCCAGACAGGAGAGAAGAAACACTGAAGGAAATTCCCCATGAACCAGGGACAGAGTTTCCAGAGAGGAAGGGACCCGCCTTAATGTTCAGATCCATGAATGATGATAAACCACACCAGTCCCCCCAGTATGAGAGTTCAGAATATTGGGCCAAAAGAAGATCCTACAAGTTACCAGAGAGAATATTCAAAGATAAAGAAATACATGAATAAACACAGGTTTTATACAAAGGTTCAAGATTCAAAATGACGTCAGACTTAATAACACTGGACTGAATGGGCACTTCGGAAGTGAATAACTCTAGATTCTGCACCATCAAGACATTTTCAGAAGTGAGAAGAGACTTCTAGACAGCCCTCCCAGAAAACTATCAATGAATATGCTCTATCAAAAGGAAGAGAGTAAAGCAAAACCAAGGAAGACACAGGATAGGGGAAACTGGGGAAATCGGGATCCAACCTGAATGAGTGTGGATGAGGCCGTCCAGGATGGCATGAAGAGCATCCTTCAGGAGGCTGCATGGCATCTGGGAGCCCCATGCAGCCTGGCGTGGCTCATGCTCATGGAGATGTTTCTGTGAAGACACTGAGAGAGTCCCTAATGGATTGGAATGAAGAGGAGATTGGCCAAGCTGGGGACGATATGTTTGGGGACAATGTTGTGTCTGCATCCATGAGAAATCTGTAGAACACGGTGACGGGGAAAGGCTATACTCACTCCAGGGAAAACAGAAATGTTTGCTGGGCAGGAAAGCGTGTGGCCATAAACCAGGGCTAAATCCCCCTCCTCTGAAATGCCAAGTCAGCAGCTGGTTCCCAACCCTGAAAGCAGGACGCAGTCCTATCAGCCTGTTGTGCAGAGGAAGGGAGGCCAAACGAGGAGAGCCAACCGAAAATAGGGGACACAATTGCTTCTGGGACAGGAAGGTCAGAGAACGTGATTTCCCTTATCACAGCCCACACAGCTGTCTGACTCTGCGTTGTGTGCACGTGTTCCTTTGATAAAAATAGAAACGGAAATTGAAGAACGCTGGGGGAGGAACAATTGGTCTGTAACCACGCCTGCACTTAAAAGTGCGCTGTCCGAGAAGATGCTCCTTCTGGGGTCCCCGGCCTCGCCACCGATGGCCCAGACACCAGCCACACTGCACCCCCCCCACCTCATCTCCCAGTCCAGGTCCGTCTTGGTGATGGAAGCCCGTGACCTCACTTTTTTCTGTGCAGCAAAACTGCAGGGTGAGTGGTTTATTGAAAAATCTAATTCTGAGCGTGTCGGTCTACCGCAAACCAGAAGAGGTGGCCAGGGTGCCCTCTGAGTGGGTTTGGGTCACACACAAAGCAGCACAAGGCGCCTTTGTGTGCTAACTTAAAATTCTGCCCCGGTTTTCAAGGCAAAAGCACATGACCTGTGTCTGCGGAGTCGGATAGGGTTTACTCTCTCTTCTCCTGCCCTCTGAGGCGAGCCTGGATTAGGTGCACTGATTGTGGCACATTCCTTACGAGCTCCAGACACAGCATGTGTTACCTCAGTCATCCTGGGGCACCTCCTGGGGTGAAGAGCAGAGGCTCTCTGAGACGGGATCTTGTGCCTTCTCGTGGGCAGGCAGCCCGGCCAACCCTGGGGGGCCACGGGAGCCAAATGCTCTCATGAGCATAGTGGCTTGGAGAGGGAGGTTTGGACCCCCCCCCCCCCCGATGGGATTCAGGTCTTGACCTTACTGCTTCTCAGCTGGGTGTGACTCAGACTAAGTTACTTCACTTCCCTGAACCTGTTTTCTCTTCTGTAAAATGGGACTAACTGTAGTATTTACGGTGTAGAACGAAATAGCATGTAGGATGTGTTCTTAGAACAGTCCCTATTAGCTATTAAATCAGTATTAGCAATTAACTATTAGCTATTAACTCAGTATTAGATTACCTCTGTCATATTGGGAAAGTCACTGAATCTCTCTGAGCCTCAGTTTCCTGATCTATAAAATGGGGCGCTAATGCATCTCCCGAGATTGTTGTGAATATTCTGTGAGCTGACGTGGACAATTTGTGTGGCCTGACACATGGCAGCCAGTAAGAGCGCAGTTAATGAAGTTCATTCTTCCTTCCCTCTCTTGTCCTCAGCCTCTGTCCTCACTCAAGCCTGCCTTCCTCCTGCCTGGCCGCCGTGAGTCTCGATCCCCATGTCTGCTACAGCTTATCCTCCACATGGTCGCCAGAATGATTTTTCAGAAACACTGGCTTTATCACTTCCCGCCCCCACTGAAGAGCCCGCTGTGGTTATAAAATCGCAACAGCCTAGCCTGTTATTTAAAGCTTCACACAGCTGCCTCCTTCCCCACTCTCCTGCTCTGCCTCCTCTCCATCCAGATGGTCACTTTATTCCTCATGCACGTGTCTGCCACTTCCACAGGCTGCACGCTGTCGTGCACCCTGCCCAGCGTCCCTCTTAAGAATATCACTTGTTTTAGGAGTTGATTGGAAACAAACTTCCACCAGAAAGTCTCCTCTGGTCACTTCTGGTCACCTTTGCTTGGCAGTGCTCCTGGCTGTCACCAGCACTGGTCTCATGCAGTTTGGGGCAAACTTCCCACTGAGCACAGTGGGAAGGAGCACGAGGCTTTGGAGTCTGACAGGTTGGGGTTCCAATCTTAGTCATGCTACAGACAAGCTGAGAGACCCTGGGAACGTGATTTTACCTCTTCGTGTCCTCACTTGCAAAATGAACATTTCTAAGCTGAGACTAGTGTCATCATTCCCAGCTTCCAGATGAGGACCTTGAGAGGTAAAGTAGTGCATGAAAACATTACGAAGTAGCCACATAAATCCCCTAGTATCACACCTGGCTTCTTCCTGCCATTGTTTCATATGTGCATGTTTTGTTGCTTTGATACAACACCGGCTCCTTCGGCATGGGGGCCTGAATATTCTGTTCGTGTAACTTACCCCTTTGTATTAGTCAGTATGTGCTAGCTAATGCTGCAGTAACATGTAGGCCTAAGTCCCAGCACTTGAAGACAAAGGATGTTGATTTCTTGTTCACCCTGCATGCCCATCATGGGTTGGTAGAGCAGGCCCTTCTCATTCTAGTCACCCAGGGAGCTAGATCACTCACTTCATTGAGCAAAACAAATTCCCTGACAAGTCTCATGTTTACAGGGACAGGGAGGTCTAATCCTACTGTATCTGGAAGGGAGGAATTTAGGAGCGTTGGTCAACCCCCTAATGACCGCCATATCCTCCAGAAGTCTATCCTCCCTCCCCCCTTTCACACCCGGAGTTGCCTGTTTGAAAGCCTCCTGCTGGGTACACAGCTCTCTGCCAGGCCTTGGAGTCTTGGTGATGAGATGCAGCCCCGTCCTGCATGGGTTCATGGTTCCCTCCCTGATCCACAATCTTTGCCAGAAACCAGGAACAAACCCGGTTGTCTAAAGACTCAGCTGTTCCTCCAGGCAGTGAGGATGCACAAGGAAGAAAGTTGCATCCCGTCTGAAGTTCTGACCAATATTCAGGGACCCCAGTCCTCTAAGGTTCTGTCAGCCTCGACTCACCCATTCATTTATTTGTTCATTCAACAAATAGTGTCTGCTGAGACCCACTGTGTACCAAGCACAGTTGTGTTTACGACAGTGTAGTGATAATCGTGATAATCGACGCGTCTCTGCCTGCTCTGATCTGGCAGTTGGGCCGGCTGGGCAGGTCATGGCAGGGCCTGAGAAGGGACCCTGGAGACCGCTCACCCACCCGGGGTTGCATCACCTCCTGGCCACCTTGGGCAAGTTCCTAAAACTCTCTGCACCTCAATCTTACCAGCTTTAAAATTGGAATGATGAGCGACCATACTTACGTTCTGGGATTATTACAAAGAGGAAGTGAGGCAGAGAACCCATAGAGAACTTTTCATGAAGATGTTGGCACGTGGGAAGCCTTGGTAAGGTTTCATCATCATCACCATCACCCTCCTCCTCCTCACCATCGTTGTAATAGTATTTAGGATGGAGATGAATGGCGGTGGGAATGGGAAGATATTGCACCTGTAAGGAAGGTTTTGCTTTTTCCCGTAAGAACCATATTACGGATGGTTGTTTGCTCACGTGTTGATCCCTGAGAGCTTGTGTCTCGTGGACCCGGAGCACCCGGTGAGGACCACCACTGCAGTCACCCAACCGCTGTTTCTGGTCTTGGGCTGGCTCCAGCTGGTCCCCTGGGATTGGCCGCATATGTGGCTCCAGCTGGCCCACTATTGTCGGCCTCTGAAGTCCCACCATCTAATCCCTTTTGAACATTCAAGTGGCTTTTCACTGCTGAGGTTCAGAGTATGGGAAAAACAGCTGAACATGAACTGAACATTTTTTAAAAAGGAGTTAATGGCTAATAATTCAGAAAGCCAGACTAAAGGGCGGAAAACCGTCTCCGTGATATATCAGATGAGTGCCTGGGTGTGCCTCTGTAAGGCCAGATCTCAGTCACTGTTCCCTGGGGGAAAATACATGCAAAGTCCCTCTGGGGCTCAGTCACCCAGGATGTGGGACCATGCAGTGACACATGGTGGGTTTGGCAGGAAGGACGGGAAAGCCAGAGAAACACCATTGCTCATTCCCCATTTATGCATAAAATGCAGACACTTCCAGGTCTATACCTGCTCAAGTTCAGGGTCACACAGCAAAGAAGGGAAAGTCACCACACCGCTGCTTTAGGCAGAGAGCCCCTGAATCAAAAATGTACTTTTGCCACAGTCCTAGTCCATCCTAGCCTTTTGCCAAAATTGCCATCCCCCCCCATCCCCCAAAAAAGAAAAGAAAGAAGTGTGCCCCATCTAAACAACTGGCCTCATTAAATCCTGACAGTTTGCCGCTGTGTCTCACAGTGGCCAGGCAGCTGGGTCTGTCTCTAAGCCCTGGCAGCAATCAGAGACATCTGGTCTCACTAAGTTCTTGCGTATTATTGGCGTGAGCTAAAGAATGGTAGAAATGGTAGCAAATGGGTTCTTGTCTTACTCTAAGACACAAGGGAGTTGGGAAAAGTGGATCTGTTTTTCCTCTTGATTTTGAAAGGATCAGACAAGGAGGACAATAGGACAGCTCGTTGGTGTGGGGTGACTCCTGCTGGCTCTGAAGAGTGTGAGTTCAGCCGTCCCCCATCCTCAGGACACGTGAGGCCCCATCTCATCGGTATGCAGTGGAGCTGACATTTGCACACGCTAATCCTAAAACAATAAGCTAGAGAGGAGACGCTTGCATCCTTGGGCTGCAATGAATGGGGGAGCCCACATTCTTCAGTTTTATCTCCTGCTTCCACCTGGAATGATGCCAGCATGTTGGGTTTTACCCTGGGGAATTCACACCATGTAAAAACCTTAAATCAGCTCTGTCTGCCAGTACATGCGGTCCTAATCCGTTAAATGTTTCTAGCTAACAAGGCACAGGGGGCCCTTTCGCTCCATATCCATAGACAGTCATGTTCTGCTAAGACCATGCAAATAGAACCACTTCTGCCTGCTTTTCGGGGGGAGGAAGCAGTAATTCCCCGTGCCTACATTGTTTTACCCAAATCCCTCATGCAACGTGCCAGGCACTTGGCATGTCTTAGCGTTAACACACTGCCCGTCCTCTGGATCAGGGCTCTTCCTGGGAGCCTGGGAAGGTTTTAGATGAAGGATTGTCTTTCCCTTTGAGGAGCCACTTACAAGGAATGAGAACCTTTGACTTTATCAAGCGATGGGAACGGGAGTCCAGAAGCCTGGCTGTAGAATGTGGAAAGAAAAAGGCGTTGAGCCCCGTGTGCTGCCCCTCCTCCCCCCAGTCCATTCTGTCCTCAGGGAAGTGAAAACACCAGGACTTGTCGTAGTGAATGAACGTCATTCTCCTCCTGAGCCGTGCATGGATGTCTAGAATAGAAAATTTCTTTCCAGAAAAGTCTGGTTGGTCAGAATGACTTTTTTCGTGCTGAAAGTTCAATTTCCAGGGGAGTGATTTTTTTTTTTAATTTTCGTTCATCTAAGAAAAGAGAACATTTTGAGAATTCTAAGAAGCAACGTGTGATCAACCTTGCAGTGACAACTCTTTGTCGGAGACCCCTGGGTGCTAAGTGAAGGGCTGGATAAAAGGTTGGTGCAGTATAGTTGTTAGGGGCATGGACACAGGGGCCAACAGGCTCTCCTATTGTGGAGAGTATTATTATTATCATTGTTGTCATTGTCGTCGTTATTGTTAATTATCATTACTATAGATGGTGGGAACAAAACTGTCCACAAGAACAAAATAAAAGCCACATGGTTCCTGTCTGTGTGGAGCCCAGGGTTTCCGGGCCGAATCTGCGTACAAAATTGCAGTAAGGCTGTAACAGCGGAAGGGGCCCAGCTGAGGGAGAGGCAGCTCCTTGCAGGGGAACATGGAGGAGGAGACTTGTCCTAATCAGGAAGGTCACCTCAGGCTTCCCTGTGGAGGGGATGATTGCCCTGAGATCAAAGGAAGGCGAAGCATTAATTCATTACAAAATAACTCCAAAAATACAGGAAAATACCAAGAAACCCTGATAATCCATTGATCCCATGATAACCACTATTAACATTTTACTAGGTAGCCGTCCGTTTCTTTTTAATAGAAGTACACATGTGCGCGGATGTTTCCTCATCCCCAGAAATGGCATCCTGCTTTTAAAACATATGATTTTTTCCCTAAAGTGCTTTCTTTCACCAAGTAGCATACCACAGACACCTCTCTGGGTCAGCCGTTGGGACTGACTTCCTGATCGCTGAGAACCACTCTGGACCCTCCAGCTGGTGTCTTCCCCGCTCTTTCCCACAAGGCAGGATGGGTCTGCTGGAGCCAGCCCTTCCTGACATCCGCCTGCAGCTCTGGTCACACGTCCGGTAACTGGGCTCCCTTCTGTCCGCACGACCGCTCCGCAGGCCCTGCAGAGAGCCTCCAGACTCCCTGGGACATATTCTCATATGCTCATGGTACCCAGAAATTTTATAGCTCCCTCTGAAAGCATAACTTGGGTTAACAACCAGCGTTTAAAGGCTTCTCTGGACCGGAAGCCTCTGCTTAACATGTGGAAGAAGAATTTATACCCGTGCCCATCCCCTTCTTTCTTATAGTTCCTCTTCTATGTTGGGATCCTGAATTCTAAAGAATTCCCATTGAGAAATTTGCTCCTACCCCCAAACCTTATTAGTCTCTTGGAGGATAAATTGTTTGTCTTGAGATTGCTGAAGGCTCAGGTCACTCTGAGTCACTTTTAAAGGAGATGCTTTCATGGACTCAAGAAAAAAGAAAACCATCAGTGGTCCTGTGTCTGTGAATTAACTTTCCACCTTTCTCCTCCCCATCTACTCAGTGACAGGTTGATTCATTCTTTTCCTCTGTGGCCCAGTTGAGGACACGTCTGCTCTTCAGGACCCACTGCAATCCGGCACCCGGAGCACTTTGCTTTCATGCTCAACAAAACTCACCATTTGTTGAGGAACTGTGGATGAGGATCCCGTTAGCGTATATATGGCTTCTGTCCCATCCACGTGGGGTGACAGCTGCTCTAGGCATATGCTTGTCTCGGCCTTTTAACAGTACTCTGTCCAGCGTCCTTTGTGCCACAAAGACTTGTCTTGACTTGGTTTTCACTTCTCCTTTCCTTCATACCTTCATGGCTTCACCTTAAATCAGTCCATCTGTATATGGTCAGTACCAAAGTCCTTCAGTAACACTGTGGAGCGGTATCTTGGTCTGTTTAGGCTGCCGTTACTAAGTACCACAGACTGGGTGCTTTAGGCAATAGAAATTTCTTCCTCATAGTTGGAGAGGCTGGAAAGTCCAAGATCAAAGTGCAGGCCAGTTTGATTCCTCTGAGCCTCTCTTCCTGCCACCTTCTTGCTGTGTCCTGGGATGGCAGGGAGAGAGCGAGCGAGCTCTCTGGCGTCCCCTTCTTAAAAGGGCACTGATCCTAGAAGAATCCCACCCTCGTGACCTCATCCAACCCGGATTGCGTCCCAAAGGCCCCTGTGGCTTAGGGCTTCCTCATGGGAATTTGCGGAGGGGACACAATTCAGACCATCAGCAACAGCCTTCAGGACTCGGGAGTGAGAAAAGCACGTTATGAGAGACTGGCTGGTAGAAGATAAATTCTGAACCGTCGGGGTGGTAGGGCGTCGAGGAGAGGACAGAGGGGTAACCCAGCACGGCGGAAGGAGAGTGGCCCCTGACTGGCTGTGTGAACTCGAGAGGCTCACTTCACCTGTTTGAACAGACCTCTCCTCTATAAAAGTGGGGCTGGGATGCTGAATCATGGGCTTGCCAGGAGTTCTGTCCTGGCAGTGTTCTTTATCCAGTCCGTCCATCCAGACATCACTATGGGTCGGTTGGTTGGTTGGTTATCTATGACGTATCAGGCACTGTGTCAAGTGCTGCAGTGAAATGAAATTCACATGTACGCCTAAGACCCAAGTACGAGGTGGGGTGGGCACCCAGTAAACATTTCCTGTCGGGTCCCACACGGAATGGAGCACAGGGACGGGGTCAGTGGGACTGGCCCCAGTAGAGGAGCTAGTGATGGCCCAGTGTGGTGACAGAATGGGGGGAAAGAAATGGTGAGTTTTGTTGAGCATGAAAGCAAAGTGCTCCGGGTGCCGGATTGCAGTGGGTCCTGAAAGTGGTCATCAGTGGAGACATTTGCGGTGGAAGCTAGGTGGGCCAATCATGGGAGCCACGCACTGTCCTTCTTCAACGCTGGAGATGCAATTACTGTTACAACATAGAATGGTAAGCCCAGAGCCAGAAGATAGCCAGACCATTGGCAGGCCTTTCTGCCCATCACAAATCTTGTCTCTGTTGCTAGATGGTAGAAAAATAGAGGTCTGACTCCAGGGACATTTATGAGACCAGCCTCTTACTGCAGCTCGATGCCTGCAACCCAGCATTTGAGTTAGAAGGAATCACGTCACATTTTGAATGCTCAAAAGTCTTGAGTAGCAAGGTTTGCCATAATGGCTGGTATTGGGGGTTTTGTGGTGTGGTTGTTGGGTTGTGTTTTGATTTTGGTGTGGGGTGTGTTTTTTTGTATCTTTTAAATTAATTTTCAATTAAGTTTTGAAAGAACAAAGTATAAAATTAACTAACTTGCAATTAATTTCCACAGTAATTATGCAAAAATTCTAGGCATGTGAAAGATGGGGAATATGGAATAATTAGTCATGGAATTTTTTTCACTACCGTAATTACCATGATGAATATGTATGAGGCCGTTTGGGAAAGGAACGCACAGCAAGCAGTTGTATTTAATTAAACTTTTAGCAGGCTTAGCTTGGGGAGCCTGCATTGTGTTTCAGTCTCCCAAAAGATTAGCAAAGTCTCCCCAAACAAACAGCCCCCAGAAACATAAAGGAGAAAGTCACAGGTGTCTTTTTTTTCTCAACTCTTCTCGTAATACTGTAGACTTCTGGCTCTCTTGGACCCTTGGCATGGCATGCACTGTTGTCCAGGTTGTGGCCTGAACAATACCTCAGATTATCATTTTTATGGCAAATAAGCATAGCTCAACCCTGGCACATAGTCCACTTTGTTTTAATGTAGCCTGTGTTAAAGACCCTTCATTGGGCATTCCTTGGGCATCCTTTTCTATAGTGCAGGATATAGGAGTTGGGTTATAACAAGCATATGATTAAGAACAGCATCTCCTGGGCTGAGCTGTTACTGCAGGCCACTCAACAGGCTAAGCCCTTGATGTGCATTCTCTCTCATCCAGCTAGCCACCAAGATCTGAGACTTAAGGAACTTGCCCAGGGTCACTTGCCTAATGGCAGAGCAATACTTGAACCCTGCTCTTTCTGACCCTAAGACCTGTGTGGTTTGCCACTCATTCACTCTCATGTTTGTCCAAGCTGGAAAAAAAGAAAGAAATCCTTGTTGTCCTCATTTGAGGCTGCAAGTGGAATTTATTCAGCTTGCTTGTTTTTCTGAGGTTGCCTTTCTGCTACAGACAGACATACCAGGGGTATCTCAGCCAGTGAAGCAAGGCCCCAATAAGAAGCCATGAAGAGTAATATTGCAGAGGTGGTAGGATGGGGGTAGTTCCAGGGCAGCAGCAAATGTCTGCTGAGCTCTCAGACTGTTTGCCAGCCACTGTGCTACGTACTTTATAATAACCAAGTCTGATCTTCTCAAACACCCCAGGACATGGCTGCTGTTGTGCCCATTCTACAGATGAGGAAAACTGAGGCTTGGGAGTTTACATGACTTGCGAAAGTTGCAGAGCTAGTCATTGGTAGAGCCAGGATTCAGACGCAGGTCTGGCAGCCTCCAGAGGCTAGAGTCCGTACTGGACATCAGAGCATCATCTTCCCAACCCCCCCCCCTTTTTTTTTAAAGATTTTATTTATTTGACAGAGAGAAACACAGCGAGAGAGGGAACACAAGCAGAGGGAATGGTAGCGCCAACCCCTTTTTAATATCCAAGGGCAATCACTCACCAGGTAGGAATACATGACCCTTTATGGACCATCTTCAGTCTTGCCTGCTGGTGGCAAGAGCCAAAGTCTTAAGGATTGGCAGTCTCATGAGATTTCCCTGGTTGCAAAGGAGGTGATAGTTGCAAAGGAGGTGATAGGGTGCTTGTGAAGAACTTTCTAGAATCTCCAGAGCAGAGTATGTCTCACTGCAGTCATTACAGGGTCTTGTTCTTGTTTAACACACAGCCCTTTTTCCGAGGCTCCCATTCGTAAATACACAACCACAGAAAGACCTCTCAGCCTTTTCCCCTCTCTCTTTGGTTTAGCTCTGTTAGTCAGTGATTACCTTTGATTTTTGCGAAACACTCAGTCTCTTGGAGGTCAGTGGTGACTATCTGGAATGGTGTGTGATTTCTGCAGCAGCTCCAGCTCGCCAGAAGGGCCGGGTTGGGCCCCCCTGAATGCTGATCCCACGGTCCTCTTCCAATTCTCATTAAGCTTGATGGCTTTAGTAAAATAAAAAAATGAAAAACAAAAATCCCATCACACATGCTCATACCAGACTGCCATTAGTCGAGCCAGGAAGAACTTTTCACCAAGTGAAGCAATTTCCTCATTCTGTAATTAAGGCAATTTGGGACTGAGTGTATTTATGGGCAGACTCGCTGAAGTGAGACGGAAGTGTGTTGCAGTGCGCGCATGTCAGAGGGAGACCAGGAGGCCCCGGGCACGGCGTCCTGGGTATCTCTCCAGCCTAAGTGCGGCATTAACGGAGGATAGGGTCCGAGCCAAGTCTTCATGCTGTGTCGGGGCAGCATCAGGAGGTGAGAAATGGAGGCACAGAGAAAGTAAGCACGTTGCCTGAAGCCGGAGAGCGAGCCAGCGGATGGCCACCCGGGCCCAGGCCCCGTCCTCCACCCCCGGCCCCTGCGTCTGTCCAAGGCTGGGCAGTGGGGCTGCGCTCATGGGCTGGCTCTCTCTCCAGGCATTTGGAGTTTTCTTGTCATCAGAGTTTCTCTGCTAATGATTTCAGTTTTCCTCCGGTTCTCAGTGTTTACAGAGTTTTCCCAAACTAGTGTTCCACCCTTAGACATTCCCGCCGCCTACCAGCGTCCTGTTCGGGTCATTAGGTCACAGTGACTTGGCAAAAGTCTGCTGAGAGCTACTGGCCCCAGGCTTAGACCACCTGCCCCTGTGCACCCCCTGCTCCCCTCTTTCCCCAGGCTCCCAGCTCCTTTGTCGTCTTCATTAATAGGAGACCAGAATTCTCTGGAACTAAGATTTATATATCCAAGCTCCGCCCAGGGCTCAAGATCACTGTTCAGTTGGTCCATCGATTTCCTTTTGCCTTATTCTTAATGCGAACGAAACGTTCAAGTCCAGGATAAGTTAAGGTGACAAAACTACGGTCCCTTCTTGGTCTCCTCAGGCTTGGACATTCCTGAGCGTCTCACCGTCCTCAGGACTCCCTCCCCCCCCCC
>CM053613.1:18401060-18417860 GCA_028646535.1 Procyon lotor | reverse complement strand
CCCAGCACCTCTCCGAAGACGGGACCGACCGCCGCGCCAGACGGGACGGGGCAGCCACATGGGGAGGTTGTGGCCACAGACAGCAAGCAGGTTTTTAACCATTCGGGTATTTCATATCCCAGCTTGACGCTGAGTCTGCAGGTCCTCCGGGAGATCTCCGTCACCGGCTTCTCCAGGCAACGTAGCCAGAGCCAGGGGACGCGTGACCGGAAGGGGTGTGCTCCATCTCCTCCTTGATGTCCCCATTTCTCCGTCCCCTTTCTGTGCGGTTCTATGAACTGTTCACGACTGCTGCGTGTGGGATAGTAGAGTGACTTCCCAGAGACCGTGCCCTGGAGGAAGGCGGCTGGTGCGCCTCTCAGCTCATGGCTCCTCGCACGTCTGTCTGCTCTAGGGATCAGAGTCAGACCCGCGTGGACCAGACCATCAATGTTTGGGGCTCTGTGCACCATCATCAGACTGTGCAGCTCAGCCACGGTAGCGTAAAAGCAGATGGAGACTATACGTAAAAAACTTTATTTCTAGAAAGAGGCAGCAGGCCAGGCTCCCCTGATCCCTGGGCTAGGGCATGGGGTGCTAGAAGGCACGTAGCTCAAGTCAGGGTGTCCAAGCGTCAAGGGCCAGATCAGAGAGGCCCCTGGAGGCCGCTGTTAGGAAGTTGGATTTCGAAGACAAAGCAACCATCTTACTTACTTCCTAAAAAGCTCTCTGCATGCCGCGTGGAAAATGGAGAGGAACAAGATGGGACAGTGGGAAGCCAACTAGGAAGGTCATGTGGGAATCCGCCTAACAGATCGTGGTAACCTGTCCCAGAATCTGGGAGCACCGTCGGCAGGACCTGCCCCTGGACGCAAGTTGGCCATGAATGGAAAAGGAAAAGCAGGACCCAGCTGGGACGTCCGGTGGCCGGGATGCCCCTGGGGGATTGTAACAGATATTGATGCTATTTGTTTTCTCAGCTCCCACTAATGAGATTTTACTTGCCTCCAGGATGACTGGCCTGAGATTGATTCTCCCTCTCCCTAGTGTTTAAGGTGAGCTTCTCCCTGCAATGCTGTTTGTGTACGATGACGCAGGACTCACAGACTCATCAAAACATCCCCCCACCCCTGCATCTCACTTGAGTTAGCAGGATTCCGCGGGGGGCCCGGCCGCTGACGCTGTAGGCCCCACAGGCCGGTGCCTCACAGCTCGCCTTACTACCAGACCAGAAGCCAACTGACCATCGAGTTCAAAGAATGTCTGCTAAGCATTTAATTTTGCATCTTCCACCAAACACTCCAGGTTAAGAGATGCAGTAAACAGTAGGAAGAATGATTCTGCACAGCCCTCCTGATTCAGCAGATTCCAAGAGGCGGGACGTCCTTTGGAAGCGAGCACACATGCGCAGGAGCAACCTCTGTTGTCACCCCGGGGGAGCCTGGGTTGCCCGAAGCCACTCTGTGCACCAGAGAGAGAGCCCCAGAGGTCTCCCCTCTGATGGTTGGAATGATCAGAACATGGATCGCAGTCCTTGAGCTCATTGCCAAGCCCCACACCCCTGGCTGGCTCCCACCGGCTTTTCCTTTCTGTGGTCTGCCGCAGGAGCACACCAAAGAATGAGATTACCGTCCGCCCCGCCCCCTGCCTTCCACCGTGCTCCTCTGTTGACATTTTTTAAAGCCATAACACAATTGAACGGAGTTCTAAAAAGGCCACCCGGGCCCTTGCTCCAATTACCTTCATCACTGCGTTTTGGTAGCAATCTGAGTTCCTAATAAAAAATGCCCTTTTCCACCTTAAGCAGCCAATTAAGTTCCCAGGTCCCCAGCGAGTTCTGTAACTGCACTGTGCCCGTTCCTTAGCAGAGGCCCTTCACCAGCTCGCTCCTGGGTTAGCATCGGCACCTGCCCTCATCAGAGGCTGAGATCAAGCTCTGGGGGTGTGCAGAGGTCCTAGCGGGCCTCAGAGAGCTCCGGGATCACAGAGGGTTTCTGCCAAGTCAGGACGCCCTCCTTGCCAGGAGCAGCTTATAAATTAGGGGCCGCTGGCAACAGCTAGCTGTCTCAGCAGCACCTGCTGAAAACGTGGGGCCTTTCAAGGTCAAGGATGCTTCCCTGCCCCATTGGCCCAAGAGTAGGCATAAGGGAGAGGCCGGGGGGGCCAAAACCCCTTTGGTCTCTTAGAATAAGAACAACTGAAAATTCCCAGGAAGATGTCTGCTTCCTTCTGTCTTCAGTTGTACAACTTTCTTGTGTCTTTTTTTCCTCCCTTCTCTCTCATTTTGCACCTAATCTTCTGGTCCTTGTCTCCTGGCCCTGAGTGGTCCTGGAGTCCTAGCTCCCTCCTGGCAGGTGAGTCCCCTGATTTCCCTCAGGCTCTGGGGTCCATCTGATGTGGGGCAGGCCAGCAGCATGGATTTTCCCCTCCCCCTTCTTCCAGTTAATTTTAGAAACTTGAGTTGCCATGGTAATGGTTCAGTGGGGTTTTCGTGGTTCTCTTTGGATTCAGCCATTTCCTGGTCTGCCCTTTAAACTTTTTCAGTCCACAGTTAAATTGGGACACGAGATGTGCTTGGAATCGGGACCCATAAAGGTGCTGCAGCCCCTACGGTGTCGGTGTATGTGTGTGTGTGTATGTATATACATATATATATATATATATATATATATATATATATATATATATATGGTGTTGTTTTTTTTTTTTTTTTAAACAAGAAAGGGTGGGTAGGGGATGCTTTTAGTTTACAATAGCCAAGAGAGCTCCTGGAAGCTTCCGTGCTGGAGAGAATGGGCCATAAGCAATAGAGGTCATCGGAGAGCTGGAGAGAAGTGGGCCCCAGGGCCTCTCTCTGCAGTGAGCTCCTCCTAGTTAGGTCTCTGCTGTTTTGGTTCTAGAATCCCCAGCACTGAGCACACGGCCAGACTTTCCTCCTCAGTGCTTCCCTTCCATCCTTGGAGAGAGCATGGGATTCTAACCCCTAGCCCACCGGTGAGTGTCAGTTCCCTTCCGTCCTTGGAAGGCCACAGCCTCTGTGTCCCTGAAATCCTGCCTCCCCGGGCAGTGTTCCCTCTCCACTAGCCCACACTCGCAAGGCCCTTTCTACCTGCGTGAGGGGACCAGACTGCACAGACGATAGGAAGTCCCAGAACGAGCTCCCCATCGGTGTACTTGGTTCCATTTCGCACAATAGCCTCCAGCGTTCCTACCAACTCCGTGCTGGGAAAGGCTTTTCACTCCCGGTCTGACAGAGAGCACTTGCAAAGATGCAGTAAATTGCCCGAAGTCACTCCTGTGGTCTGTGGCTAAACCAGAGCCCTCTGCCGGTCAGTCAGATTCCCAGACACAGACTAGCCACGCTGCTCGCTGCCCCTGTGTGGTTGGGTCCCTGTGTCCCCACTGTTGCTCCACCTCCCCTCCCTGTGGGAACAGACCCGCGTGGGAGTCCTTCTCAGCGGCCTGGGCCGACTGTCCTGCCCACGTCGGGACTCTACCTGTGTCAGCGCTCAGCCCCACAGGGACGCTGCTGGACAGGGGGTGTTTACTGCCCCCACTTTACAGACGAGGAGATCCAGCATTAGACGGGCCTAAGGTGTCCCAGAGACTCTAGCAGGCGTGGGATTTGGGCCAGACTCGGGGACGTGGGTCGGATCATCAGTGAAAGACCAAATAATCAGACAACGGCCAGACCACGTGTGGAAGCAGATCTGTGACCCGCAGTCCCCAGCAGGCAGCCCGGGACACCGACCATTCGCCACGGTGACCAGCCAGGAAGCCAGACGATGACCCTTGCAACAGTGGGCCCAGAGCATCCAAGACCCCATTAATAGACAGCTTCCCTAATTTGTGTCCCTCCTTCCAACTCGGGGCAAAGTGGAGAAAGCCGGCTACGTAACTGATCACAGGGGGTCCTGCCTCTAGTGGGTGCACCCACAGCCCCCACTCGGGGCACCCCTGACGCCTCCCCTTGCCCCACGCTGAAGCTTTCCCCCTCCTCGGCCTGCCTCTGAGCCTCCACCCGAATGCAGCGGCCAGTGGCTGCCTCCCTTGCTACCGCAGGCTCTGAAGAAACAGGCCTTGCTTTTCGCCTTTGGTTGGTTTCTTTTATTGGTGCATCAGGAGGAAGCAGGCGTGAGGGCAGGCGCTCCCTGAGTGGGGTGGCGGGCACGGCCGTTCCGTGGTGGGGCCCATGCCCCCGAGCCCCCTCACCTGCAGTGTGACGTCGGACGTGCAGACAGCAAGATGTCATTAGGGATCTAGCAGAGGGGAGGATGGCATGGCAGTCCCACGGGATGCCGAAGCCTTCATGAAAGCCGTAGCAGTTGAGGGCACGCCAGGAGGGTGGCCGAGTGTCCCAGGCTGCGGTGGGGGAGGGGTGAAGTCGAAGCAGAGCAGCCAGGAGCCCCGCCCCGGACGCTCTCAGTGGGCCCCCTCCAGCCCCTCTCCCTGCACCGCTGCCCGCCTCCCCGACTGCCTCTGCTGGGCCTTCCTCGCCGCTGGCGTCTGGCAGGGGTGACCAGTGGGAGGCACCAGCAGCAGGTAAGGGGGTGGGAAGAGAAAAGGTCAGCGTATTTGTCCCTCTGCTTCCTGTCCGTGAGGCCACACGCTTGTGGGGGCCACGCTCCTCGGCCAGAGGCTCCCCAAGTTGTCCCCCGGTCCTCGGAGCCACGAGCTCGCCCGCTCAGGCCTGAGGCCGAGAATGGCTTGCCCGGCCCCCTCGTGGAACTTCCGTTCTCCCCGTGGAACCAGGAGGCCGCGGGGCGCACTCTGACGGGCGGGCACCAGGCGGGAAGGCTGAGGGTGGGCCCGAAGACCTGAGCCTCTGTTCCAGGCCGGGCTGGCCAGGACCTGGGGTGGAAGCTGTGAGAGGAGAGAGGAGGAGGGAGGAACCACGCAGGAAGAGCCGAGCATCCCGATGAGGAGCAGGGACCTTGCCCTTGGGAAGTAGAAGGTTCGTGCAGGGCTGTGAATGGCGGCCGTCAGGTCGAGTCTGCAGGTCTCCACAGGCTTGGCCCGGCCCGACCGGCTCTGGGCGCCATCTCGGGCGCTCTGGGAGAGGAGGCCGTGTGCACTGGCTCCACACTCGCAGCCCTGTGAGGTGCCGGGTCTCTGGATGACTCTGGGAAGGGGTTATACCGCCCCCATCTAACTTATGACAAGGAAGGTTCTGGAAGGATAGGACTGTGGGTCTGTACACTGAACACTTGCACAGTTCTCTGCAGTCCAGAGCTCTCTACAATCCTGAGCTGGCAGAGCTTACACGGTGGGAATCTCTGGGTGTTGGTCAGACAGACCAGGGCTCAAGTCTCAGCTCTGTCACTTCCCAGCTGTGTGACCCGGGACTCGTGACCTGCTGGGGGCTGAGCTCGTAGCCATGAAGCACTTGGGTTGGGAGGTGGGAAGTCGCTCGTGGAAGACGCAGGTGCTTCTGGCCGGAGGACAGCAGCCTGAGAGCAGACTCCTTGAGCCACCAGAGTTGGAGACGCTCTGCCCACTTCTCCAGCACAGTTGTACAGAGCACCTGGGGCCCTGGGGACATGGCGGTGAGCAGAATACAGCTCTGCCCCCCCAGAGTCACATTCCAGTAGGAAAGAGATGATTGCATACAAATACAGTGGACATGACCAGTGGTGACCGGTCCTGGGAAGCAAGAGAAGGTCAGGGGAGGGGATGGATAGACAGGCATGGCGGTGGCTCAGGGAGTCTTCCTGCTAACACTGACCTTGGAGCAGGGACTTGGAGGGGATAGAGCGTGAATGATGCAGATGCCCGGGGAGCAGCATCCAGAGCAGAGAACACAGCAAGGGCAAAGGCCCTGGAGCAGGCATGAGCTTGGTGTGTTCTGAAACCACGGAAAGGAGTGAGTCTGCAGCACAAGAAGCCAGGGAGGGGCAAAAGAAGAGACCATGGTGGAGATTTGGACTTTATACGGAGTATGTGGGGAACTGCTGGAAGGTTCTGGGTAAGGGAGTGACATGAACAAAGGCATTTAGGTTTCAGAGGGCCCAGTATGAAGCTAAAGGAACAAAGGCTAGAGAGCGAGTGGGGGTGGGGCAGAGGCCACCGCAATGGGGACAAGGGTGGCCGTGGTGGCGGGTGTGGGACCACGACCGGCTGGCCGGGGACCGGTGTGCGGGTTGCTCATTGGAATCAGCTGTGTCTCACGCTTCTCTTTGAGGAGTCCTTGTCCTGCCGGCCCCGGGAGCACTGGGACAGGAGCACTAGACCCCAGGGTGTGAAAAACAGATAGCCCTTCCCTCTGGGATGTGGGGGCCTGAGTCGTATCCCTGAGACTTTCTGAAATCTCCAGAAGGGGCGAATTCATTCATGTCAGTAAAGCTCCTTCTCGGGAGTCCCTCTTGTAATGCTTCTCTCTTCAGCCATTTCCCCTAAATTATTCAGAAGGAATTCGGAAGCTCCAAGGGCGCCCACTCAGCAGTTCCCTGGGTAATCAGGTTTCCGGGGCAGGCGCCACACCAGTGAGCTGATTCTGCAGGAGCCCTGACGACTCACAGACCCAGGGTGGCCTTGGGCTTCGGGCTCATCTGAGTACAGTCAGCTCCTGCCGACTCCGCAGTGTCAGGGAGCCAGGGTGTCATACGGCCCTCCGGGCACAATCTCACTTCTCACTCAGCAGCTGCTAGGCGGTCCGTCAAGGCCTCTGGTGCTGCCTCCCCGGCGGGGGCTGCTCTATACAGACGGGAGGGGGCCAAGGCATTCGCTTCCCAGCATCCACCTCCTAAATGGGCAACTGCAGCCACAAAGCTTTGTCCTGACAGTAGGCCCAGGGATGCCCCTGAGTTGTAAAAAGAAAACTTCCAGAAGGTTGGGAATGTGCTTTTTTGGAACATGATGGGGGTCCTGTTTATCTCAGATGGCATTGAGGTTAGTGAAGTAGCCACATCCAGTGAGCATGTGCCTGGTAAAGCCTCTGAGAAGTCCTGTACAGTAGCGTCAGTCAGCTAGGATTCGTGGGGGCGCCTGGTGGCTCGGTCGGTTTTTCCACTAGGAAGCTATAACAGTAGCTGTGGATAGTAACCAAGGCATTGGACCAGTGTGCACGTTTCTTCACGCCCCAGGTTCCCATTTCCTCCTGTCAGATGGTCTGCCTCAGACAATGCTGCATTTGTTGCCCAGATAGGCCAGAACAAACTACCGCAAACTGGATGGCTTAAAACAACAGAAATATATCTCTCGCTGCTCTGGAGGCAAGAAGCCCCAGATCAAAGCACTGGCAGGGTTGGCTATTTGTGGAGGCTCTGAGAGGAATCCGCCCTTGCCTCTCTCCTTGGCTTGGGCTGCACGACTTCAGTCCCTGCCTCCACCTCACACGGCCTTCTCCCTCGTCTGTTTAGTGTCTTCTCCTCTTCTCTTCTAAGAGCACTCATCACTGGATGGAGAGTCCACCCTCATTTGGGATGACCTCATCTTGAGAGCTTTAGCTTAATTTGATCTGTAGAGACCCTTACTCTAAATAGATCACAGTCTGAGATTCCAAGTGGACCTATGTTTGGAGGGGGAAGATATCAGTCAGCTCATGATCAATGGGGGAAGGATTAGAAGAGTGAATATACATCACAGAAGATACTGCTGGTAGGGCAAGAACTGCTGTGATCATTGTTACGATGATATCATTGTTATTGCTCTGTTTTCAAGTCCAAAGCAAATATGGATGGTGGTGGTTAGTATTATTTGTGTTAGTATTTAATACAAATCAGGAGTGGGGTATAGGTCCCAAGGCAAATAGCGTTTCTCTCTCCAGCCCTGCGCTGCTTTCCCCAGACCTCCTAAGGATTGGTGCTGGGAAGCCAAGGCAGAGTCTGAATGCCTGGCCGACGAGGGCCACGTGAGCCATTGAGGGTCCTTGGTTCAAAGAATGTTACTAGATTCACACAATGACACAGACTGATGGGAGTGTTGCCAAAGGATTGGAGAACAAGAGACTAAAGATGGAAAGACCCACAAAGCAGTTTCTCTTCCTAGCCTGGGCATGGATGAGGATGGGCATTTGGAGCCCAGAAGCAGAGACTGGAGAAACACCACACAGCAGAAATTGACCACCTGTTGTGGCTCCATGTGGACAGAGAAGAAGAAAGAGTTCAAGACAGCCTAAATGTTTGACCTGGGAGAACAAATGGCCAAGGACATGGCCAGCATCTGGGAGTCTGTCCTAAGAAATGAGGCCAGTGGCCACAGGTCACTAACTTATTCGACATGTGTTGAGCATCAACTATAAATGGTGGAGAAAGCAAGCCCATCTCCACTCCTGTGGCTCTCACGGTCCGTGTGGTCTACCTGAGTGGTAGTGTCGCATTGTTGGTCATAGCATCAAAAAAAAAGAAAAAAGAAAAGGGAAGCGATCTAAATGTATATGAGCAGGGTGTTGGTTGTTAAGTTGTGATGCATCTCTAGGGTGGGATCCCACACGTCTACTCTTTAACAAAGGTGTGGGTAGGTGAGGAAAGTTGTCCGTAATGCAGAAATAGCTGTATCACAGGAACAAAAGTATTTGTGTGTGTGGACGTGCATGGAGGGAAATTCTGAAGTGTACCCCCTGTAAATCAAGAAACTACAGCCAATGAGCCAAGCTACTGCCTGTTTATGTGAATAACATTTGATTGGGACACAACTGTCCTCATTCACTGGTGTATTCCATCTACCATTGACTCTGTACAACAACAACGAAGTTGAAGAGTTGGGAGGGAAGCTGTGTGTCCCACAAAGCATGAGATATTGACTGTCTAGCCCTCGACAGAAAAAGGTTGCCAAACCCTGGTCTACACCAGACTCTTAACTCTTTGCTCTAGTAGATCTGGGGGAGGGAGAGCGATGGACGTTTCTATTTTGCTTTTGATTTTAATGGATTTTTTTTATTCCCCCCCATGGATTTTTATAATCAGAAATAAAGTTCAGTTGGGAAGGGAAAAAAGCATGTAGGACTCAAAATACCTGATTTTGAGACTTGCTGTAAAGCTGTAGTTACCAACACAATTATTGGCGTGAAGATTGGTAGATGGTTCAATCAAACAGAATAGAGAATCTAGAAATAGACCTAGACTTGTATGGTCAGTTGATTTTCAACAAAGGTGCCAAGGTAATTCAATAGGAAAACATAAGCTTTCAACTAATGGGGCTAGAACGATTGATTATCCAAAGGGAGAAGGAAAAAGAACATTGAACTGCACTCTGTACCATAAGCAGAAATTAACTTGCAGTGGATCAGAGAAGTAAATGTAGGAGCTAAAGCTATGAAATGTCTTCTAGGCAAAGATTTCCTGGCCAGAGTACAAAAAACGGGAAGCGTAAGGAGAAATCATTAATACAATAGGCTTCATAAAAAATATTTAAGCACTTCTCTTCAAAAAGGCACTGTAAAATAAAGGAAGAGACAAGCCACCGACTGGGGAGAAACTATTTGCAAAACACAGTTCTGGAAAAGGGCTTGCATCCTAGAACATACAAAGGATCCTCACTACTCACTAAGGAATGAAATGACCACATTTTAAAATGGGCAAGAGATTTCAAGACACACTTCAGCAAAGAAGAGCTGCATGTGGCAAATGAGCACGTGAATGGAGGTGTGACATCATTAGTCACTGGGAAATGCACCCTGACACCTCGGGGAGCCTTCACTGCTCACCTATTAGCGTGGGTGGCGGCGTTGAGTGCTGACCAGGGTGCAGAGCGTCTGCGGGGAGGCGGGATGCTGCGGACCCAAGAAGAAACAGGGTGAGGGTTTCTTATAAAGTGAAACGTGCACTCCCCGCAGGGCCCAGCAGCCTTACCCCTAAGATGTAAGCCCAAGAAATCGGAAACTCTGTGTCCGTGCAATGACATACATTCCAGAAACTGGAAACACCCCAGTTCCCTCCATCAACACAGATCGTGATCCCTGCATCCAACGGAATCCAATCCAATCCAGTCCTCTTTCTCTGAAGGAGGAAAAGACCGATACTCAGAAACACGCAGGAATCTCTGGAGCACTGTGCCAAGCGGAGGAAGCCAGACGCAACAGGCTTTGTGCTGTATGATTCCAGTGACAGGCCTTGCTGGGAAAAGTGAATCCATTTGGGCAGAAAACAGATGCATGTTTGCAGGGGTGGTGCCCAGACTGCAGAGGAGCACGAGAGAGCTTCTGGGAAGGCATGCAAAGGTTCCGGGTCTCGTTTGTCG
This sequence comes from Procyon lotor, assembly GCA_028646535.1. Lineage (NCBI taxonomy): Eukaryota > Metazoa > Chordata > Mammalia > Carnivora > Procyonidae > Procyon > Procyon lotor. Next base: position 18,407,705 of record CM053613.1, on the reverse strand, counting down.
CGGTCGCAGTTGTGCAACTGTTGCGTCCTGTGAAACTCCTCTCCCGGCACATTTTAAAAGGGGACATTAGATCGTGTGCAAATTATAGATATCTCAGTCAACCTGACTCTTTTAAGATATGTAATCTGGAGAAAAATAGACTTTAAAGGTGATTTTTTTTAAAGGCACACAGGAGTTGATCTTTCAGAGGAACGAGGAGCTGGTGTGAGTGAACATTCTAGAATGGGACTCCAAAGGTCAGGCAGGAGGTGTTGATGCCATACTCAGGGAATGGTGAATTCGCGGGGGTTCTCGAGTGAGTGAGTGACCGTGAGGCATGAACCCCAAGGGGTTCTCACGTTATAGGGAGAGAAGGAAGGAAAGCAAACAGAGGTGCCATCGGCCTAGGCAGTACCAAAGGTGGTGGACAACAGGCATGGTTTTAGAAGGGACAACATAGTACAAAGAGTAGAAAGGAGTAAACAAATCTCCCTTCACCCCTCTCCTCCACCCGGGGACCTACCAGCATTACCAGTTCCGTGCATCTGCCTAGAAATATCCCATGCATTCTCCATTGAACTTTGCTTCTTTTCGTGGATCAAGATATCGTTCAGATTGTTCCACATCAGTGTATGGAGAGCTGCCCTGATTTTTTTAAATAGGTGTGGAATCGCATGGAGGCACCATGGTCAGTTTAGCCCGGCTGCCACTGGGAGACGTTCAGATCGTTTCTGATACGGGTGCTCTTACAAATGAGGCTTCAGTTAATAGGCATATTAAACAGTTATTTCTCATGTATGAGTCTTGTCTAGTAAATAGATTCCTGAGCGTGGAATGGCTGGACCAAAGAAAATGTATCTTTTTATTTCGATGTGTATGGTGAACCCCATCACCACCCTGGGTGCTACCCGTTCCCCCTCCCACCAGCCGCGTATGAATAATTAACACCTGTTTTCCCAAGACCTGGCCAGCAAAATGGGAAATCCAACTCTGCCTTCGCTAGTGTGGTAAGTGAGAAATTGAGCCTTCTAGGAAATTCGATTTGCTTCTGGAGGAAAGAATGTTCTAGAAAGCAGAGGAACACCAATCTCAAGCATCACGTCCCCCCTCACCTCTGTCGGGCCACACCGTACCTCTCTGTGAATTGGGAAAGGGCACACCTCCTCAGGACACTTGACTGCCACCTGCCAGAAACCTTGTGATAACTCTAGAAATCTGCGATGACTCGGGGACGAAGCATAGCCCCGGAGCTGGGGACAGCACAGAGCCCCCCACCCCACCCCAGAGGCAGCCGCGGGCGCTCCTGGCAGTTTCCAGAACACAGTGGTCTCTGGGTGGTAACAGATTGCCCGCGATTAGTGCAGTCTTAGCGGCAGATCCAGGACAGGAAATCAAGCTGTCTGACCGTGGAGCATGAGGGCATTCGCTTGAGGGACAGCCAGAATAAATGGAAACTTCATTATCCACGGATTATGCACTTAGAACTCAGGTCCCAGGCAACTCTCATATTAGTTATTTGGCCAGCGGGTTCATTAAGCTCTTAAGAAAAGTGAATCTAGTTAATGAATTAATACAAGATGACATTTTACACGCAGAGCAGAAACGAGACCAAGCACCACTGAGTTATGTAACATCGTAATTTCTCGAGTAAATGTGATTGCTGCTCCTCGCTTGCCAAAGTGGGCCGATCTGGAGAGAGCCTGCTTTCGGAAACATAAATGAGACTGTTAAGATTTGCAATCATTTCATATTCCATTCATTTTAAAGCGCTCCCTCTTGTATTCTTAAAACTTCCAAGTGGTTACGTGGAAGTCAGTGTTTTAAAATCTCTGGACCTGTTTGTTTTCTGGAGGAAAATCCACTGGCTTTCATTTTTTAGGAGACACAGCTCTCTAAAAAGGTACTCCCTCGATCCTTACCCTCCCCTCCATTCTAGCCCTGCGAAGGGGACTCTCTCCGCCTCTGTGTCTGGGAAGTGGGTGAGCATAATGGAAAGAATATGACCACTCAGAATTAGTGTGAGCTAGTTTGGGAAGATGAAAATGCTGGAAATGGGTGGTGGTGAGGGTTGCCTAGCAATGCAAATGTACTTAGTGCCATTGAACCAAACCCTTAAAAATGGTGAGAATGGTAAATTTTATAAGTTATGTGTTTATTTTACCACAATAAAAAAGCAGAAAGAACTAGCATTCACTGAGGGCAAACCCTTGCCAGGTACTTTGCATATATATTCTATTTTACCCTCCCAAGAATCCAAGGACTTGGCTACTGTGGCTTAACCCACCACCACCGCTGCCATTTTAAACATGGAGGCGCCCGGGGCTCCTAAGAGCACAGTAACTTGCTTGAGCAACAAGAGCTAGAAGTGACAGCCCTGAGTTTCAACCCCTCAGTGCTGGAGACCACAAAATAAAGAGGCTATTTTCTTTTAAGCTTGAGCTCTGAAACCTAACACATACATGTGAGCTCCCACTCACTTTTTAGTTAGCTGAACTGAGAGCAGACAGAACTCCACCAGCAGCCCCCCAAGGGCCACAGATCATTGTCTCGGGAAAAACTCCAAACCGCCTCCCTCCCTCCACTGCCTGCAGCATGCTCTGCGTTTTGTCGAGGATCTTATACCGTTAACCCTTGAAACAGTGGCCTACAGGAATATCCAAGCTTTCCACTCCTGTTTGAGTGTGGCTGGAAAGTGAACGCAAAGCCTGGAGCTTGAGGGGGGGAGGATCTTCATTTGTCGCAGATGAGGACTGTTTTGGGAATGGAGAGGTGTTTATATCTGGGAAGGAGAGGAGATCGCGTTTCCCAGCGTGTGTTTGTTCGTTTGTTTTTTGTTTTGTTTTTTATGGAAACGTGTCTGGGTTCTAGGCCTGAGTTCTCTACTTACGTATTATGTGAACAAGTTAATTCACCTCTGAGTCCATTTGCTAATAATATTAATAGCACCTAACTGTATTTTTCCCACTGAGTTGAAGGCATGACTGGAGGGCCTGCTCTGTGCCAGGCACCAGCCTGCAGACTCCCTGGGATACAGCGATGAACAGAATAGGCTCACGTTTCCTAAGAAGGGATTAGTAAAGCTTAGCTCAGCTCCAGGACACGGGGCCGAACTCACAGCCGTCGCTCCTCCTGCTGTTATGTCCCATCTACATTTTGGCTCCTGCAGATCCACGAAAACCTCAGTGCTGCCGAGAAGGAACAGGCCCAGGAGGTGGCCACCAGATTTGCTCACCGGGGCCAAATTTCACTTATTCTTCCCGCTGGGCCGCCAACAGTGGGTCGTTGTGGTTCTTCTGCAGAAAGGAGGGGTCGCTAGCTCTCTCCGAAGGGAGAGGGGCCACGCTGGTTTCCTGGGCCAGTCTGGACTGGGTCTTGGGTGCCAGGCGTGTCCCACTGACTGGAAAGCCGCCCCCGCCACCTGGGTATTTGAAGCACGGATTATTAGTACACTTGGAGCAGGGGGTTGGCAACCTGGGGATTGGGGGTTGGACGTGTCCCAGACTTTGGTCTGAGGGCCTCTGAGGAGATGCTTGCAGATTGCCTAGCGGGTCCGGTCAGGGGGTGCAGGACACAGTGTGAGGGGCAGGGCTCTGATGTCAGACCGTCGTTAGCCTCCTGACCCTGTGACCCTCGTCAGGGGACCCGGCCGCCCTGAGATGCACTTGGCTCCTCCTCCTTATTTTGCTCAGCACCAAGTCTGTGAGCTTCATCCCTGTTGGAACACGTGTCTGTACTGTTTATGGCCAAACCGTACTCCGTTGTGTGGCTGTCCCGCACTTTGTGTAGCCCGTCCCCCGTCACAAGGACATGGGGATGGTTTCCTACTTCCAGCCACGAACACTTGCTCGCACTTCCTGGGGCTGAGTCTGAAGCAGGAGGGCGAGCCACGACCGTAAGCTCTCTCCTTTCTCTCCCCCCCACCCCACCCCCGGGGTTTCCCAGAGCCGGGCAGCGGGCAGGTGTTCGTGACGTCAGAGAACCAGCTCGTGTACTACCCCAGCATCACCTACGCCATCATCGGCAGCTCTGTCATCTTCGTGCTGGTGGTGGCGCTGCTGGCGCTGGTCCTGCACCACCAGCGGAAGAGGAACAACCTCATGACGCTGCCCGTGCACCGGCTGCAGCACCCCGTGCTGCTCTCCCGCCTGGTGGTCCTGGACCACCCGCACCACTGCAACGTCACCTACAACGTCAACAACGGCATCCAGTACGTGGCCAGCCAGGCCGAGCAGAACGCGTCGGAAGTGGGCTCCCCGCCCTCATACTCAGAGGCCCTCTTGGACCAGAGGTGCGTGCTGGAGGGCAGAGGTGGGGGGGAGGGGTCATCGATGGGGAAAGCGGGTTCCTGGGTTCTGCTGCTGGCAGCACGATTCACATGTGTCCTCTCTCTTTTTTTTAAAGATTTTATTTATTTATTTGAGAGAGAATGAGAGCGAGAGACCACAAGCAGGGGGAGCAGCAGAGGGAGAGAGAGAAGCAGGCTCCCCACTGATCAGGGAGACCCATGGGGGGCTCAATCCCAGGTCCCTGGGATCATGACCCGAGCTGAAGGTAGTTGCTGAACCCACTTGAGCCACCGAAGCACCCCGCATCATCTCATTTAATCCTCTGTGCAGGTCCCGGGGGGAGTGCCTCAGTTTTACAGATGAGGAAACAGACTCTGGGATTTTAAGTGACTTGTCCAAGGACACAGAGCTAGGATCCTGGCCACCTCAGAACCCTGTTCCCCCTTGGTAATGCCACGCTGATGCGTGTGTAGGCCACTGACTCGCTCCAGGGCCTCACCTGCTACCAGTGGCCAGGCCGTGCTAGAGGGTTGGTTCTTACTGTGAATGAATGAATGAGTGAATAAGTGACTTCTTTGCTCAGCTTCATTTATAAAATAAAGGAGGTAGCGTAGAGCACTCTCAACTTTGTGAAACAATAGGACCCTCATTTCAAACGGGACTGTACCAGAAAGCGTGACGGAGAAAGTCAAGAGGCAGAATTCTGTAGTTGAAGCAGCCGGCAGACCTGAATCCCACCAGCTCAGCCTCCTCCTTCCTTCCTTGCTGACCTCCAGGGGATCCCAGAGAGCCCATGTTGGAAGTTCACTTTGGTTCTAGGTCCCCGTGCTCTCCTCCTCTGAGCCCAGGACACACCGGGTGTGGCGAGAGGCATTTTGCTGGTCACGTTCCCAGGCTGACTGGGCTTCTCTTGGACCCTGTCCAGCAGTAGGTCTTGTGTTATTTACTCTTCGTTTTTCCTCCTCATCAAAGGTAAAGGGAGTATTAGGGGCAGGGCTTAAGGACATTTTTGCAAATAAGGGTAAGAGCTCAGGACCGCACTCGGCACTCAGCCTCTTCATTTGGACCAGCCAATCTAGAGTCAAGTTAAAATTGCCAAATGCGAAGCCATAACACTTGGGTTTCGATCCCAGAGCTGCTGCTTGCTAGTTATTTGTGGCCCTGCGCAAGTCATTTCATGCCCCTTTGCCTCAGTGTACTCCCGAGTACGATGGGCTTAAAAGTAATGCCTCCTTCTTAGTGTTCTCATCAGTTTTAAGCAAGGGAATGAACGTAGAGCAGGTGGCACGGTGCCCGGCTCACAGGAAACCTGCAGGAAGAGCAGCAGAATAAACCGTCTTTTCTGTGGAGTTGCTGCATGGCAAGCCGGTGTCCTTATTGTCCCCTCCAACAGAGAAGACGCAGTCAGTGGGAAGGTCCCCTCTCACCCAAGTCCACACAGCCAGGAAAAGTTGGCTTTCAGTGAGCACCCCAGATGCTGTGCACTGTGGGAGGTTCAGCCCGAACCGCCGGCCGGCTTCTCGGGCCCCGGGCCCCGGGCAGGCGCTGGGCATCCTCCGCTGGGGATGGCCCAGGGGACGTGGTTTGGGCACTGCCCGTTGGGCACGCGCCAGCCACAGCACACCCACTTCTTCCCTTGCCCTCGGTCTTGTTGCAGGGATCTTCCTGGTCCTCAGAGAGCTGTCCTCCTTGGGGAGCCCATTCGCATCCCGCAGACGGGCGGAGGGGGGTTGCCCGGCTGACCTTGACTCCTAACGCCTTGTCTGTCTTCCCTCTGCTCTCTGCTGCCTCTCTCGCCCCGACCTGCTTTCTCCCTCACAGACCCGCGTGGTACGACCTTCCTCCGCCGCCCTACTCGTCCGACACCGAGTCTCTGAACCAAGCCGACCTGCCCCCTTACCGCTCGCGCTCTGGGAGCGCTGACAGCGCCGGCTCCCAGGCGGCCAGCAGCCTGCTGAGCACCGAAGACAGCGGCCAGGGCCCGGGCCAGGCCGACCCTCCTCCGGAGAGTGCCGCGGGGTCCAGGGACTCCGTGCCCAGCCAGGGCACCGCAGAAGTCTAAATCCGGCGCTTCCGAAGTCCATATGGGTTCATCTGCTCTGACTTGTTACCATCCTGACAACGTACTCTCGTGGGAAGCTCCTCAGGGTGCCTCAAGGAGGGATTTGGGGAGTCAGCTGTCTCTCCGTTCCCCTTCCCAGTCCCCCCCTCCCCGCCCCAGATTTCAGGGATGTTCTTGCGAGGGAGACCCAGCGTTTTTCTGGCCTCTCGGGTGACCTGATGTATTGTGCATCTTGTCTGGGAGGTTACTCGGCCTCCGGGGCCCGGGATCGTGACCTCACTTGTCCTGTCATTCTTCTGTGGCTGGTGGCGTCCTGCG
>CM053613.1:18374994-18400960 GCA_028646535.1 Procyon lotor | reverse complement strand
AGTGACCCGCCCGGAGCCAAGGAAGGAGGACCCAACTTGAATGGGCCAAAAATCTGACCTGGTCCTCTGTCCCCGGAAACCACTCCCAGCCAGTCTTGCCCCTTCGGGCAGCTTGCCACAGCAGCGTCCGAGGCTACTGCCAGCCCCAGAAGCCGTTCGGCCTGTGCATTTGGACTTGAGGACACCTGGTTGTTGACGCTCGTGAGAAGCATATTCAGTACCTCCCACCAGAGCTCCCGGCTCCCTGTGCTGCACACACTTCCTTCCCGAGGCCCAGAGACCAGCGCCCTGATTCAGCATTAGGGTTAGGGTTAGAGTCGGGCTCAGGCTTCCTCTGACCTGCCGCAGTTTCTCCTCTAAAAGACGTGGACAGGAGACGATTTGGAGTCGAGATTTGCCATTCGGACTTTTTTTTTTTTTTTTAAATCTCTTAGAAATGCATTTGAAACAGTGTGTTTGTTTTTTCCCTTCTAGTTAAGGGATTATTTATATGTGTATAGGAAAGCCGTCTTTTTTGTTTTTCCTTGAGTGAGGTCCAAAGGAAGACGCGAAAGGAGATCACACCTTTGTCCCGCTGAGCCTTGATACCAAGTCACTCCAGACTGACCCGGGTGCCAGGCGCGTGTGCATCGTCGCACTTTGAGTTATTTATCAAGTTCTTGAAGGATGCAGAAAGAGGGATGCCTATCTCCCTCGGTTCATAGTCTCTGTGTTTATGCTAGCTTTCCTCGTTCTCTGTGCCCAGCCAGCCGTACGGCTTGCTCCCTGGAGAAATCAGTGGGTAGAAATTGTTGGCAAGAAACCACACTGATTGAGGGGGGACAAAACTGGAAACAGGTGGAACCCCTCCAGGCAGCTGTCACCCGTTCAGGACTTCCTTCTACAGCAGAAGAAATGTTCAGCGACCTCGTCGATGCAAATTTCAATGAAGCCTACCCGAGTAGGGGAACAACGTGGCATTTAATGATCCTGTTCTTAGGACTTTTTTTTTTTTAACCAAATCCAAACCGTGTTACGGGAAGGCTAGCCACTTGGTGATTTCTTTCTGTCTTTTTTAAGTTAAAGAAAAGGAGCCTAGTTGCTTGCGTCTTTCATTTTTTTTTAAAAAACACTTGAGTTATTTTCCATGTAATCCAATAAAGAAAGAACTTTTGATGGGAGCCAGAGTGTGTTAGGAACTCTGGCTGAGCATTTCATCTCCTGTGAGTCAGAATGGCTTTATTTCTTCTCCCTTTGATGGGCCCATGCTTCTTTCTGGTATTTTGGAAGTCGTTTCAAGGAAGGGATTCTAATTTTAATTAATTGTGCAGTGAATTAATCTCACTTGCTTTTCTGCTTCCAGGCATCTTAGGAAAAACAAATGGTCTTAGTAGATAAGAAAGCCTATTAATGTTTTTTTTTTTTTAAATAAACACAGGGACATTTTTATTATAGATGTGATTTTTTTAAGGAATCTTTTTAAAAATGTATAAATAGGACACCAAAGCTGCAGGGGTTTTTCCTGTTTTTTTCCCCCCTACTCAAGATGGCAAGTAAGTGGCCAGCAATATTTTTTAACTCATTCCATCCAGGCTATTTTTTTATACATTGCCTAAGTCTACAGCAGCCAGAAAAACATCTCTCCTCTTTTTTTTTTTCAAATGAGACCAGCAAGTTCTTTTTATTCTCTCGTTCAGATTTGCATCCCTTGTAACCTATAGCTTATCTCCTGACTCAGCCCCCCCTCCTCTGAAATTGGCTTTTTTTAAAAGATGCAACAAAGTGGTTGATGAATAGCGTGCGATATTCAAAGCTGATGTAAACTGGAAAGTTTGTTGTGTGGTTGCTTTTCGTGTTTTGGTTAGGTTTTGGTTTGGGTTTTTGTTTTTTGTTTTTTTAATTTTTATACTTTCAAATAAACTGGCAGTTTCATTCTTTCTATTGGTGTGAATGGTTCTTAACCCATGTTTCTACTCTGTGGCAATATGAAGAGTGAACGGTCTCTCCCGTGGCTTCTGCAGTGAACTTACGCCATAATAAAATGAGAAAAAGGAAGACTATAGTGATGGGACCTCAAAATGTGATGGGTGTTCAAGGATTCCATGGCTCATGGGGTTGAAATACAGAAGTGAAGTCGTGGGCACTAGTCAGCATCATGGCACCCTGAATGTTGGTTCAGACAATGGATGCTAATTGCTGTCACTAGGCTACCATTTGAGGGCAAAGGACTAGTGACCGTAACAGCTGAAACAGATTCTGACCACGTATTCAGGGGCACACTGGAGCTCTTGCATAGTAGGTAGGTGGTCGTGAGTTTTGAACCCCAGTAGCTCAGACTGGCCCCAACAGTGATGGTAACATCTTTATGCATTTCTAAGTCTCATTTTGGAACTCTATGTTAATTGATGCCGCATGGATAGTTTCCATAGAAAGTCAGGATGCCCAAGAGATCACCCATGAACAGGAGAAATAACTCTGGCCTTGGCCAAGATTGAAATCCACGTGGATTTCTAAACACAGAACATATGGAACCGAGGCTTAGATCATGTATTCGTCCCCAGGTGTCTCAAAAAGAAGACTGAGCCATCAGACAGTGGCATCCCAGTTGTATAGCAGGCCACGTCCTACCCCAGGTGGTCTAGAGGAGACCTTCCCAAGCAGTATGGTCTGAAGGCTTGTCAAATATTAACCCCTTCATCTCGCCGAGTACCATTATTTACTGGGTGGCAAGATGAGGAAATGGTTGAGAAGCACTAATCTAGAGCAGAAATCAATAAATGTTTTGTGTAAAGATGCTAAATATTTTTGGCTCTGCAGCCATATGGTCTTTGTAGCAATGACAAAAGTAGTCATAGATGATAAATAAATGGGTGTGGGTGTTTCGAATAAAACTATGCAAATAGGCAGCTGGCTGGATTTTAGCCCATGGGCTGGGGTTCCCCAACCGTTGATATAAAAGAGCATTCCTACATTGGGTTCATGGATCCAAGGCTAGAGGTATTGTAGAAAAGAAATGGTATGTTAATGGCTTGGAATAGTAGAACCCCTAAAATGGCACCAATCTCCAAAAAATAAAAATAGGAGAACTTATGAAGCTAGCAATTTAAGGACCCATGAAATTCATTTAAATTGACCCTATTTGCTCTTTTCCAGTGAATAAGAAAATACAGGATTAAGACGAGGAGAGGCTTTCCCAATGAGGTCCTAAACAGTTGTTTTGAATGTAGAGGTCCTAGTAAAAAAATTACTCTCCCTAGGGAATCTCTACCATGATAAACTGACACAACAGTCTGTCTCTCCAAGGAAAGTCCATGGGAATGAGTGTTCTGAGAAGTATTGTCTATGTTCTCCATTTAGCTTGCCACCCTGAGGCAAGGCAGTAGATTCAAAGGCAAAATCATAAAAAAAAGAAAGAGCTTGAGATGACTACAGTGGAAGTGTGGTAAGTGCACCCAGTGAGACCCTCAGGAAAAATGTCAATGAGAAAATATATTGACTCCTTTGACATCTTATAGTTAGGTAAGATCATGGGATCACTCCCCAATTACCCCCAAGTAATAGAAATCCAATTCATAACATTTACAGTTGTATTAAGTGTTAGCAAAGATATATTGGCTAATGCAATGCAACTAAGTTCAAGGGTGTGGAACTGTTGGTTTCAGGTTGGGCTGGATCTAGTTGCTCAGCAGCTGTCATTAGGAATCTGCTTCTCCCTCTCAGCTTCAGAGCCCTGCTTTTGCCCAGCATTGGTGTCATAGCTTTACTTTAGGTGAACAAGGGGATCCCAGAAGATCCAAGTTTGCAATCTCAGAAAAAGAGATATTATTTCTTCTAGAGTCTCTAGAAATTCCCTTAAGTGGAGTTATGACTGGTCACCCTTGGTCAAATGGCCAAGGGGAGTCTCATATGGAGTTCCATATGGCGTGGGAGTCTCTTGATTGACAGTCCTGCTGGAATTACATGAAATGGGAAAGGGATGATTCCTGTATGGGAGGGCTGGTAGTAGATAAGATACTAATATGTCTACTGTAGACCCTCACAAGGAATGGGACCCACAACTGGCCAGTATAATTTCTGGTACGCGTAAGAAAACTCATGTAACTTCAACTTTCAGGCAATATAAGTCTAAAAAGAGCATAGGCAGTGTTAACAGTGAAAATTTCAGGAGACAACAGCCTTTCTCTAAACATAGGAGACAAGGTCAGTTTCAGGCTACAGGTATATTAGGCCTGGGTTGGGTCTGCTTTTATGAGATACTCATCTGGGGTAGATCACATGGATAAAACCATATAGGAGGAGTTCCACCCTAAAGCCTGAATTGCCTTGTGGGTTCCAGGACTTTTCCCAGACCTTTGGAAGCATGGAAATGGTGCAGTTATCCCACCAAGATTCATCCCCAACTCGCAAAGGATTTTTAAGTTGATGGATCGGAAATATATTCCCATTTTTCACTCTTGTTATAGTATGCAAAGACTTAGACTCAGTTATGCATGCTGTTAACTAAGCTTTCCAAATTAACCCTTTTATCCGCCTCCCACCCCAAGAGCTAGGATGCATCAATATCCAGAGAACCACAACTTGGAAATTCTGGGACAGCTTATGTCACAGGAGCCGAGGGGCTGAATCCCTATCACAGTGGGGTCTTGAAGGCATGACCATGCGGGAGTGGGATACAGGTCAGGGGCAAACTTGTTTAACATGACTGATGGTTCAGACCCAGTTGTGGGTCTATGGGCTGAGCAAGGGTGATTCCCGCTAAGTTCCAACACCAGGCAGTATTTGCCATTCTGGGCTTTCGAGTTCATCGTGATAACTCATCCCTGTGAGCCAGCAGAGGAAAGGGCACATGGAGAAATCCTATAGACTTTTCTCTCCAATGGAGCATACATGGACAGCATTTATGGGCCAGGCCTGGAAGTAGTCATACCCTTCCATTCACATCCTTGCCCAGGGTCTGGTCAGTCTCACAGCCACACCTACTGCAGGGAGGCTGGGAAGGTAGTTGGCTATGTATCCTGGAAGAACTGGAAGTGGATTTTGGCACCAGCCACCAAATATATGTTCATACACTTCTTTCTTCCCTTGAAATATGCTTTTCCCTCCCCCCGCCCCCAAAAAACCCAACCAGATTCTGAGTCTAACCAGATTCAGGGCCCAGGATCGTGAAAATTTCTCTCCGATCCAATTGTGGCTCCACTGTTAGGACGATTTCTCAACCCCTCATATCTTTTATCGTTTGTCTTCTTAGATTGCCTTCCTTCAACTTAATTCTCAAAAATACTTGAATAACTATCAAGTCACTCGGAATAAGTCAAAATTGTGGTAGGCTGGACATTTACACCATCAGCCACCATTACCTACCCAACCTCATTTTCTACTATGCTCCTGCTCCCTCTCACTGCTCCAGCTGCCTTGGCCCCTTTGCTGGCTTTGGAACCCAACAGGCACATTCCCCACTCAGGCCCTTTGCTCCTGCTCTTCCCATTACCTGGAACCCCCATCTCTGGATACACGGAATACCTTCCGCATCAAAGAACCATCATGACCCACGTCCACTTAGAATCTTCACATTGCTGTCTTGGGGACCTCGGGTGTGGCCAATTGGAGACTCTTGGAAGGGAGAAATGTCAGAGGTCACTCTTGACCAAGATCTAGTTACCACTTAAATGATTTGGGGGGATTCCCAGACCAAAGCGGTACATGAGAACTTGGGAAGGAGCTTTGGGGAGTGTGCTCAAGAAGTGAGCTCTGGAAATGTAATTTGGACCAATGCTGATATTATCCGAGGGTCAAGAGGTGAGCCAACCTAAGAAATCCCTTGAACTTAGAGATAATACACTGGACTATGTAGGACAGGACCTGGGGATGGAGGTGGGACTTGAACACAGGCCCACAGGGGGCCAGCTCTTTCAGCGACCCCTGCATGATGTGGGACTCTGGAGAAAAACTTGAACCAGACCTTCATCTTGAAGGACGCTCTGGTGTATCAGTCTGTGAATCAGCTAAAGGGCACACCGATGTGCCTGGAAACTTCCTAGGATCTCCAGTTCCTGTTCAGTAATGGTGGCATCCTGGGATCAGAAATGAGGCGCCGGCATCTAGCTCAAACAGGGAAGAGTCACAGGGCTATTATAGAAAGAAAAGGAGATGGCTTCCTTGTTAGTCAAAAATAAACTGCTTAAATAACTCATCCCTCCAGTTGGAATCAGTTGCCGGGAAATGACTGAATGTGAGTGTCTTGACCCCACTTGTTGACTTGGCTTAAACCTAATAAGTGGCTCATTCATGAAGATGATGTTTGTGTTTGCCTCTGACCCGTCAGAGCCGCTGCAAGCATTATCCGAATAAGGGGTCGAATATGGAAATGAGGGCTTACACGGATGTGGCAAGAGCTGGCCGAGTGATAGCCTGAAAGGACCCCAGACCCAGTTACCAATGACACCAGCCTCATCCAGGGACAGGTGGAGAAACCACCTTCACCCCGGAATGGTACTGCGACAGGAGAGCTCACGGGACTGTAAAGCCATGGGTCCGATCTCACCCCCAAGCCCTTAAGAATAACGAATGCTTCTGCACCTCCGCCTTTCACACCTCACGTGAACTCCCTTCACGGGCACACTCGGCCAGGAGCTGTTCGGGGAAGGGAATTCTGGGAAGCACCGTTCCCAGCCTCAGGCGAGAATGGAGTCAACGGGCCCTCAGCTCCCTGGGGAAACCAGGATGTCGGGCCATGCGGTCATTTCCAGAACAGACCCTCCATCCTCCAGGTAAGATTTCTTACTATATAGCCAATTGGGCCAATGAGGGTCGGACCTTAAGTTCTTTGTAATTCATGAGGAAAGGGAATTTCATTGTTGACCCTTAATTTTTCTAGGTATACCTGGTGTCCATATCATTGGAGTCCATAGTTTTCAATACTGGGATGATTCCATTATATTCTTTGGTATAATTTCTGGTAAGCCTTTTGGACAATTTGTGTTAGAAAATAGAAAAGGCTTTGCTTTGGAGTTACTTCTACTAATGATCTCTTTTGACCCTGAACAGAAGAACTTCCTACTGCCCAAAGTTGGTCCCCAGGAAAATAAAAATGGGACGGTTGTGGGTGTTGGGTGAGCCACTTCCTGCAGATAGAAGTAAGACACAGGCCTCCTCCCCTGAGAGAAATGGCTGGTGGGTTGACCCTAGGTTTGGCTGTCAAGTCAAATAAGTTGGAAGCCAAAAAACATTGGAAAGTATAAGGCTTCTGGACCCTCTCCCAATGGTTTTCCTCTCTCCTGCTCACTAGTCCCTCACAGAAGCGAATTTACTAGGTAAGAGTCAGTTAGGTAAACATATCAATCAGGCCATGTCAACCAGGGAACAGATTGCTCCAAGTGCGAACAAGAGTTCAGAGATTCCAGGAAGGAAGATTCCAGAAGGAAGAAAGGAGAATGGACATCCACTCTCTCCCACCCTTCTGCTCCTGTCCTTGTCTGTCTCTGTCCTTCCTCCACTCTCCCTCCTGTCCTCTCTCCTGAGCTCTGTCCTTGCTTACCGAGTTTTAAAGATCGGTCTCTTCATGCACGTTGGAGCAAGTGCAGTCGCTCAGAGCCCTCCGAGTGTGATCTGCAGTCCTAGTTCTCCCCTGGAAGAGCCAAGGGGTGACATTTGGGAGAGAGAATGTCTGGGTCTTCCTTAATAGCCATGTTTTACTTATTGGCCTTTACCGGGGAGCCTATACTTTGAAATCTTACCAGGCACTTGCATTTACTATTAAAATTTTTGTCTTGGGTCCTTGCCTCTGTACTCAACACAGTTTGCAAACCAGAAACCCAAGGGTTGTATTAACCTATACATGTATTTTCATCGGCTTATAGACTGTTTTTTTGTTTGTTTGAATCTGTTCCCAATGATTAAGGTTAAGGCAAATTCACATACATATCTGGATGTCTGGCTTCTTTGGAAGAACCATGAGGTAGAGCACATTGGGCTCCCTTCCAATATGGCAGGTGGGCTCTCTGTCCTGTTTGCATGGAACGTTTGCTCATCGTGGCCACAGCTTCTCCCTCCCATCTCCCATCCAGCCCACTTCACTTATTTAATTGCTTGCCTGGCCCCTGTCCGACTTGTTAGAACTTGGAGGGAGCAAGGCTGATGAAATGGCATCCAAATTTCTACCAGCAGTTTCTTTCTGGAAAGAGCAAGTACCAGGGATTCAGATAAATGCCAACTTTGCCACTAATTAGTCCTGTCACTATCTGGGCCTCCGTTTCTCCTTCTGGAAAATGCAAACCTAAGTTCTGGCAATGGACGTTTGTCATGCCCGGCACCTTTGCGCGTGTATGTGGTAAAACATACGTGATGTATGATTTACTGCGATAACCATTTTTAAGTGTACAATTCAGCGGCGCCGAACACATGCACGTTTTCATGCCGCCGTCTCTACCATCATCCCCAGCAAATGTTCATTACCCCAAACTGAACCTCTGTCCCCATTAAACCGTGATGCCCCCTCCCCGGTTTTCTCAGCCCTGCCACACACCAGTCTACTTTCTGTCTCTCCAAATTGTCCAGGGACCTCGTATGAGCGGAAGTGTCTTTCTGGGTCTAGTTTATTTCACTCAGCATAATGTCCTCAAGGGTCACCCATGTGGCAGCATGTGGCCGGATTGCCGACTTCTTAAGGCTGAATGAGATTCTGTTGGAGGTCTCTCCCACAATTAGTTTATCCATTCATCCCTAGACGGGCATTATGACTTGTCGCTGCCTTCTGGTGATGGCGACTGATACTGCGTTCAAGGGTGTACAGGTGGATCCTGGAGTCCCTGCATTCACTCCTTTGGGGTGTATACCTGCAAAGGGGAGCTGGCCCTGTCCCTTTTCCACACCTTTCCTAGGTTTAGAGGAGTCCCCTCCTATGAGTCCTGCCTCCCCAAGGAAGGAGGGACTCATTTGGGCAAGCTCCTTGGGAACTAGGGCCCCGACACGTGACCTTGCTTGAAGACTTGCCTTTGGAAGAGCAGAAGGTGAAGAAGGAGACCCCATGCAAACGGAATTGGTTCTGGGGGTGACAGAGGAACATCAGGCTCCAGGCTGCAGCAAGGGTGCTCAGGGTCGCTGGTGCTGACCGTGGCTCCCGCATCAGGGCCCTGCAGCCGAGGCCCCGGCATTATCATTGCGGTGGGGGTCTCCTCCCCAGTCCCAACCCTGGTTCTCTGTTCCACAAACTCTCTCTCCAAGCCACTGACTCAATGAATTCCTTTCTCGTTTAAACCAGCAGCCAGCAGTAGCAGGGAAGGAGCACTGGGTTCTGAGTCCACAGACCTGAGAGCAAATCCCAGCCCAGCTCCCGCGCCTCCGCGTGACTTCACTCAGGTCAGTCTAACCAAAGCTCAGTGTCTTGTCCACAAAAGGGTTGTAATCGTCTCTACTTCCTCAAGCAGCGGTGGGAAATCCGTGCCACCTTCATCGTCCCTGGTGAAGGGCAGGGGAAACCGGGAAGTCTTATCAATGTGACTTCGGTGGGGGTCCAAGCTGCCCTTGTTTTGTTTTGGTTTGGTTTGGTTTTAATTTCTGAGTAGTGGATTTATTGATATTTTTGCTTTCTTTTCTTTTTCTGGAGTTTTAAAATTTAAATTCAAGTAATTAACGTGTAGTGTATCACTGGTTTCAGAGGTAGTGGTCAGTGGTTCATCAGTTGTGTGTAACACCCAGGGCTCATTACGTCACGTGCCCTCCTTAATGCCCATCACCCAGTCACCCCATCCCCACCTCCTCCCCTCCAGCAACCCTCAGTTGCTTTCCTGTGGTTAAGAGTCTCTTACAGTTTGTCTCCCTCTCTGGTTTCCTCTTGTTTCATTTTTTCCTCCCTTCCCTTATGATCCTGTTTTGTTTCTTATATTCCACATATGAATGAGATCATATGACAATTGTCTTTCTCTGATTGACTTATTTCACGTAGCATAATACCCACGTCGTTGCAAATGGCAAGATTTCATTTTTTGATGGCTGAGTAGTAGTATTCCATTGTACATACACACACCACATCTTTACCCATTCATCTGTCGACGGACATCTGGATTCTTTCCATAGCTGACTATTGTGGACATTGCTTCTGTAAACATTGGGATGCAGGTGCCCCTTCGGATCACTACATTTGTATCTGTATTTTGGGGGTAAATACCCAGTAGTGCAATTGCTGGGTCATAGGGTAGCTGTATTTTCAATGTCTTGGGGAACCTGCACGCTGTTCTCCAGAGTGGCTGCACCAGCTTGCATTCCCACCAACAGCGTAGGAGGGTTCCCCTTTCTCCGCATCCTCACCAACATCTGTCATTTCCTGACTTGTTAATTTTGGCCATTCTGACTGGTGTGAGGTGGTATCTCACTGTGGTTTTGATCTGTATTTCCCTGATGCCGAGTGATGGTGTGCATTTTTTCACGTGGGCCATTTGTACGTCTTCTTTGGAGAAATGTCTTGCTAAGGGACTTGGGAACCTGCATTAAGCGGACCACTTCAGGGCAAAGTCCTGAGTGCATTTGCACCGAGGAGTCTGAATTAATCCACTTAAGTGCCGTTTTGGAAATAGGTTTAATAAGTTGGTAAAGGCAGGGAGGGGAGATAGAGGTATTTAGTAGGCAGCACCTGAGGATCGCAATGGCCAAATGCAGAGCAGTGATGATGATGATGGTGATGATGATGATAGCAACATTTATTGGTCAACAATTTTGTGCCAAGCACTTTTGCTATCATTTGCATTGGCTCATATAATCTTAATCCGGGGTTGGCACACTGTAAGTCTCTGGCCCACCATTTGTTTTTGTAAATAAAGTTTTATTGGGACACACTTAGGCCCATTCATTTATTGTTTCTACAGCTGCTTCAAGGCACAACAGCAAAGCAGAGTAGCTGCAACAGCGTCCATTTGGCCCAAAAGCCTTAAAATATTTGCCATCTGGCCCTTAATGGAAAAACTTGCTGATCCTTGCTCTAAATGACGCCTGAGAGTTCGATATTATTATTCCACCCACTTTCCAGATGGTTGGAAACTGAGGGCCTGTGACATAAAAGAGCTCGTTCTAAGACCTAAACACAGAAAGGCCTCAACATCAGATTTGAGTCAAGGCCAAGCTGCAACCACTAAGTTTTAAACTTCCAATCATTTTATGGCAGTGACGTCTCCTCCTCTCCATTCCCTCGCCGCCGTCCCCCCCACCCCTGCAACCCCATTCCTCCAGGGAAAATGATACATGATAGTCACTGCCTGCCTCCTTCAAATGACGGCAGCAGGCCTGGATTGAAATGTCCACTTCCCACTGCCAGGCGCTCTGTCAGAACTGGACGTTGCTTCCCTAGAGGTTGTTTGCTGCCTTACTGCTCTCAAAATCTGTCCATTCCCCAAAGGCGCGGTGCTGTCTGCTAAATGGTGGGAAGTCTGTGTTGCTTCGGGAGCTGACTCCGGAGCCCAGAGAAACACAGGAGAGAAACACTGCATAATCCGGGTTTCAGCCTGTATCACTTCGGTGCCCCTACACCAGGCCCCCCGCACATTAGGGACCCCTGAGCCCCAAGGGGTGTTTGGGCATGTTGCTCTAATTCTCATCTGAATGCAAAGATTACCTGGGAGGAATCAGTCTCTGACCGCAAACTGTTGCAGGCCATCACAGGGTGCTGCCCCAGAGGGGGGCTCTCGGGGCCCGGCACCCACCCCCTGCCCTTCCGCGCTGAACTGAGCAAGGAAAGAGCCAGAGTGCGGCCCGCGTGCGCATGAGCAGTCCCCGCCAGAAACCTAATCAGTGGCTTCCTCCCTTCTGGGGTTTCCCATCGACTTTGTCATCTCCGTCTGAGGTCTGTGTGACTCATCAGAGCTCCCAGGGGGAAATAGGTGGTAGGCTCTGGTCTGGAACCCCTGCCCCAAAGGGGTTGGCCCAGCGCTATGAAGCCCGAGCTGGTGGCTACGTGCCTGCGCTCTGTTCAGAAGCCTCCTTCAGGTAGATGAACACCGGCAGGATGATTTGGTTTTCCAAATGAGATTCCCATGGCTATTACTACCGCTCAGAATTGGCTCATTTGTCATATTCAGGGCGTGCCAGACAGATACTTTGTCATGCACAACTCCAAAGACTGACCAGCCCATGCCAGCACGGGCCTCTGTGTCCCCAGGACCGTTTCCATGGGCGAGACCCTTCTCTGTGCCTCAGCAGCCCCATCTGTGAAATGGGAATGCAGCTGGCCAGCAGCCCAGGGAGAATCCCCCTTCTGGAGCACCTCGGTCCCAGAAGACCAGGATGGGCTGCGGCAGCCCAGGCCGTGGAAGCATCTGCCTCCGAGCAAGCGGGAGGGCAGGGCAGTCTGCACAGAGTCTCTCGATGGGCCTTACATCTTGAATAAATTGCATGTTGGAATTTAATTTGGAATCCCTGCTGTTTCCCTGATGAACGCAAACCACACAGCAATTAGGGTGATGGAGCAGGCCCTCCCGACAGACTCATCTGTCTGAGCAAGGAGGGAAGGCACGGCAGTCTGTAGGCTGCTGGTGGACCAGTGCTGGGCGTGGTCTGGGCGTCGCCCCCCCCCCCATCCCCCAGAGAGAGGGAGAGAGGCCCTTGGGACAAGTGTTGGTTTGGGGGTACTTTCTTGGTTTGTAGCCCACAGCTCACGACCCCACTGCGGCCCCCTGATAACACCCGTACCCCAGTCTCAGCTCGTAACCCAGGCCTCTGACTTTCCTTCCATCCCAGTGCAGAGATGCCACCTGGAAAGCAGACCGCTATGGCTTTTCCCCTCTTTGGACTTCTGTCAGTGCCGCCCATTGGCCACAACTAGCTGGAAGCCATTTGCAAGGTGGTTCTGGAAAATGTAAGTTCTGTGCAGTGTGGAGCTGAGTGAGGGAAGGTGGTGCATAGGTCAGAGCACAAACAGGTTTACGCAGACTGGGGCAGGGCCGGAAACACCCATGGGACAGGCCCTGCGGTATATTATCGGAAAATGCTATTTTCTCCAGGCTGGAACTAATGACTATAACAAAGTGTGTTTTGATTTTTATGGAATGAAATAGAAGCCGGGAGTCCTGATTTCAGAGAAGGACCAAGCAAGACTTGAAGTCCTTGTATTAGTTTCTTAATGCTGTCGGGCTTAGTGGCTTATTAACTTATAGTCCTGGAGATCGGAGTCTTAGTCTCACTGAAATGGTCTTACTGGGCTAAATTCAAGGTGAGGGCAGGGCTGGACTTCTGCTCAGGGCTCCAGAGGAGGACCCATTCCTGGCCTTTTCTAGCTTCTAGAGGTTGCCGCGTTATCTCCTGGCTCCCTCATTCTGACCTCTGTTTCCATTGCCTTTGGAGGAACCCATGACCTCTCTGTCCATCCCTGGTGAAACCAGGGGCCTGACCGGCCAGGCCTGAACACCGAGAGCTCCCTAGGGACTCAGAGGGTTGTGGTGATGATGGATGGAGGTGGAGGTGATAAAAATAATCATAGGAAGGGAGTTCTGTTATTAGTCCCATTTTACAGAGGAGGGGGATGGGACTTGGAGAAGGCGCGTAGCCTGTCTCGAAGTCACAGCGCTGCAGAGAGCCCAAGTTGGCTCCTTCTGCCTTCCCACCTCCCGAATTCACTTTCCGAGACCAGAACACCAAAGGCAGCGTCTCTCCAGGGACTGCAAAAGCCAGAGGAGCAGCATTCCGAGATCTTTGATCCAAGTAATGCCACCGGCGTCGCACCTCTGCGGCGGGCACAGCCCCAGTGGTGCTAGAATGAGCTCTGGGGAGTCAGCGGGCACACCCCACACTTAGCTCTGTCTCATAGTTCGTTACTCATCCCCCAGTTCAAAAGCATTTATCATGGTTAGATCCAGACCTTCCCCGATGGTAATGGATTTTTTATAAATAATGCAAATGGAGAACTACATCCTCCCTCTGGCTTCAACAGGTCAAGGTCTGGAGGTCAGGGCCACTCATTCATTTAACAGATATTTACTGTGTGCCTACTGTGTGCCTGGTACTATTCTAGCTGCTGGAAATCCAGCAGGGATCCAAAAAAAAGAAAAAGAAAACCTTGTTCTCATGGACTGTATATTTATGAGAAACATGATGTCATAAGTCTAAACAAAAAGAGGACCTGCTCAGTAATTAGGTGTGAACACCGGCAGCCTTTGAGAGATGCTCCCAGAAGACTGGCAAAGTGGGTCATAGCCACATGAAGAGCCCCTGTTGGCAAGCTCAGGCCCAAGTTCAAGAGCATCATGCTTTCCTCCGTGGTGGGCCCTGGTTAGACATAGAGGCATGAGTCCTGCCTTCACTGCGTTTCTGCCCTGAGAGCTTGGATCCATTTCCATCATGTGTGAAACGGGGATGATCCTAAGGCTGTCTCCACCTAAGGGCTGTTGTAATGCCGGACGCCTGACCCACAGGAAGCGCTCAGTCAGATCGGTTGTCATGGCCTCACTAAGAGACATCACCGTCCCCTGGCTGGTTGGGACTTGAGACCTGCTGGCCTTTCTGCGGCTGCGCCTGCGCCTGTGTGTAAGCCCTCCAGATAAGCGGCTGCCCGCTCTCTAGTCAATCAGACACGGAGCTGCCTGCCCAGGACTGCCTCGCCCGCTGAGTCAGCGTCCAGCTGGGAGCACAGAGCAGGCCGGCTACGGAGGCTGGAACAGCGGGGCAGAGGGCCAGGAGGGGCAAGGGCTGCAATCTGTTTGCCACGCCGCCTTGGGGGATGCCGGGTTTGGGGCTGGGAACAGAATAGCGTCTAGGGATCCAGCCAGCCACCGTCTGCCGCTCTCCTTGGTGTGCAGGGAGCTGGCCGCACGGGCCCAGTTTTGACCAGTGAGTGGATCTGATGGCCGAGCTTTCCAGTTCTGCGAGAATTCAGCGGCAGATGCCCCAGGAGGACGGAGGAGGGCATTTCCATGAGCGGTGCATGGTTTCCTTCTGGTGCTTCTGACCTCGGGGGCAGGAAGGACTGTGAACTGGAGCTATGAGCCGGTGACAGCATTCATTCATTCATCTAGTGGGTGGGTGGGGGGGCACTCTGGGTTCCAGAAGGACGAATTGCAGGTGGGGGGAGGGGGAGGAGAGCAAGAGCACAGCGGAGGGTTCATCCCAGAATCACCCGGAGAGCTCTGATTCTGCAGGTGTGAGGGGGGCCCAAGAATTTGCATTTTTTTTTAAGATTTTATTTATTTATTTGACAGAGAGGAGAGAGATCACAAGGAGGCAGAGAGTCAGGCAGAGAGAAGGGGAAGCAGGCTCCCTGCTGAGCAGAGAGCCCCATACGGGGCTTGATTCCAGGACCCTGGGATCATGACCTGAGCTGAAGGCAGAGGCTCTAACCCACTGAGCCACCCAGGCGCCCCAAGAATTTGCATTTCTAACACGTTCCCAGGTGCTGCTGCTGAACCAGGTACCACACCTTGAGAACCACTGACCCAGAGAGCTCCACCTCCTCCGTGCCCGTCATGTAACAGGTTATAATAGCTGCCAGTTTTTGAATCCCTGTTCCATGAAGTGTGGCAGGTAATTTATATCCTAAATCACTTCATTTTGTCCCCCAATCACTTTGCAAGGCAGTCATCATTCCTATATTACAGGCTAAATAACTGAGGTTCAGAAAATGTGCCAAGGGAGTACTGGAGACAGAATTTTCTCCCAGACCTATCAGACCCTCCCACCACACGGCCACTATGCAGAGCCGTTTATCACCAGCTTACCTAGAAGAATATATCAAGCAATGTCCAAGTGCTCAGCCCCGGAGGGGAGAAACTCAAGGTTGCTCTTGACCTCAGAGAATTCACATCTGAGGCATCAGGAAGAACATAATCAATATGCAACACAGTACATAATTAGAGGCTGATCAGTGGGTATGGCCAAGGGTTTCTATGGTTCACCAGACAGTCATCTCCTCTTCACCTTTCCCAGCCTCCCTTGCAGTCCCAGGAAATGAATATGGGTGGGCTTGACATAAATTACGTCCAAGTTTGACCCTTCTAACTGTGTCGCATGATCACTCCTTTCTTTCTCTTGCCTTGCAGCAGTGATTGAGGAAGCCACATGTTCTGGGTGGCATAGTTCAAGATGGCGGAGGACCACCCAACTAGTATTAGATTGAGTTGGGAGGGAGAAATGAACCTCTGGGGATTAAGCCACTGAAATTTCTGGTCACTGCTGTATAATCTGGTGTCCCCTAAACTAGCCAAATGGGAGAGCCATAGCTGTCTGCTGAGGAGTTTTGGGAATATTAGTGAGTCCTGAAATATTCAGGTGTTAAATCAACTGAAGGTCTCATTCTAGACCCCACTGAGCCAAAATACTTGGGGCAAGATCCTGGGAGTCTTTATTTTTAATAAGACGGCACTGAGGACTGGCCATTTTGGGGAGCCTGGCACTGGTGGTCTGCTCAATATCCCCCAGTAAATCTCCCACAACAGAAGCATCATTGGGTGTCCATCTAGAAGGCAAGTTTTGGGGGGACAAGGGTGTGCCTGAGTAAAATCCTACCTCCTCCTCCTTCTGGCTGTAAGCTTTGGCCGATTAAAGTATCTACTTCATAGAGTTGTTGTGATGCTTCAGTGAGTATTAGAGGTTACTGCATAACGAATTACCCCAAAACTTAGTGGCGTGAAACAGCCATTTATTGTCTCTCACAGTTTTCACGAGTCAGGAATTCAACGGTTTTTTTCACTGGGCAATTCCAGCTCAAGATCTCTCCCGAGGGTGCAGTCAGATGTGGGCTGGCACTGCAAAACCGGGAGAACTGAGTGGAGCTTGAGGATCCATTTCCAAGATGGCGTCCTCACGCAGCCGATGGCCAGAGGCCTCGGCTCCTTTCCACATGATCCAGGATAGCAAAGAGGAAGCTGCAGCTCCTTCACACGCTGTCACTTCCGTCATACACTTTCCAGGTCACACAGGTCAGCCCTGATTCACCATGGGATGAATCAGATGGGACTAAACTAGGGTAAGAATACCCGGAAGTGAGGATCACTGGGGACCATCTGTAAGGCTGAACAGCGTAAGCATTTCAGTTAATATCTGAAAGGCTCCAAATGATGCCCGCCAAGTGAGTAGCAGGAAATAAATATTGGCTTTTTTTTATTACTAACAGAATGATCAATAAGCTATAATTTGCAGCTCCAACTCCTCTACCATCTTACTCTTCTTCACTCCTTCCTCAACAACCCTCCTGAGGGGAACCCAACTGCATGCCCATCTGTGTGGCTGTTGTGCCAGGCTCAGTGCTGGGCTCCGGGCTCCCAGATGGCAGGACTCCCATCTGGGTCCCTTGGTCTCCCTGCGGCTGCAGGCCTGTCACAGCGACACAGAGAGATGTTGGAAGCCATGAGCAAAGGGCTTGCTTGATAATGAATTATTATATGGGGTTGTCACATTTAACAAGCCTTGTTTTATTGATTATCTTGCTTGAGAGCCATGCAGGGGTTGGTGAAGGGCACAGTCTGGACTGAGATGGCCTAGAGCAAACTCTAGTTCTCATTTTTATTAGCTGTGTGACTTGGGCAAGTTACTTCATTTCCTTGG
Source organism: Procyon lotor (assembly GCA_028646535.1). Lineage (NCBI taxonomy): Eukaryota > Metazoa > Chordata > Mammalia > Carnivora > Procyonidae > Procyon > Procyon lotor. Next base: position 18,383,467 of record CM053613.1, on the reverse strand, counting down.
ATCTCAGTTTTCTCATCTGTTCCAAATGAGAATAAGAATAGTTCTTCCTTCGCAAGGTTGTTGTGTGATTCAAGCATCTAAAGAGTTCAGAATAGTGTCTGGCTGATGGTAGAGGCTCAAAATTATGAGCTGTTATTCTTCCTTCTCAAATCATCCGGGGATGGAGGTCAAGGATGAGACAAAGAGACGGGGAAATCAAGAGATGGGTGACCAGCCCAGACCCCCATCCCTGACTCTTCAGCAATTCCAAGGCGAAGCTGGTGTTGGAATGTCCCTTTCCTCCCAAGACTTTGCCCTCGACTCTCTAGCTCAGATGAGAGTGCTGCCCACACAGGGGGAAGCTGGCCTGAGCGTGTGTCCTTGATGCTCTGAGCCCCCAGGCCAGGGCTGGGTGCCCTCAGGGACACCTGGCACACTCTTGGCTGACTTCTTCCGTGGGTGGGCCTCTGGTAATGTTCTTACCCCTCCCTCCGCGTTCTCTGTCTTTGTCTCTCTTCCCTTGTTCCCTTTGTTCATTTCTGACAAGCTCAGGTGGACCCTGCCTTCCTTTGATAGGGGAGCAGCAAGCAGGCGGGGCTGGGGCTAGGGGCGGGCGGCGTGGGCGGAAGGAAGGAGGCCGGCAGGTGGAGGAAATCAAAGACTCCACATCAAAGGAGAGAAGGGCCCATCAGCTGGAGGATTCTCCATCCTCTGAGACGGGATCGGTGCTCTAATTTGTGAATTGTAGTTAAGTTTCAGAAACCAAAACTAAGGGGCTGCTGGACCTCCTGCCTCATGAGGGTGTTTGTTGAAAGGCTCCAGGGACTTGACCAAGATACAGCTTTTGGGGAGCTCTAACGGAGAAGGGAGTGCAAATTCTAGAAGCTAGGGACACCACCGTGAACTCGACACACTAGGTCCCTACTGTCCTGGAGCATGCCTTCCTGGGGGAGGAGACAGATGGCACCACCCCCAATCTTTTCAGCGAGCTGCCCCAGGAAGAGGAGGTTGGATTGGGCTGAGCTCTGTGAGCAGGTCAGGTGGATCTGCGGGGGAGCATTCTGGAGACGATGAGCTCTGGTGCAAAGTGGGGGGCCCCTATCATCAGGACTCCTCAGGTTCCCCTAGTGGGTCTCCCTGTTTCTGCTGCTGCCCCCTGAAGTCCACACCTTTCCTGGTAGCCAAGTGAGCTCATTAAACTCATCAGGGGCCATCAATCCTGCACTTAAACTGGCCATGGGTCTTTCCCCAACAATACCTCGTCCAGCCCTCTGCCTGTCCCCCTCTCTGCTTGAGGAGTCCTGATGATAGGCACTCTTATCCCAACTCAGTGTGGACAGTAGATCTGAGGGCAGGGGCAGGTGGAGCCGTATTGTGACCTGGGGACTTGGAGACCTTGCTGGGCCCTCCATGGGGTGCGGGGTGGGGGGGGGCACGGAAAGGGAAAGGACAGGTCAGTTAGATTTGGAGTTGAGACCTCAGGGCTTGAGACCAGGGGACTGTCCATCTGCATAGGGCCTGTGTCTGGAACGTTCTCCGGCTCGTAAGCTAAGCAAGCGGTTGGAGCCCCAGAACTAGAGACGAGAACCTCTGCTTACAGCTCCAGGGGCCAGACCACAGAGGCTCCTCGCTGGAGGATGGTGCGAGGTGGAGCTCCGAGGAGAGAGGGCTGGCGGCCGCCCATCCTGCACTGTCCAGAGCAGAAAAGGCTTTGGGAATCATCCCTGCTTCCAGCCCCTTCCCCAACAGGAGCCATCTCCTCCATCCTGGGACTCAGCAGATAGTGGGTTTGGGCACCTGGCAGCTGGCCTTTCTAGCCGATATTCCTCTCATTAGGGCGGAGCTTTGGAAGGTGAGAAGCTTTGGGAGGATGGGAAAAAAGGCACTGGCTCCAGCCAGGATCCGGTGTGTCAGGGGAACTGCGACTTTGTGCCGTTGTAGCCCCTGGGCCCGGCAGCCCCAGCCCGGGGGAGGCTTACCCTCATGGCTCCTGCTCTGGATGGTGACTGGCAGCCACTTCCAGAGGGGACAGGAGGCTGCAGGGAGTCTGAAGGGAGTGCCAGTGACCTGGGGGGTCACCGTCCTCGCAGGCCTGCCTCCTGGGTGCCCCTGAGACCACAGGAAGGTGCTGGGGAGGGAGGGCACCACCGTGCTGGCAGCGAGGGCGGGGAAGGAAAGGGGAGGGGGCCGCAGGTCCGATGTTGAGACCACCAGAGATTTGGCTGTCCCCAGGGCAATGGTCTCCAGACGGCAGCCTCCCCTCCCCGACACGAGGCTAGTCACTCACTCGCTCAACAGTCTTTGAGACGCCAGCGCCGTAGCCCGGAGGAAAAAGGAGAAAAGGAGGAAAAGAAGGGAGAGTGGGAAGGGGATGGGTAAGGGAAAGGGGCATGGGCTACAGACCGAACGTTTGCATCCCCCAGATTCCTGCCTTGAGAATGAAGGCCCAGGGTGACGGCACTAGAGGTGGGGCCTCCGCGAGCTGCTCCGCCTATGAAGGTGGGGCCTCATCGAGAAGCTCCACCTATGAAGGTGGGGCCTCCGCGAGCTGCTCCGCCCATGACGGTGGGGCCCTGGGATCCCGAGCAGGGCTCGCGTAGAAGAGCCTCCTTCCACCGCGTGAGGGCGCAGCGAGAAGCCGGTCGCCTGTGAGCCAGGAGGCCAGGAGGCCGACCCATTTTTTCCAGAAACAGACACGACTTGCAGTTACTTAGTTAGCTGCGTGACCTCCGGCAGATTATGTCCCTCTCGGAGCCTCCGATCCCTGACCTGGGGAAGACCAGGCCACGTGCCTGCCCGCGGCTGTCTGTGACGACCGCTGGAGCCCAGGGTGAAAGTGGAGATCCTCCGCACTCCTGGTAGATGGATCTCAGGGGGTTGACCAGAAACCCAGATCGGTTTCTGACCTTGCGCTGGAGAAGCTCCTGCTGTTCAGAAGGACTGTGGTTGGTGGAAAGGCACATAGATACCCACAGCTGCTTCTGGAAACTTCAGCCCCGACCCACCCCCCCAGCCGCCCTCCCGGTGGAGGCTGGATCTAAAGCTGTGCTCAGGGCGGTACCCAGCGCCACACTCCAGGGCCGGTAGGCCGGGCTTCCTAGAGGGGCTGACTCCGAGACCCAGGAATGCCTTCTGAGCCCCTGGTGCCGGGCTGGGCACAGCGGAGGAGAAACCTCGGCACCGAGCAGCTCTGCAAGGAGCTGGCCACGATGGGTAATGTGTCCTCGTGGGGAGCGGAACAAAAGCGGGGCCCCGGGACAGCCTCACCTGGGGCGGGGCGGAGATGGTTGTGGGCACAGAGCCCCCTCGCCTGCCATCCAGAGAGGCTTCTCATTCGGAGCGACCCCCGCCTCTGAGCGCTTCCTGTGGTCTGGCCACTCCCCACTTGTGACATGAGTGGGAGGGGCTTTCTGGCCCCCAGGCACCCGCTTCCACTCTTCTCTGAGGACAAGTGATGGGCCACGTACAGTGCTATTTTCTGGGGCGGGAGCAGGAGCTGGATGGGGCTCGGTGCCTGCTTTCAGATCTGCCCATGCTGGGGACTTGCTCTCTTCAGAATTCGGATACAGCCCCGCCTGAGTGGGCACTGGGGAGTCCCAGCCCCCTGCCACCCACCGTGGGGAGAGCTGCCCCCTTTGATCTCCAGTTGCTCCCTTGACTTCTTGGCCCAGGGTGTAATTCTTGTTATGATTAAAAGAAAAAAAAAAAGTAGATATCACAGAAGTGAAGCTCTGCCCAGGATCATGAAGGTCATTTGTCCCATGTTCCCCCACACTTTTTTTTTTTGAAAGCTCCCTGCCTAGCGCTCTTGTTTCCACCATGGCCCCTGTTCTGACTTCACCCTTTCCACTTGATTGGCTGGCAGGGAAGCCAGAAAAGGTAAGCACAAGCAGGTGGTGAAGAAACCGTAATGGGGCCCTGGGGAGTTGGGGGAAGCGATGATGGACTAAAGCAGGGCAGTGACACGGCGAATCTGCCATTTGTTGATTACGTTCATTTAACAAATATTAATTGAGCACACACTCCATGTAGGAGTGGGCCCTGGGGATCTCGCGTTGAACAAGACAGACGAGCTTCACGCCCTCATGGTCCCTTCTAGGGGGGAGACAGACGATGACAGGTTAAATAAGCAGGTACACAAATAAATTCATTCAATTAGTAAGACTTTATATTGGGGAGCAGGAAGGAAAGAAACGGGATTCTGAGATGGAGACTAAAAGGAGGAATCCTCTTTAGAGAGAGTAGCCCAGGAAAGTCTCTCGAAGGAAGTGACCTTCTAGCTGAACCCTAAGAGATGAGAAGGAGCTGGTCTCATGAAAACCAGGGGAAGGAGTGTTCCAGGATGGGCCAGGGGGGCTGTAAGTGCAGCGACCCGGCAGCAGGAAGAGCTTAGAGGACTCTTGGAACCGATGGGAGGTTGGCGCAATGGGGGAAGTGGCATGAGATCAAGAGGCAGAGGCTGACAGATGTCTTTGTGGGCAGGGACTTCCGCCGAGTGACCATGCCATGAACTGAGTTGGTCCACAGATGAAGAGAAATGGATCAGCGTGAATATATCTCGAGATAGAACCAAGGGTTTGCCAGTGGACGGAATGGGGTTGGGGTGCGTGTGGGCAGCATCGGGGGAGGGAGGAGGCAGTGATGTCTCCCACATTTCTGGTTGGAGCTGTTATTTGCTGAGATGGAGAAGCCTGGGTAAAGGGGGATCGTGTTTGGAGGATGAAACAAGATCAGGTGTACTTTCTAGAAAGCACTGTGGAGGCTGGGTTAAGGGAAGACAGTCCCTGGGCAGGGGAGCCGAGTCAGGGGCCGATCCAGTGTTCCAGGTGATAGACGATGATGAGGGCTGAAGAGGACCAGGGCTGTGGACCATCCCACGTCCCTGCTAAATAAGCAAAGAGCTTTCTGCTTCTCCAAATGCTAGGGATTCTGTCTGTGAGGCGGCTGAGCAAGCCAACCAGAGAGAGGAGTTCTTTCTGGAAGACGCTGAATGGAGGCCATCATATGGGCAAGAGTAAAGGCGGGCGGGGGGTGGGAGGGGCGTGGAGAATGGGATCGCAGGAGGGACCAGGCAGAGGCTATGGCCCGGCAGGGGCTCCACGCCGTAGAGGCGCACCAGCCACGCCAGGGAGGGGGCTGCCCGGGGATCCAGGAGCCAGCAGCCATGCTCAGGACATGGTTGACCACTGGCACAGATACAGGGAGACCCTTTGCTGCCAGGGTGACATCCCTGTGAGGTGTCGGACAGAGCGTTCAGAGAGGCAGTGGGCAAACCAGGCTCGGGGATTTCCACCCTCCACGCCAGCATTAGGTGCCCCTGGACAAGGGCTCTCCTTGGCCTTCCTGTCGGGTAGTGCTGCCCCTTTCAGCCGTGGAGGTTAGCAGACAGGCACAGGGGCTGGCCTGGCAGTGGCGGGGAGGGGGTGTTGGGGGAAAGGAGGGGTATCCTCTTGCAGGAGAAAGGCCACGGCTAGCCAACCCTGAATGTAGCAAGTCTACTCAGGACCCATCAGGATTCTCCCTCACTCACTCGTTCATTCATTCATGCCTGCATCCCTCCGACAGATGCTGGAGGACCGTCTCCAGTGGCAGCCGGCGCCCCAGTGGTGGGGACAAGATGGTGAGCCCGAGCCAGGCTCTGTCCTCGAGGAAAGGCAGATGGAGAACAGGGTGGTGCCAGCCGCCAACCCCTTCACTCCTTCCTTCCTTGGCCTGTCCCCACTTCCGTTCTCGGTGCTCAGACCCATCTGGTTGTCCCGCAGGGCCTGCTCCCTCCAGCCCCCCGACCTCATGCTGTCCACCTGGGGGCTCAGGTGAAGCGGCTGCCTTCTGCTCCTGTTGTGACCCTAGGGTCCTAGGATGGAGCCGGGCATCAGGCTCCCTGCTCAGCAGGGGAGTCTGCTTCTCCCTCTCCTGCTTCCCCTCTCCCCTGCTCATATGCTCTCTCTCTCAATCTTCTAATAAATAATATAAAATCTTTTAAAAAAATAATAAGGAAGACTAAATGATGTTTTTTCTGAGTTTGGCTTTTATTCTGAGAGCGTTAGAAAAGCCATGTAAGTATTTTAGGCCAAGGGATGGCGTTCGATTGCTATATAGAAAACACCTGCAGGGAGGAGGCAGGACGGGAGGGAAGGAGAGAGGGTGGCAGGGCTGGAGGCAGGGAGAGCGGGGGCGCTTCGCTTTGGGATAATCTGGATGAGAGACGAGAAGGGCCCCTGGCCAGCCCCGCCCTACGCATCCCGCGCATCCCACCCAACCCACCGCCAGAGAAGAGCGAGCTGATGGCTCTCCTAGCCCGGCTTCTCCCCCAGAGGCATCTGCGCGGGTTTGAAGTTTAACCAACATGGATCGGGCAGCTTCCGCTTCTCAGACCCCTTCGTGTATAATTAATCCCCTCCAAGCTGTGTTGTCAGGAAAAATTAAACTTCATCTCTCTTTCTTAGAAATAAACTGAGATTTGGCTTCAAGCCGCCCTGAATTTGAGATGCTGCCACGAACCCAGGGTGTGCAACTAGAAACTTCCAGCACACAAGGCCCCGGGGCCGAGCGCTGCTCCTGTGCGGTTGTCTCTGACAAAACCTTAGAGTCTTATCTAACAGGCCCCGATGGCCGGGATTTCTGGCACCCATCCACCTGCGCTAGAAGCAATGAGGAGACAGCAGGTGCTTCTGACACTGGGCGGGGGTGGGGGGGCATGAATGTGCTCCCTGGGGGCTGGGCACAGCCCCCCCGTTCCTCCTTCTTTGGTGGCCCTAGGCCAGAGAGGGACAGTTCTGTAGGGGAGGGGGCCTGGGGACTTCCATTGCGGGAAGTTTCTCCCTGGCCGGGATCCTGGGAGAGGCTTGCCCACTAGCCCACCTTCCCCACTCTTTCCTGGTCTTTGTTTGTGAGGTGAGGCCAGAGAGAGAGGATAAGGAGGGCAACTGCGCCATCTGCTGGCCTTGCGGGGAAGCTCCAGCCACGCCCAGGGCAGCGAGAGGAGGCAGCTTTCCTTCCTCCGGGGCTTCTGGGGTAAGAGGAGTCTTGGGTCCCCAAAGTGAGCGTGACAAGGGACAAAGGAACATCATCTATAGGAGTAAGCCTGGGGACAGCAGCCCATTTCAGCTGGTGGCAGGAAGCTCTCAGTGCTATTATCTGTGCACTCGGGGGATGGGGACACAATGGTCAACAGTGTGTGTTGGGGGGGGGATATAAAGACAATTACTATTTGGTAAGAGGAATGTTGACAGAGAAGACAGAGCAGTTGAGTTGACTCCCTAGATCCCTGTAGGTGCTGCTCCTGAATCCAGAGGACGAAAAGGAGTTAAACCAGGGTTAAGGGAAAACATTCCAGAGAAGTCCGCTGCTGTTCCTGCTCAGGCCCAAGGCTCGCTGCTCCTTTCCTGTCCCTGCAGCAGCTGGACAGAACTCAGCACCCTGGCTCTGCTGGCCCCCTCGGAATGCTGGTCCCTGAAAACGATGGCAGGAGCTCAGAGGGCCAATGGCAGCTCCTTGGCAGCAGACCGCCCCCTACCTTCACCTGGGGCTCCCCCTTTCCCCCAGACGAGGGTGCCTGGGAGACTGCTCTGGGCAGGGTGTGCACGCTCACAGACCCGAAGCCGGCCAAGGCTGGAAAGCATGGTGGAAGATGGGAGAACGATCCTGGTTGGTGAATTAGGCCCCGGCCTCCACAGATCCCTCCGCAGACGAAGGAACTGATGTGAAGTAAAAGGGAGCGCTGCCCACATAGATTTTCGAAGAGCAATTCGAGGCGGCACGAATTCCGTCGGTCTGCCATTCTAATCAATTGGCTGTAACTCAGCCATCATTGACTAATGCAAGTCAAATCCTGTGTGGGTTCGTGGAGGAAAGTGGGACACAAAAGCACATTGATCGGGCCGGCCGCCGTGTGTCGGGCACTGGGCTAGTTGCGAAGGATCGCCGCGCAAGGAGACGCGGATCACCCTCGGGGAGCACCCCCACATGGCCCTTCTCTGCTCTGCTCTTCCTCCATGAAACCTGCTCCCGGGAACGCAGCTGGTCGTGAAGCCACACTGAGCAACTGAGAAGGTGTTCATAGAACTGTGCCTCTGGTTCGCTCACTCTCCTTTCTCTCCTTCTTGCTTTTATTTTTTTTATTTTTATTTTTTAAAGATTTTATTTATTTGACAGAGAGAGTTCACAAGTAGGCAGAGAGGCAGAGAGAGAAGGGGAAGCAGTCTCCCTGCTGAGCAGAGAGCCCGATGCGGGGGCTCGATCCCAGGACCCTGAGATCATGACCTGAGCCGAAAGCAGACGCATTAACCTAGTGAGCCACCTAGGCGCCCCTCCTTCTTGCTTTTAGTAATGAGCACCGCCCCTCCCTTCCCGTCTCCTCCACCCCCAGCTCTGGTCAGACACCTGCGGGTCCAGCCAGAGGCCGTACGTCCCCCTTCCCCCACCTGAAAGCGAGTAAGGCCACGTGATTGTGACCAGGGAAATAGGAGTGGAAATATGGGGTGCCAGTTGGGGT
>CM053613.1:18345903-18374494 GCA_028646535.1 Procyon lotor | reverse complement strand
AGAAACTGAGATTCTCAGACTTACCTTGAAGAGCTCTCGACATTTCTGGAAACTAAGAATGGTTCTGAGAGAGAACCATTGAAGATTAGGGTCCTTTGGCACAAGCCAGGGAATACTATTAAGAAATCTTTCTTGCCCCCCCCCCCCGCCCCACTTAGAGCAGTTTTTAAAAGGACAATTAAGCCACTGAAATGTGAGCACTAAAGAAACCAGGACGTTGGACAAAGGCAGTACGAGGCAGGTCAGAGGATGTTTAGTAATGATTAGCATTTGGAAGTCAGCGGATACCGGTTCAAAATCATTCTTGTAAATGTTCAACCACTGGAAGGCCTTTAGAACGCCAGGTAGCCAGTGGTTTCTGGATGGAAGTATTTTTAAAAAGGAATAAAAACTCTCTTTCACTTCTGATAACAATCTCAGCTTACTGAGCAGAATAAGGAAGGGCCTTCCACACAGCGCCGGACTCCCTTCCTAGAAATTCATAAATACCAGACCACAGAGCGTGACAAATCACCGGCCGCGGTGCTCACTCTGTGCGCGTAGAGAACTGGCTGGTGTGGGAAAGACTCAGATGTCTGGTCCTCACGTCACTGTCTTTGGATCTGAAAATCGATAGAAAGGGAGGCCAAGGAGGCTCCAGGTTGAAGTCGTTAGGCAGGACCGGAGAGGCAGGGAGGGGAGGGTCGCCTGATTAAGGGGGAAGGTCAGCCATCTGTGAAGGACCCAAGGGTCCTCTTCCCAAAGTCAAAGCAGAGATGTAGACACTACTGGCTGTGAAGTTGAAAGACCCAGATTCAAGTTCTGACTCAACCCTGGGCCTCACGAGGTGACCTCTGAGTGGAAGGCACAACTAACGCGGATGAGCGGATGCCCCCTGACCCCAGGAGGTCGGGGTGAAGAGGCAGCGAGACATCTGGGGAAATGTCTCCAGTGCTGCACAGGTGATGAGGTTTATCACGAGAAAAGACACTGAGATGGCACGCGAGTGCCTGCTCACCGGTGTTTTGTTTGTGAGTACAAATCAGCTTCGGGTGATGGCGGACAGTGGTCATGAGAGCCAATCACCAAGACCCCATTTCCCTTCCTTCCCGGTGTGTGGTAGGATTGAAGTTCTCTGCCCTCTTTGGCTAGGTGTGACCGTGTGACCTGCTTGTCACTTCTGGGCAGAAGCTTTAAGAGCAAGCGTGCCATCTGCCACGTTCCCCCCACCCAACTGAGTGACGGTGGAGGCACGAGTTGTCCTTGGGGACGACGGGGAGGCGAACACTAACCCCCTGCCCCCCGTCTGCACTGGTTAGGAGGAAAAATAAACTTCTGTGAAGCTAAAAGCCACTGCAACCTTGGGATCGTGCGTGATTTGCTGCATAACCTCACACTGACCACATTTTATTTTCTGTGTTCTTGATGTTCTGGCATTTGGGGCCTCGATCCTGGAGACTCTCCCTCGTAGGGCTAATTCCCACCTCCCCTGAGAATGCGGCTCTGATCAAAGATCAACCAGTCCACAGCCACACCCCGACTATGCCCTTTATCCAACTGTCACACACTGACAGCGGTCCCCCTGCCCTGAGTCACCCCAGGACGAGGCACTACACAACTAGGGACCCCTCATGTAGTCCAGAGCCTGCCCAAATCGTTCCAGCCGGCCAATCCTGAGCTTACTCAATGTACCTATCCTGCCTTGTCCATCCCTTCCCATGAAAACCCCGATAAAGGCTCTGGGCCACACTCTCCTCTCGTCCCCGTTGCCTCCTGACCAACCCTGGTCTTTCCCCACATGGCCTTGTGTGATGTGCCACGCCTCCTGATTCTAGGGATCTGTGTGTATAAACTTCTTCCTTCCTGACGATCATTTTTGTGCGTATCTTCCTTTCCTAATAAAAGCAAAGACTGGGTTTGGTATCAGACTGATTTGGTAGAGCTTCTGATCCTCTTCCCCACCTCCGGGTTCTGCCTTGCTTGGAGCCAGCCTCTCCCCCGAAGGTGGGCTTCCCCAGGTGGCAGGAAAAACCCAGGCGCCCTGGCTTCATTACCAGAGCCCAGAGGCAGGACGTGGCTTTCACTGCAGATTCGGACAAAGTCATAGGGAAAGACTCAGACCGGCCTGATCTGGGTCATGTACAATCAGGAGACATTCTATGGGACATGCGTGTTGATTAGCATTGAGAAATCCGCTCTCCACTGTGGCCTGGCGGGTGGAAAGTGCTGGGCAGCCAGGAGCCCAGGCACCAGGGACAGATCTATCATTGCCCTTTCGTGGATGGAGTCTGGACTTGCACACCTGGCCATGTCCTAAGGGAAGGACAGTTTGCAGATGGCTGCTCGTTACACAAAGTACGACTGGAAAACCAGACAAGCCCTGAATGAGGGAACTAGTTTTGAGGACAATACAAACGAGGATGTTTTTCTGAGCTAGGATCAGGCCAACTGGAAATATGGCAGCCAAAAACAATCTGTCCTCCCTAACAGTGGAAAAGCCTCTTAAGTGAGCATGTGGGGTGAGGGATAGCAGGCATTGAAAATCGTTGAATTTTCCGGTTATTTATCGAATGCTCTCTGTATGTCACACTCAGGTCGATCTAGCTAAAGGAATGATGTCCAACTGCCCAGACACCCAGGCTGCTTCAGTCGCTATCTTACCGATGCCCCTGGGAGGCCTGGAGAATGGGGACTTGGAGATCGGATTGTGGGTCACCGGCACTAGAAGTTAACAGAGGGGTCGATTTTTACAAGGCTGAACCCAACCTGACAGTAAGACCAGGGGCTCTCAATCGGGAAGCACTGGGTTGGTTTCCAGGGTCCATGAACTCGCCACTGAATATAAAAAATGGAATGTCCATTTCCTACAGAAAGGAGGTGTGGCTTTCACAGATTACCAATGGCTACAGCCCCCAAAATGTTAAGGACCCCCATGTTAACAGAAGTTTGCTCGGCTTCTGAGAAACAGCGAAGAGGGGCTTGGGATTTTTTTTTCTCGACACTTCTAGTGTCTTAGGAGTAAGCTTTCTCATCTCTACTTCAGTTCCAGTATTTTCTAAATGGAGCTAAAGTCCCAGAACTCCACGTCCCTTGCAAAAGGCCTGTGTGGTAGAGAGAAAGCGAGAGAAATCTGGGCCCGCGTCCTAATGAGGCCATTTACCAGCAGGCGACTTAACCTCAATGAGCTGATTTCCTCATCGATAAAGAGAGGATAATGACATTCACTGTCGCACCAACCCTGCGACAGTAAATGAAACAGTGACTACAGAGAGCTTTCCACCTTCCTTTCCTTTAAGAATCAAAGCAAACACGATCAAGCCTTTCCTACGTCCTCACGGTGCTCATCAGTGCTTTCAGGGACGTGGTATCATTTAATCCTCACAGAAGCCCTACGGAGGACGTACTATTATTATCCCCATTTAATTTTTAAACAACGGGAGGGGGAGAAGAGAGAGGCAGGGTCAAGGCCCCGGCCACTGAGAGGCAGAGCTGGCTTCCAGCCCCGGCAGCCGGGCTGGAGCCCATCCTCTGGCCCCGGGCTCTGCCTCCTCCACCCGCCCTGCCCTGTGCCCAGAACAGAGCCCCGACGGCAGGCGGCAGGCCGCGAGCGCGCTGTCGCCAGAGGGGGGACAGCCTTACACCACGCCCCGCCGCAGGGGCGCACACGGGGCAGGGACGGCTCAGCTGTGTGGAGTGCTTTGACCCAGCTCCTGGAACAAGCTCGTAGGACTGCCGGCCTTGCTTTCTTCGGTGCCACATGCCAGACGAACTCCTGGAAGGCAGGGAGGGTCACAAGCCTGGTTCCAGGTCACACCATGCTCACCAGCTCAGCTGGCAATGAGAAGTTGGGATCATCCTCACGAATGACAGGCAGCACTGGTGCAAGGTGACAGCTCAGGTTAAGGACAGAAGCTTCAAAAAATGTGACTAGAGCCAGGGAGTTCTCAGAACGATTATTTATTTCTGGTCTGCCACTTCTTTACCCTGACATTATATCAAGGAAGGGCCCTCCGGCTTCAAGAAGGAGGACATTAGCTCCCATTCCCGACTCCCGAGGCCGGAAGCACAGCCCATGGGATCGAGGGGGGGGGGGCTCGGGAAGGCATCTGGGCTCAGGCCAGGGGTGGGTCCCACTGCGGCGGCCCCCTCCCCAGGCTCTGCCGGCTTGTTTGATGGAGAAGGCGAACTGCTGGCCTCACACGCGTGCTGCCCTCCCTGAGTTCCAGGGCTGGAAACGGACCAGTCAGACCTCATGCTGGAAAGGGACTTCTTAGATGAGCTCCACAGTGTGGGCCTCAATCGTCCGGCCAGCCACGCAGAGGCAGCTGATGAGGCGGATGCCCCCGCACACCGCCTCGGTGGCAAGAAGTCTTCCAGACATGGAGGCTTCTGCCCACCGGCTTCAGAAAGAGGAAGGAGGACGAGGGAGGAGGACAGCGTGGGGGCAGGCCGCTTCACCTTCTGGATGGCAGCCCCCTCCCCATCCCCACCGCCCGGCCTGCCCATGGCCGCAGCTGCTGCTCCGGGGGGGCGGCCCGGGTGCCGGGAGGCGCACACCGCTGGCCAGCAGCTGGGGCCCGGCAGAGGGGCCGACAGCTGCCCAGGGTCATTTGTTGGCCACGGCGGAGAGCTGGTCGCGGATGCGGCCCAGGCCGTCCAGCATAGTGTCCAGCGTTTCCTTACTCAGCTCCACAGTGACTGCTGAGATGGAGGGCTTGTCTCCACACAGACTGGGATCTTCTTGGATCTGAAAAGAGAACAGGATGCAAGTGTTAGAGCCGCCCTGGAGGTGAGCCCTGGACCTGGGAGCCCTGCCCTGTCCCAGTGAACCTCTGATGACAGGTTCTCTGCTCAGAGCTGGAGTCCTAGCCCTGGCGTCATTTAGCAAATGGGGACACGGAAGGAGATTCCCTGGGGCTTGAGACTGGCATGCTCAGGGTGGGTAGTGGAACGGCCAAGGCTCACTCACCCCTCGGACCCCTGCCTCTCAGCACTCGAGTGAGGAGACACTGCACGGCACTTGCGGATACTTTCCGCAGGGGGCTCAAGGGGTAATGAGAATCCACTGGGATGCAGAAAAAATGTATTTATTTGTTTCCTTACAAACAAAAGTCAACTCTACTAATGTTTAAAACCTTAGTTGTTAGAGGCCCCCTTACCTTTTCATTTTCTTACAGGGGCTGAGTTTGTGAGTGTGCAGTTAAGTAAATACGGCATCACTAAACAAACCCTAACCATAGATATGTGGTTTAAAAAGGTCCCCGAAAAGCTCTGCAGCATGAAGCTAACACCAGGGAGGCTGGAGCATGGAAACAAGGGAATGAAGGACAGCCGTGTCCCTAGCGGCTAACAGGAGCTCTGGCTCAGCTGCGTCACAAGCAGTGGCCTGAGAGACACCGAAATTATCAAGAAGGCAGTCTGAAATGTGATGGCTCGCCCCCATCGTGACAGCTAAACTTTCCCGTTAGTGTAGAAGGTAAACTTTAGGGGGCAGCGAGCCACTTTTAGAACTTGTTTTGTGTTTGTCTTACCCTTTTAAAGTTTCTACTTTGGGTGTGTGTTTCATTACGTCTGTACTACATTAGCACAGTGTGAGCGTGTACTTGACAGACAGTGACTGCATCTGGGGGGTGCTGAATCGTCTTCCCTGGGGTCAGAGGTCCCAGAGCCGGGGTCCCGGCACGGGGCTGCAGGGTCACCGCGGCCCCTTCCTGCCCTCTCGGGAGCGCAGCGGTGGACGCACCTTCATCTGCAGCAGGCAGGTGGGGACGGCCATGCGGCTGATGCTGTCGGAGGAGGTCTTGATGTCCACTCTCCAGTCCAGGTCGACCAGGCGCGGCAGAGAGACTGCGAAGGGGACGGGCCAGCTCAGAGCCCACCTGCGCACTTCACCAAGCCTCTGGGACAGGCAACCCTGAGGGCTGGTCATGCTCCTGCGACACGGGACAAGTCTCCGAGGGAGACGGAGGTCGGGGACCTTCCTCGCCACAGCTCTGGGCCGCCCGCACTTGGCAGGGATGTATGGCGGGCACACAGCCAGGCTCCTGCCTGCACGTACGAGCCTCCAGATGTCGGCACAAAATGAGAGATGATTTTGGGGTGAGGTCTGGTGCCCCAATACACAGTGCAGTGTGCAAAACTCTGCACTGAGCTTTGGTCACAAACCCTGGCCACCTAGCGCAGCCTGAGCAGGGTCCGGGAAGGAAAGGTAAGGAGGAGGGTGGGTTTCTCGGTACTCACTCTGATTTGCCTGGGCTTCCGTTCGCCAAGCAGAGCTATTTAAGGGGGAAAGATGAGGAAAAAAGAATGGGAAAGGGATGAGAATTGATCCTGAGAGAGGCCTGTGGACCTGGGCCTCTACCCCTTCTGGGAGCTTCGAGCCTGTCACCGCTCCCTGACAGAAAAGGACCACAGAAATGTCTGCTGTGTGGCAGAAACAGTTTCTTGTTTGCTCGGTGTAGCTCAGTGAGGTTAAAGCTGTAAGTGCTGTTCCTTTTTGTAGCTTAGGGGGCAAAAAGAAAGAAGAGACTTCATGCATTGCATTCTTACTGTGCTATCCTCCTCAGAGAAGAAGCAGGAAAAGTTGACCAATTCCCTTTTATTGAGCATCCACTCCACAAAATCTTGCATTTTATGCAAAACACACCCAAACAGACCTGTCTATGCTACAGCAAACAGCGTTGTAGTGAGATGCTAAGCATCTCATAATAAAATGTGGTCACATGTGAGAGCTTCGAAACAATAAAACCCTTGGCAAGTGGGCCCTGTCTGTTATTACTGTCTGAGAACTCTGGTCAAGCCCGCGGCTGACCCGTGGCTAATCAGTCCCACTTACACTGTGTGTATCTAAGGGATTTCCCCACAAAATATTTAGATAATTCACAAAAGAAACAAAATGACCAATTAAACATATGAAAAAGATACTTGACATCACTCTATCAAAGATACACAAACTGAAGGGAGGCACATTTGCCATTTGTGGACTGGGGGAAAATGTAAAAACAATTCCTTCGGTGCCGATGAAGGTGTGGGAAGGGAGACACGCTCATGCCCTCCTGGTAGAAAACCAGTTGGTGCGATCTTCCTGATGGTCAGCTCGAGAATATGCAGCAGAAGCCCCACTACCGCCTTTAAGCAGCAGGGAACTTGTGCGCGACGTTTCCACAGCAAACTCAAGTGAAACTGCCAAGAGACTGAACACCCAACACCAGGGAATTTCTTAACTAAATTTTATATAATTTCTCCACATAAAGAATGTATTTAGCCATTAAAAAGGATACCGAAGGTAAGTATTTGCTGACCTAAAATATCGTTACGTAAGCATTACAAGGAACTCTCAAGGAATGAGCACTTACACGTGTTCTAGGATGATTTTCGTCAGCAGGTTTTTGAGGTTTTGGTGGAAATTTTCAGGGAAGAGAGCCAGGATCGCCTCTGCAGAGGACAGGTCACGGAACACGGCCAGCCTGGTGAGGCGGTGCAGAGCCTGGAGCAGCTGCAGGACAGGCCTGCGTGGTGAGAAGCGGGCCCGGGGACAGGGCTCTACCCCCGTGGCAGGGAGAAGGCCCACCACACACCGCCACAGTCATCCCAACAGCCCCAGGGGTCCTGAGGCCTCGGACCCAAATGCTGATGCCCGAGTCCCCTGGCCCACCTCTAAGTTCACCTGTCGCTTTAGAAGACAGGGGCAGTTGCCTGACATAGGAACCTGACAACATGCCAGAAACTTCTGCTTGGGAGCAAAGGGTTAATAAGTCCCCTTTTCTTGTGCACAGAATCTGACCTTCAGTTCACTTTCTAGCCTGTTCCCTGGTAACAAGAGAAGTGAAAAGTAGCTGTGTTACTAGGCAATGCTGCCCTGGCCCCTACGCCTGGACTGGGAAGTCTGCACGAACCCCTGGGGGTCCAGGGCTGTGGGCTCCTCTGAGCCGGGCTGCGTCTGCCAGACCCCGAAGCTGTGCTCCCTGACTTGCTACCAGAGGTACTGGCTCTGGCGGCATTTGGGCTTTGAATTCAGGGTGTCCTTGCCCCTAGGCTATCGCCGAGGAGGGCAAGAAAACAAATGGATCCTGGCGGGCTGTGCTGACTCGGGCTGTGCTGACTCGCCCGGAGAAGAGGAGGGCCTGACACTGCCCTGTGGGTTTGCTGGGTTCCTTCCAACTGCCTGTGGCCTGCCTGCAACAACCACGACCCTCTAGAGGGAACTGCTTGAGGGGGAGCCCTGGGAGGCTGCTCAGCTGCAGAGGTGAGGGGATGTTACCCCTCCACTGCTGCCGGCAGGGAGCTCCACTGAGCTCAGCGCATCAATGCCCCAGCCTCCCTGCCCCCCAGGGTGGCAGTTCTGCGGTGTGTTCCCCAGGGTTTGAGGCCCGTTGCCGGTCATCAACACATTCTTTCTTGGCTTTGTCTCTCTTCCCTGATTGTCCCCCTCCCTCCTTTGTGCTTTCCAGACTCACCTCCCCGGGTAACTACCTGCAACCAACTCCTAGCCTCAGGGTCTACTTTTGGGGAAGCCAAACTAAGTCTTCAACTCATTTCCATAATCTGGCCGCTGCCTTTCACTGTGCCACAGCTGCCTTCAATGGACAGAGCTCTGGTTTAAAAATAGTAATAATAATAATAACGCAGGCCTGTTGAACGAACTCCTATTTTAGAAGCATTATCTGCCCTAAAAAGAGAAGGCTGTGTACTGCATAAACCGAGTCACCTCACTCTTCCGCTGGGCCACAGGCAGAGGTCAGCTGGGGTCCAGCAGCACGTCCCCTGAATCATACTCAGGCCTCAGAGCTTCTGCCCCGTGCCCCCAGAGACGCCTGTCTGAGCGACCTGGCTGACAATCTATCAGCAGCGGCAAGTTGAAGGGAAAGAAAATCCCCCTGGCTTTTGTCCGCACCGTCTAGGGAACAAGTGTGAAAAGGAAATGGCCGGGACCTTGGATTCTGGGTGCGGTTCTCCCATCCGTGCCTCATTTATCATGAGGAAGTGGAGGTTCAAATTCAATAGCTTTTAAGTTCACTAGCATTAAAATAAAGATCTACTTTAAGTTTGTTATAATGTCAACAGACATTTCAGCGGAAATTCTTCCTTGGATGTGGCAATGATTGGGAAATTAAGAAAAAGACTAAAGAGCTGAGAAGCCGGTGGCCAAAGGTCATTTCTGACCATACTTACTTGCTCTGCTTCCTCCTGGGTCACAGACAAGCTGGAACACGTAATATCCAAGAGTTTTTTTGAGCCAAGGGCTGAACTGGAAAAGCTCTCTTGGCACAGCTGTCTGACAACATCTTTTGAGGAGGCCTGTGAATTAATTCACAGATGGGGAGAAAAGAAAACCACTCAGACTCTCAAAATGCATGTTTCAGAACATAATATCGCCTCAGTAATGGTGTGATGCCTTTGGGACTCAAGACTTAAAGGTGCACAGGACAGCTCCATTTCCAGGGCAGTGAAATTAGTTTGTCTTATTTTCCCTTCTCAGCAAACCGAAAGCACTGGGCACCATGTGGAAAACAAACAGAAGACCGCTCTGAGAGGGGGCAAGAAGATGGACCTCCCCGCTCCCGACCAAGAAATGACAGGGTGCTGCGTTTCCTGGATTTTCTTGTGGTTCATATATCCCAGACTTCAAGCTAAAGAACAGGGCAACCCAGAATGCCAATGGGTACACAAAAAACAAAACAAACAAAAAACTCACTACAAACTGTTTGTCTTGGTCTTTAGCCAAAGGACCAAGAAAGCTTAGCAAGACAGAAAAGTGTTATGTGGTAACCGCTCTACTGAGCCAAACAGCACAGAAAAAAACCGCAGCCCCACTCCCACCTATGTTAGCAAAGACTGAGTGGGGAATGTAGACTTCCCCCCTTTTGAGGCTACAGTGAGGGATCCCAAGACCCCCACCAGGGTGGTGTCAGAGAAGGCTAAGTAGGGAGCTGGGACCTGCATCCCCACCAACTGGCAGCTAGTCCCACCACCCTTTGGTATTAATAGTAACCATGTGGGGCCAGAACTTCCACCCCTGCCCGGTAGTAACAAGGAACCCCCACTTGTGGGTGTCAGTAGGAGTCAAAGGCAGAAACCTGGACTTTCATCTCCATCTGGTAGTAATGAGTCAGAAACCCTCCAGAATCTCAAAATATAACACAAGAAAGCCCAGGTTTCAAATGAAAACCATTCATACCAAGAGCCAGGAAGATCTCAAACTGAATGAAAAAAGGCAATCATTAGATGCCAACATCAAGATAACAGATATTAGGGGCACCTGGGCGGCTCAGTGGGTTAAAGCCTCTGCTTTTGGCTCA
The DNA here is from genome assembly GCA_028646535.1 of Procyon lotor. NCBI lineage: Eukaryota > Metazoa > Chordata > Mammalia > Carnivora > Procyonidae > Procyon > Procyon lotor. The sequence goes on along the minus strand of CM053613.1, from coordinate 18,364,217 downwards.
GGTCATGATCTCAGGGTCCTGGGATCGAGCCCCACATCGGGCTCCCAGCTTCATGGGGAGTCTGTTTCTCCTTCTGACTTTCTCCCTTCTCATGTTCTCTCTCTCTCTCTCTCTCAAATAAATAAATAAAATCTTTAAAAAAAAAAAAGATAACAGATGTTAAAATTATCTGACAAAGATTTTAAAGTAGCCTTGACAAAAATGCTTTAACACCTAAATACGAACATATTTGAAACAAATAAACCAGGAAGTCCCAGCAAAGGAACAGAAAATTCAAAGAAGAACAAAATGGAAATTTTAGAACTGAAAAATACAATAACCAAAACAAAGTTTAGTAGATGGACTCCGCACCAGAATGAAAGGGACAGAGGAAAGAATCAGTAAACTGGAAGACAGAGCCACTAGAAATCACCCAGTTTGCACACAGAAAACAGACCGAAAATAATGAACAGAGCTTCAGTGATCTGTGGGACTAAACCAAAAAAATCTAACATTCATGTCATTGGAGTCCTAGAAAGAGAGGATAAAAGAGGGCAAGGCTGGAAAAGTACTTAAAGATATAATGGCTGAAAACTTTCCAAGTATAGCTACAGACATAACTGTATACATTCAAGAACCTAAGCATATTCTCAACAGGATAAACCCAAAAAAATCCATCCCAAGACACACCATAATTGAAACTAAAGGCAAAGAAAAAAATCTTGAAAGCAGTGAGACAGAAACAACATCTCATCTATAAGGGATCATTAGAACTCATTAGAGCTCATCATATCAGAACTCATGGAAGCAAGAAGAAAGTGGCACAATATTTCTCAGGTGTTGGAAGAAAAGAACTGTCAACCCAGAATCCACACCCAGCAAAAAATATCCTTCAGAAAATGAAGAGGAAATCAAGACACTTTCAGATGAAAAAACGCTATGAAAATTTGTCACAAGACAAAAGACATTCTCTTAACAGAAAGGAAATAATAAAAGGAACCTTAGAACATCAGGAAGAAAGGCAGACACAACAAATAAAAATATGGGTTAATACAATAGACTTTCTTTCTCTTAAATTTCTAAATTCTATTTAAAGGATGAGGCAAAAATTGTAACCCTGTCCAATGCGGCTCTAAATGTATGCAGAGGAAATATTTAAGACAATTATATTACAAATGAGGTAAGGGATATAAAGGGAAGTAAGATCTCTATACTTCAGTTCTAACTGGTAAAATGATGACACTGGTAGATTATGATGATATATATATATATATAAATGTACTAACTAGAGCAACCACTAAAAATGTTATAAAAAGAAATGCATTTTGAAATGCTACAGATAAATCAAAAGGGAATTCCAAAAATATGTTCAAATAACCCACAGGAAAGCAAGAAAAAGTAAAAAGAAACAAAAAATAAAAGAGCAGATAAAAAACAAAAAATTACGTGGCAGACTTAAGCTCTAATATTCAATAACTACATTAGCTGTAAGTGGGAAATTAAATATGAGCTGCAAATATGACTCAATTAAATGCTGTCTATAAGAAACACTCTTCAAATATAATGGTAGAGACAGATTAAAAGTAAAAGGAAGGGAAAGATACCTCATGCAAATATTAATGAAATAAAATCAAGAGTGGCTACAATAATAGCGGACAAAATAGACTTCACAGCAAAGAACATTACCAGAGGCAGAAAGGGATATTATATAATGATAGAAAGTTCTATCTCCTAAGAAGACATCCTAAATATGTATGCACCCAGCAAGAGAGCTAGAAAACATGAGAAATAAAAAGAGACAGAACTGAAAGGAGAGACAGACAAGTCCACAAATACAGTTGGAGACCTCAACACCCATCTTTCAACAATGGATAGAACAACTAGACAGATATTCAGCAAGAACACAGAAGATTTCAACACCACCGGTCAATCTAATCAACACTTAAGGAACACAACCCGGTAGCAACAGAATATACATTCTTTTCAAGTGTCCACTGAACATATATCAAGACAGATCATATTCTGAGCCATAAAACAAACCTCAGCAAATCTGAAAGAACTGCAATCATACTGAGTGTATTCTAGGTGACTACTATGGAATCAAACTAGAAATCACTAACAGAAAGATGACAAGAAAATAACCAAACACTGGGAAACAAACACACTTCTAAATAATCCACAGATTAAAAAGGAGCCTCAAAAGAAATTTTAAAAATTATACTATAAAAATCATACTAAATGAAATTTAGTATATATAATAATTTTAATTAAAATATTTATAATATATATTATATAATATACAATGATTTATAATAAAAATCTTTTAAATTAAAAAATAAACAATAAATAAACAATAAATAAACCATAAATAAATAAATAAATCAATAAATTAATTAATTAAAATAAAAATTTTTCAAAAACACAAAATTTTTGGGAAACAGCCATGACAGTGTTGACAGGGAAATTTACAGCATTAAACACATGTATTAGAAAAGAGAAAAAAAAAAAAAAAAAGAAAAGAAAAAGTTCTCAAATCAATAGTTTAACTTCCCACCTCAAGAACATAGAAAAAGAAAAGCATAATAAACCCAAAGGAAGAAGGAAGGAAACAACAAAGAGCAGAAACCAATGAAACTGAAAACAGGAAAAGAAAAAAAGAGAGAAAGAGAGAAATCAAAAAATGAAACAAAGAACTAGTTCCATGAAAATATCAATAAAATGGACAAACTTTTAGCAAGAAGAGCAAAGTTAAACAAAGGGGAGACACAAATTACCAATATCAGGTATGAAACCGGGCATATCACTACAGACTCTAAAGACTTCAAAAGGAAAATAAGAATAACCACAAACAACTCTATACACACAATTTGGCAGCTGGGACCAAATGGATAAATCCCTCAAAAAACAGAAACTACCACAGTTCCCCAAATATGGAAATGATAATTTGAACAGCCCAATAACAATTAAGTAAGGTGAATTCATAAATTCAATTTATGATTGAATTATGATTCAATTCATTAAAACTCCTCAAGAAGAAATCTCCAGGCCCTGATGGTTTTACTGGAGAATTCTAACAAATGTTTAAGGAAAGAATTAACTAACTCTACACAATCTTTTTTAGGAAACAAGAAAGAATGGAACACTTTCTGATTCATTTCATAAAGCTAGTATTACCCTGACATCAGAGGCAGACAAAGACTGTACAAAAACACAAACAAAAAACAACTACAGTCCAATATCCCTCATAAAAATAGATGCAAAAGCTCTTTAAAAAATATTAACAAATAGAGGTCAGCAATATATAGAAAGAATTATTCACTATAAGCAGGTGGGATTTACTCCAGGGATGAGGCTGGTTCAGTATTTAAAAACCTATGTAATCTACCATATTAAATGGCTCAAGAAGAAAATCACATGATATCAATCAATGCAGAAAAAGTTGACAAGATTCAACATCCGTTCTTGATGAAAACTCTTTTAAAATTAGGAATAAAAAGGCCCTTCTATAATTTGATATACAGCATCTACAAAAAATCTAGAGATAGCATTATACTTCATGGTGAAAATCTAAAGTTAGGAACAAGGCAAGGATGTCCACTGTTACCACCTACTCAACCCAGTGCTAAAAATTCTAGCCACTGAAATTAGTTAACACAAAAGAATAAAATATATACAGATCAGAAAGGTAGAAACAAAACTGTCCCTATTTACAGATAATATGATTGTCTACACAGAGAGTCTCAAGGAATGTACAAAAAAGCCTTACTAGAATAAGTGAATTCAGCATGTTTGCAGATATGAGATACATAAAAAGTAAGTTGTATTTCCATATACTAGCAATGAACATGTAAATACTGGACTTAAAAATATATTATCAGGAGCACTTGGCTATTTCAGTCTGAAGAGCATGCAACTCTTGATCTCAGGGTTGTGAATTCAAGCCCTATGCTGGGTGTAGAGATTACTAAAAAATTAATAAATAAAAATTTTAAAAGATTTTATTTATTTACTTGAGAGATAGAGAATGAGAAAGAGTGTGCATGGGAATTCATGAGCAGGAGAGGGACAAGCACACTCCCTGCTGAGCATGGAGCTTATGTGGGGCTCCATACAGCAACCCTGAGATCATGATCGCAGCCAAAACCAAGAACATGATACTCAACCGAGTGAGCCACCCAGGTGCTCCCAAAGTAAATAAACTTTAAAAAAATAAGTAAAAATAGAATATCATTTGCAACTGCTCAAAAAAAAAAAAAGAACAGAAAAGAAAAATATGGTATAAATCTAGAAAAATACATACAGGTCTTATATGTTAAAAAATTATACAACAAAGATGAAAGAAATCAAAGATATAAATAAATGGGGAGATATATCATGGATTGGAAGATTCAACACACTAAAGATGTCAATTCTCCCCTAATTGGTATACAGGTTTAACACAACTATAAAAATCTCAGCAGGTTTTTTTAAACACAGACAAAATCATTCTAAAGTTTATATAAGAAGGCAAAGAAACTAGAATAGCTAAAACAATTCTGACAAAGAATGAAGTAGGAGAAATCAGCCAATCTGATTTTAAGACTTATTACATAGCTACAGCAATTAAGACTGTGAGGTATTATCAGAGGAAATAACAAAGAGATGAATGGAACAAATAGAGAATCCTGAAATAGACGCACACAAATTTGCCCAACTGATTCTTGACAAAGTTGCAAAAGCAATTCAATGAAGGAAAGAGCATTTTCAATAAATGGCTCTGGAACAACTGGACATTCACAGGCAAAAACAAAACAAAACAAAAAACAAACTATCTCACACACATTATACAAAATTAACTCAAAGTTGATCATGTACTTAAATGTAAAATGTAATGTAAACATTAAACTATAAAACTTTTAGAAAAAAGAGAAAATCTATGGCTTGGCAGAGAATTCTTAAACATGACACCAAAAGTACAATTCATAAGAGAAAAAGTGATTGGTAAATTGTACTTCATCAAAATTAAAACTTTTGCTCTGCAAAAGCTCCTGTTAAGGGTTGAATGTTGTCCACCTAAAATTCATATATTAAAGGCCCAATTTCCAGTACCTCAAAAATGTGATCTCATTTAGAAATAGAATTGTTGGGGCGCCTGGGTGGCTCAGTGGGTTAAAGCCTCTCTGCCTTCGGCTCAGGTCATGATCTCAGGATCCTGGGACTGAGCCCCGCATCAGGCTCTCTGCTCAGTGGGGAGCCTGCTCCCCGCCCCCACCCCACCTGCCTCTCTGCCTACTTGTGATCCTTCTCTTTCTGTCAAATACATATATAAATTATTTTAAAAAAAGAAATAGAATTGTTGCAGACATAATTAGTTAAGATGAAGTCATAGAGTGGACCTTAATCCAACAGGACGGTGTCCTTATTAAAAAAGGAAACACAGAGGGGCACCTGAGTGGCTCAGTCAGTTGGGCATTGGACTCTAGATTTCAGCTCAGGCAGTGATCTGGGGTCATGGGATCGAGCCCCATGCCAGGCTCTGCACTCAAGTAACCTGCTTGTGATTCTCTCTCTCTCTCTGCCTGTCCTCTTCTCACCAACCCCTCCCAAAGGGTTAGGAGAGGGTGAGGGCAGGGGGAAGTGGATGTGGCTATAAAAAGGCAACAGAAAGGATCCTGTAATGACGGCAACATTCTGTATCTTGAGTGTATCAAAGTCAGTAGCAACATTCTGTATCTTGAGTGTATCAAAGTCAGTAGTGGTTGGGATATCACACCTTTTGCAAGATGTTTCTATAGGGGGAAACTGGGTAAAGGGTAAATGGGACTCTTCTGTATTACTTTTTACCACTGTATGTAAATCTATAATTACATCAAAATAAAAACCTTAAGTAATTTTTTTCAAGATTTTATTTTTTTGAGAGAGAGAGAGAGTGAGCCAGCAAGAGTTGGGGGAGAGGCAGAAGCAAACTCTCCGCTGAGCAGGGAGCCTGACAGGGGGCTCGATTCCAGGACCTCAAGACCATAACCTGAGCTGAAGGCAGACGCTTAACCAACTGGGCCACCCAAGCGCCCTTAAGCAGTATTTTAAAAAAGAAAATACATAGGAGAATAGGAATAAGAATGAATTAACTATTGCTACATAATGGCAAGCAAAAGCCAGGAATAAAAAAGTATATGCTATATTATTCCATTTATGTTAAATACAAACATGGGCAATATTAAGTTGACTTTAAAAGCAAGTATAGTGGTTACTACTGGGGAGGTGAGGAAAGTAACAAAGGAACAATAGAGAGACTCCTGCAGTACTGGTAATATTTGGTTTTGACCACAGTGATGGTAGTCACATTACAATAGTAATAAATGGTGGCGGGAGCTACCATCCCTCCCGCCACCATTTATTACACATGGGTGTGTAATAAATCACTGAGCTATGCATTTACTATTTGTGTACTTTTCTATGTTACATATTAATAATACTTTATTTTAAAGTTTATTAACAACAACAATAACAAAAATCCATACAATGAATTGGCATTAGATGGGGAGTGGGCACAACAGCCATGGTGTGAGTGGAAAGGACCAGGGCTGTGAGCTGAGAGCCCTAGGGTTCCGATCTTAACTTTGTTACTTCATTCATTAATTCATATAACAGCTACGTCCTGACAATATGCTGTGTGCCAGAGGTTGAGGATACACTTGTTGGGGATACATCTGTGAATATCACAGAGTAGTTGCTTTTAGGGATGGAGAATACCAGTGAACACTGCCGAGATTTTTAAAACAAAGGAGGGACGGTTGCATGAAACAATAGATGATGCTGTGCCATGAATTGCTTAGTGTTATGAGCTCAACCCTTTTCATCTGGAGTTAAAACCAAAAAAAAAAAAAAAAAAAGTCCCAGTTGGATCTTACATTCTGCAAGAAAGGCAGAAAACAGGCAAATAGTCGCATACTGTCTACAAAGGAAGATAAAGCCTCCTCTTCTTCCATAAGGGAAATCAGAAATTAAGCAAGTAATTCCAACCCATCGTTTCATTTGGTTTTAAGAAACCTCACAGTCTTTCAAATGATTATCAGCAGAGTGTTTGCGCCCTTACACAGGGACTCAGGGGAACGGAATGCCCCCTTCACTCGGGGGGCCACGAGGACGCAGAGGAGAGAGATTTCTCACCCATGGAGCGAACAGGGGCTGCGGGATGAAATGGGGAACTGGCAACATGGGTCTAGCACTTACCACCTCGGCCCACCAATCCTAAACACTAGCCCCAGAGACTTCTAGTAGGGAGCATTTGTACAGTATCTTCACGTCCGTTATCTTATTTGTTCCCCCATTATCCTGTCAGGACAGTATAATTTCGAGCCCGCTTTCTAAAAGCTCAGAAAGGCACAACGGCGGAGTCACCCAGAGAGATAGCGGCGAGTCATGGCTCTAAATCAGGGTCCAATGGGTTCCCATTCTCATTCCATCCCAAGACCTAGGGACAAAGGCCCGCCTCACGGTGTCCCCACCCCTCCAATTTACCTTCAGCAGGCTCTGAAGCGCCGCGAAATTCTCCGCCGTCAACGCGGCCATCTTCCCCAAGTCACCTGACGGTGACACGAGGAGAAGACCGTCACGTGGCTCCGAGGCCGCCGCAGGGCATGCTGGGGGCTGTAGTCCTTCAGGAGGGCGCTGGCTGCCTGGGTTTGGCGCTGCGGGATGGGTAGGGGCACATAGGACGCGATCGTCGGATGATCGATCACCCTGGGGACTATAGGACAGTGGAATTTGGAGGTCGCAGGTGTGAGGTGATTTTCCCGGGTGGAAATTGGCTTGGCTTGTCTACTTACCAAGACAGGGAAAACTGATTTTCCTTGACCTGTGTGGGTGGGCTGGCTGACTTGGGGAATGCACCTGCGGGTGGTATTCACACCCTTAGAGAGTCCCCTCCCGCACTGTACCAGGATTGGTCTGTGCGGCCAATTTCAGGTGCAGGGTGATGGTATGTCACTTCTAAAATTATTTATAAAAGACTGCAGCTTTTGGGTATTCTCTTTTGTCTTTCCTCTTTTCTCTTGAATTCCTCCCTCTGGGAAAAGAATGCTGTCACGCTGTAAGCCGCCCTCTGGAGAGGCCCATGTGGCAAAGAACTGGAGCCTCTGGCCAGTAGCCAGCAAGAAACTAAAGCCTGCCAACAACCTCCTTACTGAGTTTAGAAGCAGATTCCGTGGCCTCTGCGGAGCCTTGGCCAACACTTTGACTACAACCTCATGGGATTTTCAGAACCAGAGCCACCCAGCTAAGCCACTCTTGGATTTCTGGTCTTCAAACACTGTGTGATTATAAGTGTTTGTTGTTTTAAACCACTAAGTTTGGTAATTTGTTACACTGCAATAATAACTAATACATGCGTGCAATACAGCATCAAGGCCTTAAAATTCCACCTAGCTTTGCATCCCAATTCTACATGTTATTAACTGTATCTTGAGCAAGTTCTCAAACTTCTCTGAGCCTCGGTTTCCATATCAGTAAAATGAAGTCCATCAGACCTACTTCAGAGAGCAGAGCTGAATGATAGGTGCTGCCCCTGGGGAAGATATCCAGCTCTCCTGGCCCTGTGGGCAGGTGTGTTACGAGGGGATCCCCTGGGCTCCCGTCAGTGGTGGGTAGGGCCTGGGACCCTGCACCAAGTCATCCCATTTTGGTGGGGCTTTCCAGACTGCCGCCACCATGATGCATTTAAAGATTTGTCTATGGTCTGGAGAGTTCATAGCAATTTCTAAACCATGAATGTTTTCACGGACAGGAACAGAATAGAGTGGCAGAATTTATTTCCGTAATTTGGTCCCACTACCTGGTTTTTGCTAGGCCTCATCTGATTTCTTTCCAATTCTGGGTCTCTTAATTTGTGCTTACATTTATTTGATAAACTTGCCATTCGCCAGGTTCCTTTCTAAGCTTCTCACACTGATTTGCTTACGTCCTATAACAATCCTATGTGATACAAACACACACACACACACACACACACACACACACACACACAATACCATTATTTTACCCATTTTACATATGAGGGAATTGAGGTACAGAGAAGTTAAGTACTTGTCCAAGGTCACACAGCAAAGTAGTGGCAGAGCCCAGATTCAGACTTGAGCAGTTTGGGCATCAGAATCTGTGCTGTTAATTGCCAAGCTGTACGTGTCTCATTGTCTTCCCATAGCTGAAAACTCATGCTTCTTCTGCCTGTATGTCTGCCTCCCTTCCCAAGGCAGCAAGAACAGCCTGAGGGTGTTCCTGGATAATCAGTGCAGTGGTATGATGGGTGCCTTTGGATGGGTGCCAATTCCTGGCTCCTGTGTGCTTCTGGTAAGTTCCTTCACCTCTCTGAACCTCAGTCTCCTCATCTGTAAAATGGAAAACAACAATTAAAATAACTTGTGACCATTATGAGGAGCTCAAGGATGATTTATACCCCAGAGAGAGATAAGGATTATTTATTTGGAGACTCCATTTGAGTCTCGAAAGGGCAGAGCGTTCCTGTGCTGTGAGAAAGGGTTACCACCAGCGTGCTCAACCATCTCAGTTTGTCCAAGGAGGGATTTCCAGGGACACAACACTTGCAGTGTTAACACTGGGACAGTTCTGGGCAAACCATGCTAGCTAGTCACCCTCGTGTGAGCCCTGATCCTTTGAGGAAAATCATCTCTTTAGAACACTTGTCCTATCTTCTCCAATCGGGCTGATGTGAAGAGAGCAGCATGGAAAGAGAATTTTTAAATAGAAGGTGATTAGGGGCAGCAATCTTAGTTTGAGAGTTTTCGTTCTTGTTATTGTTGTTACCAACAATCTTATTGAGAGGTAATTCACATTAACAATGTACCCATTTAAAGTGTACAATTCAGTGGATTTTAGTACATTCACAGAGTTGTGTAATCATCACCACAATGCAAGAACATATTTACCACCAAAAAGAAAAACCACACCCTTTAGCTACCATCCCTCCCTTCTCTTTCCATCACACCCCAGCCCCAGGCCCCCACGAATCTCCTTTCTCTCCTCTTGATTTACCTATTCCGGACATGGCAGACAAGATGCGGTTGTTTCCATCAATTTCTTCCACGTAGCCTGATGTTTTCAAGGATCACGCATGTTGTCTATCGTGTATCAGGACGTCGTTCCTTTTGGTGGCCGAGTAATTTCCGTTGTATGGCTAGATCACGTTTTGTTTATCCATTCATCAGATGATGGCTACTTGGGTCATTTCTGCCTTTTGGCTCTTACGAGTAATGCTGCTGTGAACACCCTTGAACAAGTTTTTGGGTAGATTGATATTTTCATTTCTCTTGGGGTACATACCCAGGAGCCACAGGGTAACTCCGTGTTTAACTTTCTGAGGGTGACTAGCCAGACTGTTTCCCAGAGTGGTTGCGCCATTTACCTCCCCATTAGCAGTGTCTGAGGGTTCCCGTTGCCCCACATCCTCGCCGACACTGGTTATTATCCGTCTGTCTGATTATAGCCGTCCTGGTGGGTGTGGGGCCGTGTCTCATTGTGAGCAAGCTTGCTTCGGGGTTGAGAGTTGCATGGCCAGCCCATGTTGTCATTGAGGCTACTGATGTTCGTTTGAGCTGACTACTGGAGATTATGGGGGCTTAAGCCCTCAGTCTGCCCTTGGGTCCTGCCGCCAAGTCTGGGCTGCCTTCTTTATCAGAGGAACACCTGTGGGAGGTGGATGAGACCAAGGGGCCTGTGGTCCATTTAGGAGAGCTCCCTCATTTCCCTGTTTTCCCCTCTCCTCACCCCCATTTCTCGGATGGAATTGTGGGTGTCCACGGAGAGAGGGGCTGCTTCACCTTTTTGGTCTTATACCACCTGCTCTAAGTCAAAGGCTGGTTTTGAAGTGGACCGATCAGCTCACTGGGGGGACTGCAGGCAAACTGGGGACAGAGGATCTGAAAATGGCAGGTGTGCCCTGGCTTGGCCATGCTGTCTACGTCCAGATCAGGCATGACTTTGCGCTAACAATGTCTTAGTCAATGCAGTATTTTAAAATTGGGAAATGTGACCTAAAAATCCAGGTTTCTGGCTTTTCTCTAGAAATTGACGGGCCTAGCCATGCTGCACCCACCCTGCACGTTGCAGCAGTTGCTGGAGCTGAGTCCTGGCTGCCGCCCTGGAGACAGGCGCGGGCTCTCCAAATCCCCACTGTTCCCCCTGCTCCGTGTTATGGCACAGTTAGCCCTCCCCACGCGTCACCTGCCTCACCCCTGCCGGAGAGTATTCGCTAGTGCCCAGCTTCTGGCGGGGGCCCAAGGGGGTAAAGTGAGGCCAAAGGCGATGGCCAGGCCGAGTTTGTATTTGAGATCCTGGGTTTCTAGTTATTGCCTCTCGTCTCACCGTGAGCCTAAGCAAGTTGCAGGTGGACATCTGATTTCCATTCATGCTTCTCAAGTGATTTGTACTGCCCAAGCATGGTCCTAAGAGCTTTGCACGTTTAAACTCATTCAGTTCTCACAGTGACCCATGAATATTCCCAGTTTTTAAGCGGGAAGCGAAGGGTCAGAAAATGAACTCGTAATCCATGGGTAATTAGTGGCGGACCAAGGATTTGAAGGCAGGAGCAAATGAGGTCATTTTGCGAGCTTGCTCATAATAGAGTGCCTGGTCCGTGGTGGGGCTGTGGGGCGGGGGGGCGGGTTCACTGGAGGCGGCCGCATAGTGAGTGATTCACCTGGGTTCCCAGCCGTTGCTAGCATGCTCGGCAGCCAGGCACTCGTCCTGGTCAGGTGCCCCTCACTGAAGCAGGGGTTGGAGTAGATGGCATATGTGTTTGGAGAGATGATGTCTGCCATTCTTTCCAGTTCTAACTTGCGGTAAGTCCCTGAAAGGTAGCAAGAGAAGAGGGGAGAGAGAGAAGGGGGGCATTTGTCAATTCGCGATGCCGGGAAGGCCGGTGGGTACCCGTCTGGTCCTTCCTGAGGGGGTGTCTCCTGTCCCCCTCCCCTCTTCAGAACCCCTTGAGCTGGGAGCCCAAATTTCCCCTGGAAAGCTAGCTCTGGCTAGCCTGGAGGTTGTGATTAGTGAAGCTGAGGGTGCATCAGGCTGGGAGGGCACTGTGGCCTCGTTTCTCACCCTCCCGTCCCCAGGAGTAACACAGAAGTGGCTGGTAAGCCACGGCATTGTCCTTACACACAGGGCCTCTTTGTTTCCCTGATACACAGAGAGGAGGCTGTAACAATGGCCTTGAATGGCACTTTCCTCTCCTTTCTCCAATGTTATACTTGTGTTTTTCAGTTCTGGAATCAGCTAGACAATTATTTCCTGCGGGAGGTATCAGCTTTATATCTTTCCTGTCTGCTTCTCTGGCAGTCCTCGGGCCCGGGGTCGGTGGGAACTGATGGAGAGCTAGGCCCGGAGACAGCGGAGCCCATCAGAATGGCACCTTCTCAGGAGGCTGGAAGGCAGTGGCACCCCACTTCTCCCCTGCAAGGTGGGACCTGCCCTGGAGGAAGGAACCGGACCAGGTAACACGGGAGACAGGCTGCAAGCTGCTGGCAGGGAGCCGGAGCTAGAGGCAGTGGCTGAGGGTCCAGCCCGAGGAGGATGGGTTTCTGTTTTCTAGATACCCTGTTTGCTGGAGAGCCACTGTCCGCTGGCAAACAAATGAATAAGCAAAAGCAACTGCGGTCAAGTTCAGCAGCCTCCCAATTAGGGACACACTCTGCCTGTTCTGACTCTTAGTACCTCTGATGTCTGGGTAACAAGAAACTTCAGGGTCTGTGCGGATTTATGGAAATGACTGTTCCCTTAATCAGTGCTGCCATTATTAAGCTCTTCTTGAACTTACCGTATTTGTGTACATAGTACTATATGTAGCTTCCTGTATTGATAGCAATTATAGCAAACATTTAATGTGTTTTCCATTCTTGCTTGATCCCAGCCCAGGCAGTCGGGTCCTGGAGTCTGTGCTTTTCATCATATGCTTCTTACATAATGTTCCGTACAATAAATCAAGGTCATTCCAAGGTTTCACCTTGAGAGGCAGTGATGTGCAGTGACAACTATGCACACTGAGCCCTTTGCCCTGTGCCAGGCAATGTTCCAAGGGTTTAGCATCTGTGTCCTCATTTATTCTGCATAATAACTCTGTTGGATGGATACTTTTATGGTCTCCACTTTAGTGAGGAGGCAATTGCAGGGAAGCTAAGTAACTCTCCCAGGGTCACACCGCGGTCACGTGGCGGAGACAGGCTTTGAGCTCGGTTCTCTCCGGAGTGTTGTGTGACTCTGAGGCCTGCCCAGCCCCGTAGCTGGTTTGGGGTTAAGTGTCCCCCTCTGGGTCATGAGCTAGAGAGGGTGGCATTCTGTCCCCGGCTTTGTAGAACATCTGCACTCACGCCCCTGGCTTGGGGGTGCAGAAGGTCTGAAGTGGTCTGTCCGTTGTTAGCTGTTCGCCTTTCTCCATGAAGACCGACCTGCCTGCCCAACGGCAGCAGGGAAGGAATTTGCACTGAGGATAATTGCTTCACAAATGCCGTCTCCTTCTTGGCCAGAGCCTGGGCTGAGGTGCCACCTGGGTAGGAGGACGTTTGATAAATAAACAGGACTCATGGGGGGGACATTCAGGAAGCCAACTTTACTTTTGTTTATTACTGCCCCTCAATTTTTTCCTGCGCAGTCCCCTTCTTTCCTCGCCCCAGGATGAAAATTAGGGCAGGCCCACACCTCTTCTGGCTGCCTCTCTGGTTCTGACGCCGTCTCGTTCAGTAATGGCTGTGTTCAGGTGTGTGGAGTCATCCAGACCTCCGAAGGTTGTTTCACGTGGAGACTGTCTGCCTCCTCCAGCTGGGAGGAGCGGGGAATGGAGTCTGCGGTCGGTTTCCCGCTTCCCGCATGTGCTTCCTGCCGGCTCACCTTCTGAGTCCCGGCAGGGGCAGCAGAGGGGAGAGGAGGACCCAGAGGAGCAGGGAGCGCTACCTGGTTAACGCAGAGGTTAGCTGGCTGGGCCTGGCGGGTGTTTGCACCTGATTCTTTATCTCTTGGCACAACTTTATAAATACTTCAGAGAACACCCTCCTTCCTCATTTTGGGGGGATTTCTGAACTGCTGATCCCTTGAAGCTGGCTGCCTAAGACTCTTTCTTCCACATCCCAGAGTCCGAGCAGGGCTTACTAGTTTGGTGGGGTTGCCCCAACAAAAACCACAAACCAAGTTGGCAGGCTTGGTTTTTTTTTTTTTTAACTTTATTTTAGAGAGAGCGAAAGCAATCATAGAGGGAGAGGGAGGAGCAGACTCGCCGCTGAGCGGAGAGCCCACTGGGGGGCTCGATCCCGGGACTCCGAGATCCTGACCCGAGCCAAAGGCAGCTGCTTAACCGACTGAGCCACCTGCGTGCCTGGCGGGCTGGGCTTCTTCTGAGGCCTCTCTGGTTGGCTTGGGGTTGGCCGTCTTCTCCCTATTTTTCACATGATCTTCCCTTTGCCTGTGAGCACCCCCAAATCTTGTCTTCTTCTGAAGACACTGGTCAGATTGGATGAGGGTCCACTCTAAAGGCCTCATTTTAACCCAATCACCTCATTTAAAGCCTTAACTCCAAATACAGTTACATTCTGAGGTACCGGGAGTCAAGGCTTGAACATATGAGTTTGGGGGGCCCACGATTCAGCCAGACCGGGTGCCATTGGCTTCTGTCTGGGGAAGGGTTTGCACTCCTCCTGGTGACCCTCTTCTGGAGGATCTACATGACTCCCAAGGTCCCCTGTTGCCCACCTCTGGCTTATGAGAAATACTCGACCCTTCTTTACCCCGGAAAATCCAAAGCCTCCGGGCTCCCTCGCTCCAACTGGCCACTCCGTCTCTCTTTGCTTTGGGCTTCTAAGGCGTGATGCAGACAAGCGTCCTTAGAGATACTCAAGCTGCAGGGGTGCAGCTCGCTCCCAGGAGGTGGCGAGTGGACAGCTGGGACTTGGAGCACAACACGCCTATCCAAAATTCCTCCTCTGTGCTCCCACTGTTTCCTCATCTAGCCCTCCTTTGCAGGCTGGGGATGGTCCAGTAAGGGGGAAACTGCTTTCGTTTGCAAGTCCTGCAGGATGGCGTCACAGCTCCCTTAGCGTCACACACCTTGGAATGTGTCCCCTGATGGCTTGTGTCTTTCCCCCACTGAGACTCAGATAGTCTTCCCACCCCGCTACCCATGAGATCATGACCTGAGCCGAAGGCAGAGGCTTTAACCCACTGAGCCACTCAGGCGCCCCGGGAAGAAGTTCCTTCTTAGCAGAATGTTACGACGACGGTAAAAAGGTGAAGTCCCTGCCTTGTTTGAATGCTGCAGCTGGAATTCAGGCGCCTGGGCCGGAGTGGCAGGTCCAAGCGTCACATGGGCTCCATGTCCTGAAGGGATCTCTGCTGGAACCTTCTGCCCCTCCCCCAGTGTAATTCCTTCAGCGGAAAAATGGCAGGGGTGGTGCCACAGCTTTCTTTGCAGAGATGCACAAAAGCAGAATTGTGTTCCTAAAATCTTATTTGAGGCAGAAGGGGCTGTATCATCTCACCCTGTATCCCCCAGGAGGTACCTGACCTAAAGAAGACTTCAAAATAGAAAGATCTTGATTTTTAAGCTTACTTTTTCTGTTTAGATTTTTAATCATTTTCCTTAAACGTAATAAGTCCGGGCCTGCCGTTGCCCATCCTTGCACAATTTCCTAGGAAAGGAAGGAAGAATGACAAACGGGCCTGGCAGCCTTTGGAAGCTGTGTGCCAGGATCCATCCAGAGACAGCGCTGGGCTGGGCTGAAGTCTGGGGCCCAGGCCCCATAGGACAGGGATGCATGCGGCTGCCGTGAACTTAGACCCTTAGACCAAGGAAGATGGAGAGGACAGCCTTTCTCTTTATCCACTCAGCAGTCATTTCATGAATACCTATTAAGCCAGGGCCTTTGTGGGTCCTCTGTCAGGAAGCGACGGGTGTCGAATGGGCCCTGGGAAAAGTGAGCTCTGAGGAAGGACAGGGTTTGGTGGAGGCAAGACAGGGGGTGTCAAGACTCAGGGAGCTGGGCAAGGGAGGGTGAAGGACGGGACCACAGCGCTGTCCTCCAGAATGGAGAGGGGAATGAGTTAGGCAGGAGAGAGTGTGGGAGCTGTGGGGTCAACCAACAGAAGCATCTAGAATGCCCCTCTGGTTCCTGACTTGGCTCGCTGAAGTGGCGCTGTGTCGTTACCAAGGGGTGAGTGTGTACGTGTGGGGGGTGAGGGCGGCTGGGCTGGGATTGGAACGGGCTGAAGACCCTTTTCTGCAGGAAGAATTGGGGCATAGAGGTTGTTCTTTCTTTTAACAAATAGGTACTGAGGGCTTGCCATGAGCTGAGTGCTGGGGAGAGGGAAACCAAGGGGACACATTCCATTCCTCTCAGAGCTTACAGCCCAAGTGAAGGAGCGATTCAAAGGAAATGTAGCAGAAAGACTGTAAAAGGGAATTGGGGAAGGGCTGGGGAAATCTGGATGCGGGCCAAGTATTCAGCGACATTAGAGAATGATTCATTTCTAAAAGTGTGATTATGGCGTTGTATTTTAGGTGGGAGAATGCTCCTCAGCCTGCTTCCTTTTTTGGAGATGCAAGTTCAAATATTTAGGGGTGAAAGAGCATGATGTCAGTAGTTTACTAGGAAACAAAAAGCCTACAGTCACAAAGAGAGAGCAAGTATGGTAAAATGTTACCAGTCGCCGGGTGTCTAGGAGAGCTCAGTGTGTACTGTCCCACTCTTCTTTGGGCTTTTGGTTTTGCCGTGTGAAAACTTGCAGAATAAAAATTTTAAAATGCAAGGTAGCAAGTGCCTCGATGGGAAGTACGGGTGTGGTGGGAACACAAAAGAGGGCGCCTAATTGGAATTTGATGAGTGAGAGAAGCTTTCGGAAGAAAATAGCATGTGAGAGCGGAGAGCAGAACGGTGGATGGACGGGGGGAGGGGCAGTGCCTTGGGGAGAATGTAACGGGCTCCAAGTGTGAATGCTTCGTAGCCTGTTAACGGGAGTGTTGAATGTGAATCAAGGAGTTCCCAAGAGGTGGGAAGGGAAGGCGTCGTGAGGAGCGAGCGTGGATAAGTTTGGACTTTGTCCTCATGTGAGTGTAAGCACGGGGTGCGTTTCAGAGAGAGGAGGCTCCCATGTGTTGAGCCATTGGGTCTGGCAGCCGCTCCGTCTGTATTAGTTCCCTTAATCCTCGCTGGCTTCCCTGCACCTAGAAATCGGCACCGCTGTTCTACAGATGAGACAGACTGAGGCCCAGAACATTGATTGAACCATTAAATGAACAATTGATGCCCTTGGAGAGAGAGAGAGAGAGAGAGAGAGAGGGCAAGGTCTCAAGGTCACAGGTCTGGGGGAGGCGGGATTGGAACCCCGGACAGCCTGGCTCCAGAGCCACGCTTGTAACCCACACGGACACCCACCTCTCAGGGCCAGGCCACTCCCTGGGGGGAAAGATGTGGGGGCGAACAGGATTGGAGGCAGGAAGACCACTCGGGAGGCAGTTGCACGAGCCCAGGGGAGTGGGGAAGGTGACGAACTAACCTAGTAAGGGCGGAGATGGGGAAGATGGACAGGACGGACTTACTTTAGAGGGAGATCTGCAGGGCGTGGTGATCAAATGGTTGTGTGTGTGTTGTCTGGGGGGTTGGGGGGGACAAAGATGGCACCCCGTCCACACACCCACTGAGAACCTGCCCCTCTTTGGCACGAGAAAGGGGACCTGGAGCAATCCTCTTCATAACTCACAGAGAGGGTATGCACAGATCCCTAACGTCACCTCCATCTGCGAGGAGCCAACTCGCATTTCTCTTGTCCTGGCCTCTGCTAACCATCATTTCTGGTGCCATTTGCTATCTTCACTGTTAGAATTTCATCACCTGCAACCGTTGTCATTTCTGTACCCTAAGTTTCCTGGCTCAGGGAGGTCACAGCCCCCGATTGCTTTCCTGTCTCCCAGCCTACCCAGCTCACCGTTAGCCGAAAATGCCGCCAGGGGGACACCTGTGCTGTTCCAGCAGGAGTCCTGAACACTACCCCCTTCACTGGGCTCAGCCAGGATGACGAATTAAATAAATATTGAAAAACGATAAAAAGAAAAACACTTGGCTGTGTCCTTCTAATGCTTATTGATTTTTAAGATCTTCCCAGGCATGAAAACAAGATTCACTGCCGTCATCTTGACATTGGATTCCTGTTAGCTGGAAGAGTGGCTCATCGATCAGGGTGGGGTGCCCGGCAGGGCGGGTGTGGGCCTGTCTCCCGTCTGGGTCATCAGCTCTGGAGATAGAGCATCGTGGGGCTGGAGGCAGGATGGGGGGAGCTACTCACTCCAAGCAAGGGACACTGTG
>CM053613.1:18247804-18345403 GCA_028646535.1 Procyon lotor | reverse complement strand
GAGCCCAGGCTTTCTCACTCAGTGTTACCAAAAAATCATACCTGCACATCATTTGCACCCTTACCAGACACCAGACCCCACAAGTTTGCAAATACTTTGTGGGCATCGCCATTTAACTTCCACAAGGATTTATGACATAGGTACGGGTGCAAAACAGGAGCCAGAGAAATCAAGCGATTGCCCAAATACATTGCTAGGAGGTGACTGAGGTAGATATGGCTGAAGGGGCCTTTAACTGTGAGACAAGAGTCACACACCAGGATTTTTTTTTTTTTTATGATTTTTTATTGATTTATTTGACAGAGAGAGAGAGATCACAAGTAGACAGAGAGGCAGGCAGAGGGGGGCGGGAAGCAGGCTCCCCGCTGAGCAGAGAGCCCGATGTGGGGCTCGATCCCAGGACCCTGAGATCATGACCTGAGCTGAAGGCAGAGGCTTTAACCCACTGAGCCACCCAGGCGCCCCACACCGGGATCTTTTATTATCTCATTTAAAAGTAAGGACGCAGAGCGAGCTTCAGGGGGAAGGCTGATTCAGCGGTTCAGTGATATCCTCAGGACACCTGTCCTTTCCAACTGTTTGCTCTGCTGTCTTCCTGTTTCCATCTTCAGGAAGAAATAGGGCTCTAGCAGGACTATCTAGACAAAGCAGGGTTCAGAGAAAGAGAGAAGGTCAGTTTCTTTCTGGGGCTTTCTCCTTAGAGTGAAGTAACTTTTTCTAGAAGCCCCACCCCCTCCTTCCAACAAACTTTTCCCGTAGGCATAATTTGTCTCATAGGCTGATTCTAGGTCCTTTACCTATTCTTGAACCAATCATGGGCAAAGGGAATAGAATTACCTCTCGACAAATTTGTCCTGTCCCCGGGATTTGTGTTGGAGATGGGTCGCTGTTTCTTGAGGAAGGGAGATCCTTGAGCAAAATTGAGTGTATTTGGAAGGGGAGGAGGAAATGGATATTTTGAGGAATTGAGTGGACAAAGTAATATTATGCAACGTAAGGGGAGACTTATATTGTCTAAGTCGGGGTCTCTTTCTAGTTACTGCACCGTTTTTGGGTTGTAGCCAAGACTTCCATTGCTAGAAATGGATTTTTTAAGGTGATGTTTATAAATCATCCACGACTGCCCCTTCTCTCTATCTGCAGGTCCCATCCTCTATGAAGGGAGGCTTGGAAGCATGATTTACAGCAGATCGTTGGGAGTGAAGTAGTGGGTTTTAAAAATATCCCAGTGGCAACTAGGTAATTTCCATCTTGGGGATCGCTAGTCTGGAAAACTGCCATTTCACACTCTCCTGGGATCTCTCAGGAAAGTCCCCTTTGGGATGATCTCCTTTTGGCAGCTTACAGGACTGACTTTATTAATAGGACAATATCAGTTTGTGGATTTAGAGGATTTCAGAAAGAGGTAGTTGGCCTCCCTTCATGGGAATCACTTTTTTAGCTAACCTGATAGATTGGAGTATCAGTGAGCAAATTTTCATTCACTTCCCTTGCAGCTTAGGACATAGTATATTTCTTGCCCCACTGACTTTGGACTTGGCCATTGTAGCCAATGGAATATGAACAGATCTGACTCTAGCAGAGGCTTTAAGTAGCATGTGCACTGTTTGCCTACCCTTGTGCTCTTGTGACCATCATGAGAAGAGCATGGTCTCATGACCATCATGAGGAGAGGTAACCACTGTTACCTCCAAGGATTAGCCACATGGAGCAGACCAAACTCCCAACTGAAGCAGAGTCAGCCTGGCCAACCTGCAGACTTGTGTGAAAGAAAAATAAATGCTTGTTTTCATAAGTCACCAAGTCTTTCTTCCGCAGCAGTGTTGCAGCAAGCTGACTGCTACAAGGGATATTTCTGAGTGCCTCCCAAAGGGTCTGGTTGGTGTGGCAGACACATAAGACCAGCTGTGAGAACACATCCCATCAAAACGGCCTGTGAATTACCACATGTTGAATATAGCTCAGGGAGGGAACGAACTGGAGGTGTTTTGGTATTTTCTTGGAATGGCCCAAATTCTAAGAACTTTTTATAAACTGTTCTCTGACCCCCTTCTCAACAAAACAGACTTACTGGCCAAGAAATTGCTAAACCACGTGTTTCATCATCAGTGTTCAAATGTAGTAGAATGTAGAGGAAAGAGCGCTGGATGTGGTGTGGTTTTGTACCACAGTTCAGCTCAGGTCTCATCTGTAATGTTGGGTAAGTCATTTAATCCCTATGAACCTCATTTTCCTCCTGTGCAAGCTGGTGGGGGTGGGTGCTTACGAGAATAAAATGATCTATGGTTTCCAAATTGTACTTCTAGTGGGTGAGTTTTTTCCATAACAAAATCAATATATAAAACTAATAACTGGATACCATAGTCAGCTTGAATATTTATTTGGCACCAAGTTTTTCATTGTTGGCAGAACCTGCCACGTTCACAGAGACCTTAGGGTTCCTTAAAACTCAGTTTGAAAACAACTTATAGATTAAACTTGTAGAGTAAAACCACTCTACAAATGTCCATGGTGGTGGTTCTCGGGTTGGCAGTGGTGGTGTATGATTCTGGTCTCCCAAAAGTCTTCCTCCCAGATTTCTCCCACTGACTGGAATCTAAAAGCCAAATGTGTGTGTATGTGTGTTTTGACACACTCTGAAGCTTGAAGAGATGAAGAGACTCAACCATATTCAACAAGTCTACCATAATTACAACAAAGTCACTGCTACAGTGACTCTGTGTGTGTTCAGTCATCTGTGGTTATCCCTCTAGTCACATGATTGTTCGTCAACCCTATGTCACTACTTGAGCAAAGTAATATACCACCTTGACTTGGAAATCTGTTGCATCCTCTCAAAGGAACACACAATCATTCTGTGGCTCCATATAACACAGGGCTTCTTTATTCTTACATGCTGCAAATTGTGCCCCATGTTACTCTGTCCTCAAAGACAATCTCAACTTATAAGTCTGTCTGACAGTATGATAATAAGTGCAATCAGTTGTTACAAAAGATAGATTTTTCCCTTAGGTCATAATTTGTCAGCACACCTGTAGAAGGCTCCTGTGTGTCCAGCCTACTGCTTCAGAATCATTACATTAAGGATATTTCTTCTTTTAAACTCACCTCTCTGGGCCCTATCAGTCATTCGCACTTTAGTAAGAAATAGTTCCTCTGAATCTCTTTTAAGAACATAGAAGAGGATGGGGTGCAGTATCTTAGTTTGGGATCCCCTAGAAGCAGACCCTGAGACAAGGATTCTCATGTAAGTAGTTTACTTGGAAGGTAAGGGAAGCAGTATTATAGCAGTAGGGAAGTGACGTATGCAAGGGAAAGTAACCAATAATGGGTATATTGTCAATCAAACTACTGTGTGAGTGACTGAAGACAAATCCTAAGAAACCCTGGGAACTAGCATGGAACACACATCTTATAGTTATCTCACTCAAGGGGAAAGGTATTTACACACCAACTTCCTTAGCCACAGGGTAAAGTGCTCCCAGTGCACTCATTTCCTGACTCTTCTAGTCATGTGCATGAGCAGAATGAACCCTGTTGGCCGGAGAATGTTGTTAGGTTAAAAGGTGCATCTAGAACGTCAGGTTGAACACACAGAAAGTGCCCACTATAATCCACCCCTTGTACCATTCAGTCACAGGGAATGATGGCAAGAGGAGCTACTCCTACTTAAACTCCTTGGTATCCTAACCCATGAAGTCCTGCCATTGGAGACACAGCACCATACAGTGACCGATGGTTAAAAGTCTACCCTACGTCTCAAAGCACCTCACTCCACAAAGTGTCCTCTTACCTGCATCAAACCAAAGTTGCATCTTACCTGCATTTTATGAAGTCATTTCAATCTTACCTTAGGCAAACAGCTTCTGAGTGATGTGATATGAAGTGGGACGAGTAGATCCTGTGGTTAATATACCTTCTTTGCTATAAAGTGTGTCCTTTGACAAGGCAATGGCATGCAGACCCCATGACAATAAAGCAGACATTCTGTGAGCCCTCAGTAGTACCAAACAAGGCACTGCAGGCAGGAAAGGCAAACCTGGAATACGTGGTCAATCCCAGTTCCCCCCACCCCCCATTAGGACTTCCAGTTCGGCGTAAGAGACTTGCTGGAGCTATGAATTCATCAGGCTTTGCAACTTAACTGTTCACACAAACAGATCCTGTGCTTGCTGTTAGGCATATCCGCTGTCTGGCTGCAGGACATGGGGCTAATTTTAAGGGCTTTAATAGGGACTCTCTGGCTTTTTACCCTTAACTTGGGCTGCTAGCTGGATGGTTGGAGCTTGTCATTCTCTTTCAGTGCTCCTATTGTACTTCACGTCTAAGCAACCAACTAGCCCTACAGTCCTCATAATTACCCTGAATTCCATATCTCTCCAATGCTGGATATTGCATTTTTTAAAAAGATTTTTATTTATTTATTTGAGAGAGAGAGAGAGTGAGAGAGACCATGAGCAGGGGGGGAAGGGTAATGGGAGAAGCAGACTTCCCATTGAGCAGGGAGCCCAATGTGGGACTTGATCCCAGGACTGTGGGATCATGACCTTAGCAGAAGGCAGATGCTTAACCGACTGAGCACCCAGGTGACCCTGGATATTGCAATCTTTTTCACCTGTGGCCCATCCCAACTCACTACCTATAGTCTTAGTTCTTGTGATGCTACTTGCAACACCTCGCTCGCCACCAGCAACTGGTCCTTGTTGCCATCTGTGATCCAACTTCCAGAGTCCCACCCTGAGATACTGCTCCTTAAGAAAAATTCTGGTACCAAGAGGACCTGGAGACAAGGATTCCAGAACCAGTAGTTCATTTGGAAAATGGAGGAAGCACCAGCAGGGAGGGAGGGAGGGAGTGAGACTGGCAAGGGAAGACCAGTAAATGCCACATTATCAAGCAAGTTACCACAGTGAGCTTAATCCTGCTGGGGGTGGGGGGGGATACTGGAAAACAATATAGAATGTAATCCTTAGACTTATCCCCCCTGAGTGGCAAGGGAGCTGGGTTATTTATTTATACCAGCTTGAGTGAGTCATGGGTTGAAGGCTGCCAGGCCGCCATGGTGGTGTGTGAACTACTGAGCCCTTCCGGTCTGCTTCGTGTGTGTATAAAATGGACTCCGGTAGCCAGACAGGGCCCTTAGGCAAAAGATGCAGATGCTGGTCATGAAAAATCAGACTAGCATGCCCTGAAATGTTACCAGCTATGGGAATGTGAGTGGGACACCAATACCAACACCTGCAGGCTGGGGGAGGTGGGGGAGATCGTTTGAGAACACAGTGACTGAGTTTAGGGAAGGCAACGATGTAGGACAAATCAGAGAGCATCCAGATTGTCCTACTTCTCATTTTCTAGGGCTAGTCCCATTCTAAGGAGGGGCTGCTTGGCACAGCTGTTTTTAGCAAACAAAACAAAACTATAAAGGAATAGGAGAAGAAACACATAGCATCCCTTGGTGACACATCCAGCTCTGACATGATATTGTCACAACTGCAGGCATGCCTCTCTGGCTCAGATGGGGTAGGGCTGGGGAACCGAAGGTCTTAGTGGAGAGGACTATTGCTTAGCCCCTCATGGTCCTGGTCAGGGAGGCAAAGGCCCCCAACCTGACCTTCTCTTGAGCTGGTAGGCGAGGCTGGGTTGAATTGTCTATTATCTTAATGAACCTCGTGAAGTTGTAGTTTAAAGAAAATGCTCTCTAGATAGATCACCTAGTTCAAGATGTCACTTTTTCTCTGGGCTGAAGAGAAATGGAATATTTGGGAAAATCGACACATGGCAGTCTCTCCTGGTGCAGAAGGATCTTCTTACAGTGGGGCTTTTGTTGAGTGCGTTTTGCTTCTTTGCTCTGTAAGATTAAAGTGGTGGGTAGTGTTGGAATCTGGGGATGCCCATCAACTCCCTCCTCACTGAATTCTAACCAACTGAGATACAGACACAGGGAGGCAAAGAACCAACTGATGAATAGCAAAATATTGGAGACAATCTGAATGTTCATTAATAGGTGGAAGGGTAAATAAATAGGGTATGAGCATAAAATGGAATACTATGCAGCTAAAAAAAAGAATGAAGATGCTCTGGGTTTTGACATGGGAAGAGCTCAAAAAATAATGGGAAGGAAAGAGGGAGGGTAACATAAGTGTGCAGCATCCTAGGTGAATACAGGTTTAGAGGGAATCATAAGAAAATACTAATAGGTAGAGCTTGGGGATGGGCACAGGGTAGATAGGGGCCTGGATGGGAGGGAGACTTTTCACGGAATACTATTTTGGGGAAGCACGTAAATCATTACCTATATAGCTAGAGACCTAGGAAATGACTCGGGGGTGGGAAGAGACATAGATGGGATGGAATAAAATAGTTGTTGCCCCTCCTCGTAAGTCACCTGGTTATCTCTTGTCATGACTTCGGGAAAGGAGAAGGAAAGAGTGGTGGGTGGGAAAATACGAGAAGGTACAAGTGAAGGACCGAGGCTGGGGTTGGGTACTCTTCGTGAAGGTAGAGAATTACCATCTGCACCGGCTGCCGGTGCCATCCGTGTTTTCCCCACCTCTCCGTTCACTGGGTGTGCGCCGAGGAGGTGCCCAGAAATACGACTGCTGGGGTCTGAACGCACCAGGATTCTGAACAACCTGTTGGCACAGCTCTTTGCTGCCACCCACTTGGGAGGCAGTATAGGGTGATGGTTAAGAGCGCGGTGCCCAGCGTCAAACTAAAACTATGTTCCTGGCTCCGCCACTAACCAGATGTGTGGGTGTGAGTGTCTGATTCATCTCCTCCTCACGTGTAAAATAAGAAAAATACTAGCACCGTCATGAAGAGTCACACCCAGAGTCCATGGGATAGCACCTGGCCCATTAGAGATGCTCCAGAGCATTTGGTATTTATTTTTGCTAGTTCATCATTTATTGGTGCTTTTGGTAGCACAGATCCCGACTCTTCACGGAAGACAGAACAGAGCCTACAGTTTCCCGCCTGGGCAGGGCAGCTGGCCATTCCCGACATCGCTGGCTCATGCAGCATCTGCCTGTCCCTTCTGGCATCTAAGGGCCTGGGGCGGGGCTCACCGGAGGAGCTACTCTGCTGGCAGATGTGTCCTCTCGGATTCCGGAGGTGATGCCAGATGTTGGCATGCAGCTGTGCTCACAGAACACCCTATCAATGTTTATTCCCTGCATAATTGCAAAGTAAATGGCTTAATGTTAGTGTGGAAACGACTCTAAAAGTTAATGGTTCCTCTAATACGAGAATCCTCCCCTCCCCCCTCCTCCCCCTTCCCTCCCCTCTCCTCCTTCTTCCCTTGGGAAGGGAACCTTCTTCCCAATGGCGCTGGGTCCTTAGTTCTCAGCCTTTTTCCTGTCTCATGGAAAGGAGCCGGGGACCTGAGGGCATCCTGGGTGAGGAGTTCTGTTGGTGTTCTGTTGGTGATGATTTGATCTTAGTTGTGGCGAAGAAGTAGTAAACCAGGTATTATTGGAGAGCTTCCTTGATTAATTCTTTTGTTTTTTACTCCACATTCTGTTGTTTTTCACTCCACTTTGTGAAAGAAGTTTTAAGCCACAGCAACGTCCAAGGTTTAAAGAGTTAAGTGTGTGTCAGGTTTTAAAACCATTTACCATGTCAAAGATAGTTTTGTCCTGTCCCCATGTTCTGGTTAGAGATAAGCTTGGCTTTGCTGGGTCGCCAAACACTGACTCTTGTTGAAGCAGCAGGTGAGCCAATGACAGACAAGCCTGCCCTCGGATGTAACCTGGCAGAGTAGGCTGTGCTCAGAGCAGCGGGACTTGGGGACCAGATATCTGGCGGGAGGGTGCCACCTCAGCCCCAGTGTCTTTCCTGTAAGACAAAGCCAAATGTGAACAGAGGGGCCCAGGAGCAGCCAAGGGCCATTGACCACACATACGATGCCAATTAACCCTACACGGAGGAAGAATACTAGACAGAGTACAGACACCGCCGACTCCGGGACCAGGCGTTGGAGGTTAGCGCCCTGACATTGCGGCCATTCTCCTCAGTCCACCATACTCCAGACAGCATGTGCTGGATGGTTTAGTGTTAGCGGTGGAGATAATGGGCTCCCCAAATGGTCGGCTTGAGTTCAAGTCCCAGTTCTGCTGCCTACCAGCCGCTGAGTGGTTTTGGCCCAGTCACTTCTCTGTGCCTCGATTTCTCTTCTGGAAAGTGGCAATCATATTAGCGTCCCCTTCATAGGGTTACGGTGAGGGTGAATGAGTTAATATAGGTCACGTGGCTGTTTCATGTTAAGTGATATAGAAGTGTGGTCTTAAACACCCTGTGATGGGTCCCTTTTATCCCCCTCTGTTTAGTACCTCGCACTAAAGAGTACTCCATTCTGTTGAATCATGTGGTTGGCAAGAAGGAACTAAAATAAGCTCCCCATGAATGACTTATGGATGGGTGTCAGTGGGTCCCTTGGACTTGGGCGTTTGCGTCCACAGGAGTGGTCTCTGTCTTGGCCTTGCAGCAGTCCAGATCTTGGTGCCTCACCGAGTTACCCTAGAAGAACCTCTTTACACGTCAATGAGCAAGGTGGACTTTACTGACAGTATCCTGGCGAGGTGTGAGGAGGGGCTGAGGGGAGGGATAGCACAGTGCACACCAACACACACACACACAAGTGTGTGCACACCACCACAAATGACGTTCACACCTCCTTTAGTTTTTCTTCCCTCTAAAGTCCCCGCTTAGCTGCACTTGGGTGTTTCCCTTGGTCCCCTTTCTCTACATCAGCCTCCAATGTTGTTCTCTCTCTGCCTCTTGGGAACTCTAAATTCCTTATTCTTTGTAGTAAGCAGGGCTGTCTGGCCCTTGTCCCAGCTCCGGAGCACACATTTACCCTATCAAATGCATAATGGCCCAACTTCTCCACCTTGATTCAGTCGACGGATCAAGATGGTGCATCAGAGCACTTTGCAGGCATCTGAAAGCCCAGAGCCAGGTTGAGTCCCTACTGCTCTGTTATTTACTAACTCTGTGTTGGCGGGCAAGTTAGTCAACCCCTCTGAGCCCTGGGGTTACTCAGCTGAAAAACAAAGATAATGTTAGGCCTGGAGGGCTATTGTGAACACAAAGTGAAATCGTGCCTGCAAAACCCAGAACACTGCCTGGTGTTTCACAGCGATGCAATCTATGCTTTTTGAATAAATAATAGCCTCATCTCTCACGAAACATAAATGGGATTTCTCCCAGCGGAAAATGGGCATCCATAACTTTTTATGAGATATGTACAAGGCACCGTAGGACATAAAAGAATGCATACTTAGGTCTATCTAGATGACGCTGGGAAATTTTGCAGGTTACTTAATCACTCTGAACATTAGCTTCCTCCACTGTAACATGGGGATAATGATAGTACCCACTTAAATGGCTGTGGGGAGGGTTAAATGAGACAATGCGTGTAAAAACAGAGCCTGGTCCAACGTAAAAGTTAGGAGACTGCAGCTAAAATTATTAAAAGCTTATGCTTTGAATTGAACTGCTAGAAAAGGGAGTGTATTTGCCTCTTTTTCGGGTATAAAATTCAAATTTGCAAAGTTCAGATGCATTTAGGAAATCCCGCTGCTATTTAACTGACTGCTGTAGTCAAGACAGAAATTGATTAATTTAAGCTGATAGCTTTGGCTTTTGAAATTTTAAATCACTACACAATTCATAAAGCTACTAATGGCTCTCTCTTGATATTTCATTTTGGAAATCTTAAATTCTTTGTGGGCTGTTAGCTCTGTAGTAGTCTCCTTTCATCAGCTCCACATTAGGAATTAATTTGGGGTACAAGCTAATAGCTCCGCACTTCTGACCAGTGTTCCCTTTGATTTTGTGTAAACTGTGAGCAATTGGCCATATTCCATGAGCAACTAGTTATGAAGATGGAATATGCATGAGCAGAGTTTAGTGCTGGGATCAAATAAGGCTTGCAACAAACTTAATGTGATGTCGTAAAGGATATGCAAAATCAATATTGTGCTGTGAGGTAATTAGACATAAATGCAGCTCACACAGATGACTGTAGTTTCCTTGCTCCCAGACAAGTCCTTCCAGGATTAGCTACCAGAGGCAGAGGGGTGGGGATTTTGGAGCAGAAAGCAATTTTGGGGACTCTCAGAGCATCCTGATGTCTCTCCTTTGGGATAGGGCGCGGGTGACCAGGAAGCTTGTTTGGAACCAAGAGATGGTGAAAGCAACCTCCTCCTGTTCCTTAGAGGGATTTGGCTACAAGGAAAGTTGATTAGGCTAGGCCAGGAGTCAGTAAACTTTTTCTGTAAAGGGCTGGATAATAAATACTATAGGCACTGACACTGAAGGCCATAGGGTCTGTATTGCAATGACTCAACTCAGCCATGAGTTATGTCGGTCAAAAACAGCCATAGTCTATACGTAGACTCATGCAACTGGCTGTATTTTAATAAAATCATAAAGAAAGAGGTGGGGTGCCTGGGTGGTTCAGCTGGTTAAGCCTCCACTCTTGGTTTCAGCTCAGGTCATGATCTCAGGATCATGAGATCGAGCCCTGCATCGGGCTCTGTGTTCAGCATGGAATCTGCTTGTCCCACCCTCTCTCTCTCTAAAATAAATAAATAAAATCTTGAATGAAAGAAAGAAAGAAAGAAAGGAAGGAAGGAAGGAAGGAAGGAAGGAAGGAAGGAAGGAAGGAAGGAGGAAGGAAGGAAGAAAGGAAAGGAGGGAGGGAGGAAGGGAGAGAAGAAGGAAAGAAGGAAGGGAGGGAGGGAAGGGAAGGGAAAAGAAAGAAAGGATGGGCTGGATTCAGCCCGTAGGCTGTAGTTCATGGACTCCTGGTCTAGGTTAAGGCTCTCAGTGTGACACTGGAGAAGAGAATCCAAACTAACACTTAACTGAGGCAGGCTAGCATCTCGGATGATGGATGAAATAGGGGTATGGGAAGTTGGGGTGGAGGGAAACTTCAAAATTCATCTTTTCTTCCCCTCCTTTACAGGGTTTGCCTATCCTAAGGAAGGCAGCCACCTAGAAAGGTGGTACAGTATGGGTCCGAGTGTTGGGACTGACTGGGATCAGATTTAAACCTTAGCACCGTCCTCATTTAGCTGTGTCACCGTGGGCAAGTTATTTTACCCCTCTGAGCCCATCTGTAAAATTGCAGTGTTAGAGCTTGTGTCATGGAGTGATGAGAATTAAATGAACTGTGTTTTGTAAAGTGTTCAGCACACACTAAATGGCAGACATAGTGTGTCTGAATATTGTCTTCTACGAGCAATTTAAAGAAGCTTCGAGAGTAATTTTGCCTTTTGGGGATTTTTCCCCCCACCTTTCATACAAACTTAAGAATACAACTCCCCCTGAGTTGGGTCCGTGTTCGGAGTAATGTTATTAGTTCCATGATATGCCCAGGAATGGAACTGTTGGGTCACAGGTTGTACACGTTTAACTTTACTAGACATCAAACTGCTTAGTTGATGTGAAGTAATTTTCCAAAATGGCTCTACCTATTTATATTCCCATGAGCCTTATTATAAGAGCCCCAGTTGTTTATCATTCTGGTTTCCGGTTTTCACTATCGTCTTCCCAGTAAGTAATGTGTTTGTGCACTTGACATATACTTATTAGTCATTTGAATATCCTCTTCCGTGAAGTACCTGTCTGAGTGCCGAGTTTTCTTATTGATTTCCAGCAGTTCTTTCTATAGTCTGGATCTGAGAATGTCAGCTGTTGCAGATGTTTTCTGACAAACAGAAGTCTCCGATTTTAATATAGTGCTATTTATCAACTTTTGTTTTGCTGTCTTAAGTTCAATGACTTAAGTAAATTACTGGGTACTATTTATATGCCCTTGCTTGTTACTTCACACAGCTGATCGATACACACCAGTTAGAACCATTGGATGAGCTAACTTCTTTTTAATCCTGAGATTTAATGAATCCATGAGATTCAGCTAGTTAGTATTCATTTGGGTTCATTTTCAACACACCTGGAAAGGGTGAATATAGATGTGTGG
This sequence comes from Procyon lotor, assembly GCA_028646535.1. Taxonomy (NCBI): domain Eukaryota; kingdom Metazoa; phylum Chordata; class Mammalia; order Carnivora; family Procyonidae; genus Procyon; species Procyon lotor. Next base: position 18,333,414 of record CM053613.1, on the reverse strand, counting down.
AGCTGTCAGCTATGAACTATCATGTACGAGGAGAATGGGAAGCCTAAGCCAGGGCAGGATTTCAGGGGTGAGGTGAAGTGATAAAGTGAAATGGAAGTTTGGGCATCCATGCAGTGTAGCCAGGGGACTGTCCTGGGTATCTGGAAAACTGAAAAGGAATTGTGATGGGATAGGTCACAGGATAGATGGGAGGGAAGAGAGATGAAAGGAAAAGACAGAAATTAGGTAGCAAACGTCAGAGACTCAAATAGAACAAAAGAAGGTATTCATGGGAGGTGGTTTTCTTAAATTTTCCCAAATTTTTTACTAGGAAGTCCTAAAAGTACAAATCACGTAGTAATGAGTTTTCTTTTCTTTTTTTTTTTCTTTCCTTTTTTTTTTCTTTTTTCTCTCCCCCCCCCCTTTCTTTATACTGGAGGCACTTCATACCCACCACTTTTTTTTCTTTCCTGATGGGAAATAAAATGGGTTATTAATTTTTGAATAAGTGCTGTATAAAATAAAAGTTATAAAGGAAATTTAGAAGTGGAAGCCAGCACTGTGTAGAATATATAACCCATGTCAGGATTATACAACTAGTCCAGCCTAAAATAAATCCTTCCTTGTCTTTGAGGGTTCTGTGTAGATCCTATTGGGAGGCCCAGTCTATCCCAAAGAACTCTTGTTTGCAACTAAGTGACTGAAATTCAACCTGAAGGCTTCAGCGATAAAAGGAAAATGTTGACTCTCAGATGGGAAGTCTAAAGTGGATGCTGAGCCTCGAGTGAGGCTTTATCCAGCCACTCAAATGATGTCATCAAGGACTGGGATTTTCTCCATTATTTTGCTCTGCGTTTACTACTGCTGACTTCATCCCTGGCTTTTATGCACAGTCACTCCCACCCCTGGGTACCCCTCTCACTCCCTCCTTGTAAGAGCAAAACAAGTAAAGCAGTTGGAGCCCTCCCCCTACACAGAACACAGAAAGACAAGGTATGTCTTCTAATGTCTCCACTGCAGACCTGGGATTCACAACCTCTCATTGGCCCACAACGGGTCACGTGCCCTTGCCTCAACCAATCACGTGGCCAAGAGACAAAGGCTAGCTATCTTTATTAGACAGGGTCCACTTTGCAGGTGGGTGTGGACCTGGTCCTTCCCGGGCTGAAGGGTTGAGCCGCTGGGACGAGTGAATCCCAGTAACGGGAAGAAAGCTGATGCCTGGCAGGCGTCAAACAAGGGCCATTGTGCCTAACGAAGGGAGCTTGGAGCATCGGGGAAGCTTTGTAACATGTGATTTAGGAGGCAAAAAGCAAACAAAGCCACCTTCCTGAAGTAACTGCCCGAGTCGGGAGACCTGGCAGGATCGTGACCCCGATGCTTAATGAATTAGATTTCTGAGTCTCAATTTCCGTATCTGTCTAGTGTGAAGAGGATTCCAGTCCTCTTATTGGAGAAGTAAATGAGAGAATATTTTCTGAAAGGCTTTGAACAATATAAAAAAACAAAACAAAACACGCAGATATGAATGTATGGTATTTTTACAACTAAAAGACCCTCGCAGGAATAAACAGCTCCCAAATGCAGCATTTCCATTTAAAATTTGACTTGTGAAGCTAATATTCGTAAAAGTAAAATTCTGGTCGGGCCATCATTAATAATGATCAGGATCATTGTGTAGATTATGATAAAAGTACTAACGACCGGCATCTATTAAGGGCTTACTATGTACCAGGCACTGTTCTAGGCATTTTTTTTTAAGATTTTATTTATTTATTTGACAGAGAGAGAAAGAGCGCACATGTAGGGGGAGCAGCAGAGGGAGAGGGAGAAGCAGGCTCTCCCCTGAACAGCGAGCCTGATGCAGAGCTTGATTCTGCGACCCTGAGATCATGACCTGAAGCGAAAGCAGATGCTTAATGGAATGAGCCACCCAGGTGCCCCTAAGCATGTTTTGTATATTACTTCACTTAATCTTCAAATAACCTTTTGAGTTAAGCACCATTATTATCCCCACTTACAGATAAGGAAAAGAAGCTACAGAGAGATTAAGCAACTTGCTTAACATTCCCAGGTAGCTGGTGGAGTTGAGATCCAGGTCCATGTTCATGAAATCTGAATTCTAAACCACTATTTTATCCACAGATAAGGGTGTTGAAATCTACCACTTAGTGGAGCCAAATTTACCAACAACTTTCTGTGCCCTAACATAGCTAGTTGATACAAAATACATTAATAGACTCATTAGCCTGTGAAAGTAAAACTTAAATACAAGTGTTTAGTATGTGGGTATTTTTTCTTGTAGTGACTTGGTGCTTAACCTTTGACCTGAGACTGTGTGGACACATCCCAAGGGAAAAGCATGTTATTTGGAGGATTTCAGCTTGTAGAGTAGAAAGAGTTTGGAATTAAAAGACTAGAATGACCGGCACAGCTCAAGTTTCCTGCTATAACCGCTTCACATTTCTATTTTTCTCGTTTATAAAGTAGAGATGGTGTCTACTCCCGAGAGCCAGCACAGGGCCAAAATCAGGCAGTGCACAGAACTGTCCTTTGAAAGCTGTCAAGCATTATATATGAGACATTTATTACTTTTCTTATTAATAATGCTTCCAGAGACCACTTGTGCTATTAATGAATTGCGTCCCATGGGAACGGCATTTAATACTTACCTGTTTTTCCATGGTACTTGGATTTTAAATTTCCTTGGTCTGGCCCTCCTAAGTGGTCTGATTTCTTTCTATGGAGCTATCCGAATCAGCCATCGGTGTGGTGTAACCTGTTACTTTACCTACTTTGGGGGCTCACCTGAAGTCAGTGTAAACTGATGCTTCACGCAGGTCCTTAAGGGATAATGAGCAGCCCGTATAAACACACAAATCTCTAGCCTTTTCTGCTTGGCACCACCAATGGATTCACCTACTGGTATGAATATCTTGTTTCCTTAAATCAACATGCTATTTCCCATCTTACCTGGTTTATCAGTTAGTGTTCCATGGTAAATACTTGTGTGGGATTTTGTTCATTTGTTTTGTTTCCCGTCGATTATCTATTTATTTTTATTCTGGTAAAAGAAGTCCTCATTGAGGTTTGGGTGAATTTTTTTTTTTTTTTTTTTACGTGGTGAAAAAAATTATATTTAGATTTAGCCAGCTCGACTCAGTTTAGATGATCCCAATTTTGTTGGCAACATGCAAAGCATTATAGTCGGGGGCCAGTCACACATATGCCTTCTTCTCTCCATCAGGCCTGATCAAGGTGTTGACCTTGGCCACATCAATGTTGTAGAGCTTCTTCACAGCCTGTTTGATCTGGTGCTTGTTGGCCTTGACATCCACAATGAATACAAGCATGTTGTTGTCTTCTATTTTCTTCATGGCTGACTCAGTAGTCAGGGGGAACTTGATGATGGCATAGTGATCAAGCTTGTTTCTCCTGGGGGCGCTCTTTCTAGGATATTTGGGCTGCCTTCGGAGACGCAGAGTCTTGGGTCGTCAAAACGTAGGGGACGTGCGGATCTTCTTTTTGTGGCTGTGGACGCCTTTCAGCACCACTTTCTTGGCCTTCAAAGCCTTTGCTTTGGCTTCGGCTTTGGGAGGGGCAGGGGCTTCCTTCTTTGCTTTTGGCGCCATCTTCGTAAAAGGGGGTTTGGGTGAGTGTAACCCAAGCTGTGTCTGAGCTGGTGAATAAGAGCTGACTGTTAAGGATAAGCCAGTTGTCAAACGCGGCCATTAGTAAAAATTAAATTATATAAACACGCAGTCAAATAGCATACTGAGAGCAAAAGTAATAAATGCTCCAAGTTTATCGCTTCCTAATTATTTTGCTACATTTTGTTATTATCTCTGCCCTTGAAAACATTTGTCTATTGTATCTATGGAGGAAATATGGACATAACAGTGCCCTACTGTGCATCTCTTCCCAGCGTTGCATTCAGTGACATGTGACGGCTTGAGGTCAGCCACGGTAGGAGTATTTACACTAGGGAATTCAGCAAATGTAGCAAATCAGGACATTCTCCCCCAGATCCTGGTTTACCCCACTCTCAGCTCCAGGGGATGAATCATGATTGACTTAAACCAATCATGTCTCTCTAACCACAGTGAAAGGCTGATATGGGCTGATGAATGTCTGGCCAAAGACTTTTATTTGTGTGTGGAAGGGATGAAGCTATTATCCCTGTGTGGGCTGTAACCACAAGGGCAGAGTCAGTTCGAGAATCCTGCTCTCAAGTGGAGGAAAGCAGCTGGAAGTTGAGATGGAAGCCCCGGGTTTTGAAAATTTCAATGAGCCCCTGGATCAAGCCACACCTGATTTGCTTCTAAGTCGGAGATCAGCAGACCTTTCCGGAAAGGGGATGGATAGTAAAGGTCTGGGGCTTTGTTTCAGTCACAGCTCTTCATCACTGATATTGCAGCATGAAAGCCATAGACAATAACAAACCAATGGGCATAGCTGTGTCTCAAATTATTACAATTTAATTGTAACAATTTACAGGTGATGTAAATTATTACAGGTGGTGGGCAGAATTTGCCCAAGAATGAAAGTTTGCAGATCCCTCATCTAAGGCACTAAATCCCTTCCTTTGCTTAAGCATATTTGGCTTGGGTTTTCTAATTAATGTGACTGAAAAAAACCTTAACTGACCCAGGTTCTTGGGTTGTGGACACTAGACACTGACTATGAACTCCTTAAGGAAAAACAGATTGATCATCAAAAGAGGGCAGCCAAAATTCAAACTCCCAGGAAAGAGATGCCCATGGTTCAGGTCACATGATCACAGGAAGGCATTTACCTGTCCTTCCAAGGCCACATGCAGCAGGCAAAGGGGTATTTCTGTAGGGAAAATTAGGGAGCTATTATCAGAAGAACCAGCACTGAGGGTTGATTCTACTCCATGAAGACAGGAAAAGGGGGCACCTGGGTGGTTCAGTTGTTAAGCATCTGCCTTCGGCTCAGGTCGGGATCCCAGGGTCCTGGGATCAAGTCCTACATGAGGCTCCCTGGTGAGCAGGGAATCTGCTTCTTCCTCTCCCTCTGTCCCTCTCCCTGCTCTCTCTCACTCTCTCAAATAAATAAAAATCTTTAAAAAAAAAAAAAAAGACAGGGAAAAATTCCAAAATCAAGCATGTTCAGCAAGCACCCTGTACATGAAGCTCATCAAAGGCAGTTTCCTGTGCCAGAAAAAAAGCTCTCTTTAAAAAAAAAAAAAAGCTCTCCTTGACAGAAGACCCGGGTCCTAGTTGTACCTCTGCCACTAACATGCTGTGTTGCCTTGAGGAAGATACGAAACTTTTCTGGGCCTTAATTCAAGTACGAAAAGAAGGTGATGGAATGAAGATCTTCAAGGACCCTTGGAGTGCCAAGTTTCGGTGGTTCCTTCCATCTATCAATTATCCCGAGTGTTGGTCTCTAAGATTTAATACTCCTTGCACTGTGGTTCACCTGTTCGCATAATCACCAGCTGTGGGAGCTCCCTCGTGTTACTGAACTTCTGAGTACGAATTTCCTCATTTGTTTTTGGCTCTACCCTGGAAGGAGTGCGCGGATTAGGATTATGCTTAGGGAAGTGGGGTGTGCGTACTTTCAGAGTCAGGGGTTTGGAGTTATAGATTAGCAGGACTCAATCCTTGCCTAGCCTTTTTCTTGCTATAACATTGAGTAGATTATTTAAACTTTTGAAACCTTTGTTTTGTCATCTGTAAAATGGGGATACTTGTAAGACCTTCTTCATGTGATTGTTATGTAGATTCAGTGAGATACTGCGTATAGTATGCTTTGAACATAGTACATAATCTGGAAAGGGTAATTTATTTTATTATAATTTATATTTATTTAATATAATTTTATTATGTAGTATATTTGCTTATTTTGTTACAATAATTCTAATTGCTTATATTGATTTTATTTGGTTTTTAGAAATAGGTTCCTGCTAGCAAGTTCCTCCTGTTTTTGTTTTTTTTTTTACTGTTCTTATTACACAATTTTTCAAAAGTATTTGAGGTTTGGTGCTGTTGGTTGCTTTTAGTTACTTCTCTAAAATTGTAAAGGTAAAACATGCCTATTTTAAAAAAACATATTGATTTTCTAACCATTAGAGTAGGATGCTTTCAGTTAAAGTAACAAATTTATATAAGAAAGGGCATTTACAGGGGCGCCTGGGTGGCTCAGTCGTTAAGCATCTGACTTTGGCTCAGATCATGATCCCAGGGTCCTGGGATCGAGCCCCACATCGGGCTCCCTGCTCAGCGGGAAGCCTGCTTCTCCCACTACCATTCATTTCCTCTGCTTGTGTTCCCTCTCTCGCTGTGTTTCTCTCTGTCAAATAAATAAAATCTTTAAAAAAAAAAAAAAAGAAAGGGCATTTATTGTCCCATGTCATCACAAAGTCCTCTACGGCTTAATACAGCACTCAAAAATGTCCTCAAAGATTATCTTCCTTCCTCTCTCTACATTCTGCCTTCTTTGGGGATCATGAAATGGTAAAAGAGTCTCAATCCATGGCCATAGATGGGTGCCAATAGATCCAGGAACTCCTGCCTCCTTTTCCACATCCTAGAGAAAGAGAAAAGATCTCTCCAAGTGGCTCTCAGAAGAGCAAAAATGTTTCTTTCCCATAAGCCTTTAACAAAAAAGTCCTTTCAAGCCTCATTTCCCCCGGTGAGGTCATGAACTCATTCTTAAGGATATTGTGCTCATCGAGGTTGGGCATCACTAATGTGCTTAACCTAGTCCTAGTGCTTAAGCTGTGGAGCGGCCCGACTGGCCAGGCAGCGTCCCCGAGAGCACAGGAGAGGCGTGCCCAGGGGAACCTCCACCATGACCGTGACCATGACCGTGACAGTAAGAGCAGAGCACCCACTCCTCTCCTCCACCTGTTTTAATCCTCTGTGTGGTTTGTCAGTCCCTGCGTCCATCTGCTCGGGCTGTCGTAAGGAAATGCCACGGACTGGGTGTGGCTCAAACAACAGAACTTCTTTCCTCACAGTTCTGGAAGCTAAAAATCCAAGAACAAGGTGTGAGCAGCTTTGGTGTCTTCTGAGTCCTCCCTCTTTGGCTTGTAGATGGCTGCCTTCGTGCCCCATCCCCACCTGCTCTTCCCTCTGGGTGTGTTTGGTTCCAACCTCCCCTTCTCATAAGGATGCCAATCATATTGGATTAGGGCCCGCCCTAAAAACCTCATTTACCTTGATAACCTTTTGAAGGCTCTGTCTCCAAATTTCGTCACATTCCAAGGTACTTGGGGTTAGGACTTCAGCATATGAGTGTTGGGGTTAGCCCATTCCAGTTCACAACTACTCAGAATAACGTCCTTAATGCTTTGGTTTATACCTATACTTTATAATTGTTCCCAAAACATTCTTTGAGACAAACCTACGTGGGCGTTGCCTCAGAAATCAAGGCAACTGTTTTATCCGTGAGATTCTCTCAACAGTCAGGAAATCTTTCACCTACCTGACAGTTTTACGTTAGAAAAGTTTTAGGGCGGGAGTTACCGATAATTCAAGTACCTATTTTTAAAATAGTATCTCAGTAAAATGCCCACACCAATATACTCAACATAAATACTTGGTGAACCTCTCGAAATGAATTGACCCATATAACCCTAGAAAATGGGATGATTTAACCTAATAGTTTAGAGTGAACTGTGGTGGCTAAGAGTTTCATCTGCCTAGCACACTTTGCTCATACCATTTCTCTTGGGTTCTTTGGGGGAATTCCTTCTCTACTCCAAGTGGCCTTTGGGTATTAAACTGTCAAATCATTGCCCACTACTGTTACTGTTCTGGCCTCATCACAGCATTAAACATGGGGTTGTATCCTTGGGACATGGTGATTCGTTGAAGGACTGAAAACATGGCCTGAGTCAGGATTTATCTGAATGTTAGGAAAGGGAGAGGAAGAATAGCCATCCTGTTGTGGGCTGAATTTCATGCCCCTATGTTGTAGTCTTCGTCCCTAGTACCTGCGAATGGGACCCTATTTGGAAACCAGGTCTTTGCAGATACAGTCAAATTAAGATGAAGTCCTACTCAGCGAGGGTGAGCCCTCATCCAATATGACCGATGTCCCTCGAGAAGAGCAGAAGAGACACAAAGACACATGAGAACATCATGTGAGGACGGAGGCAGAGCCTGGAGTGATAGTACAGCCAAGTGGCATCTACAAGCCAAGAAACACCAACATGGCTGCCAGCACCAGAACCTAAGAGAAAGGCACGGGACAGGTTCTCCCCTCAGCCTTCAGAGAGAGCGTGTCCAAGTGGCACCTTGACTTTAGACTTCTAGCCTGCGGAATTGTGGAAAATGAAATTTCTGGTCTTAGAAGCAATCTAGTTTGTCGTACTTTGTCACAGCAGCCTTAAAACCAGTATAGCTCCCATTCTCTCGAAGAGCAAGCTGAAGCTGAGGATTCCGGGTGGCTACCATCCCCAGGCTGTGGAGCAAGAGTAAGACGAAAAGAAAGAGATAAACAGAGATGAGGGATGGACCAGTAAGGAGTGAGTTTAATCTCTGGGCCCTGTTCCCATAGCCATTCTTTATGGTGCCGCTTACGAGCTTCCCAACTCCGGGCAGGAAAGGCAGCAGGATTCTAGGTGTCTTGGGAAATGGTTCTCCTCAGCCTCTCAGGTGGCCCGGTTAGGATGAGGCGAGCAGGCTGCCTCTAACTGCCACCAGAGTCAATTCGAGTTAGTATTACCCCCACACGCTCTATAATATTGTCGTTTTCTCTCTATACCATAACATGAAAATGTTGGGGAGGATTAAGCTACTCCAGAGCCTTCCCAGGGACATGAACCAGTAAGTGCCTATTTTTGCGGACACAGTTTGCCCTGGCTTTCCATCACGTGCACTTAAAAACGGTCCTGGTTAGTCCAGCATCACCAGCTACAAAGCTGCTTAGTTGGAGAATTAGTACCAAAACTATTTGGGCTAAAATGTAATAGGCTGATAATACCACAGGGTGGCAAAGATATGGAGCCTCCGAAAGTCTTATACCATTGCAGTGGGGATATAAATGGTCCAACCTCTTTGGAAAGCTGTTCGGTAATGATTTCCCCTTTAACCAGTTAAAAACTTGCAAATTAGGAAAAGTTAGCCAGTTATTTCACTCTTAGGTATACACCTGAGAGAAATGATTGTTTATATCTATGAAAAGACTCAAACAACAAAGTCCATAAAAGAATTATTCCTAGGGGTCAATAACAGCCCAAATGCCCCCAGAAACCAGATAAGAAATATATAAATTATGGTGTATTTACATAACAGAGTTCCTTTCGGTTAGTAGAAAAGACTGGACCACTGGAACACATAAGAATATAGATGAATCGCATATACTGTATTGTGTTATAGAAGCTGGACAGAAAAGACTATCTACTGCATAATTGCATTTACATGATGTTAAAAACAGCACATAACTGGAAAATGGGCACTAAGGAGGGCAGGTGATGGAATGAGCACTGGGTGTTCTCTGCAATGGATCACTGAACTAGGAAACTGAAACTAATGATACACTATATGTTAACTAACTGAATTTAAATAAAATAAGTTACCAAAAAAAAAGAACAGCATGAACTTGTCCATGTTTATAGAAATCAAAACAATGGTTACTTCTAAGGGAGGGGAGGGGGCAATGGACTAGAAGGGCACGTGAGGGAACCTTCCGAGGTGCCAGAAATCTGTATCTTGATTTGACTAATGGTTACTTGGGTGTGGACATATGTAAAAAAAGTCATCAGGTTGGGCACTTGAAATTAGTGTGCTTCTCTTCAGGTGTGTTATCACTCCAAGTGCTCGCTTCGGCAGCACATATACTAAAAATGTTATCACTCCAAAATTTCTAAGAAAAGTAAACTATTTTTGAGTCTATGAAACACGGTTGTTTAACATTAAAAGTCTTTTTAACCTATTCTTGTCTTAATTTACCTGAAACAAATGCATATTTCTTGTTACAGTTTTAGAAAATTCAGAGAAGCAGGAAATAAGTCATTCACATTCCCACTTACAAAATACCATTGTTGATTTCTGAGATATATCTTTCCATTTTCTTTTAAGTCAAGGAAGAATCTGATCACAGGGTACCAATTGTTTTGTTACATTTTTAAACCTATTGTGAACATTTTTTATGTCCATAAGTACTCTCCAGCAGCAAGAACATTTTCAAGAACATTCCTTCGCTATCAACACATTCCTTCGCTATGAGTTCTTTAACTCATTTAAACATTTTTATTATTTTTTATTTTTTAAACTCGTTTTTTATTGATTGTCACTATGATTGTTTTCCTCGTTCTGACATAATAACCCCCTCTGGAACACACATCCCCTCAGAGATCTTTATGCATATCTGGGATTATTTCTTCAGGATGCATGCCCATGAGTCCATTGTTGAAGTCTACAGAAATGCTGAGGCTTTCTTTTAAGTGGTAAGCATCTTTAGTACTTTTGATGTGAATTCCAAATTGCTTTCCAAAAATTTTGTATTAATTTACACTAGCAACAATGATGTGTGCTGTCTTATATTATTTTTGCTTATTTGAAATCTCAAATCCGTAAAATTAGGAGAGTCCCGTGAACCCCACCGTCCTTATTGTGCAGCTTCACTAATCATCATTTGGCTGTTCTTGGTTAATCTCTTGCGCTCTTCTCCACCTGTCTGAAGCCCAACAGACCTTTCTTTATAATCCTTCTGCTTTGGGAGTGATGTTCCAAAATACAGGAAGCATCATTTCGTACAAGCTGTGTGACCCTGGGCAAGGTACTTAATCTGAGTCTTAGTTTCCCTTATCTGTAAAATGCAGAAAAACACGGGATTATTATAAGAATGAAATAAAAATTATCCACCCAGAGCTCTTAGATTAGTTTTTGGCTTCCGGTGGGATTACACATATTTAAGTCCTTTGATTTCCTGCCACCATGGAATTGGAGTTAAAAGAGGAGATCTTTTAACACAGAGATCAATATTAATAATAATAATTTTGTAAGTATTAACAAAAATAGTAACAGTATTACCGAAAATCTTCATGAATGCCAACATCAGCATTTTTACATCCTCCTCCCTCCTATCCAAAACATTCTCCTCCACACCAAAACAAAGACATGATTCAACCAGCAAAAACCAGAGACTGGCCACAGTGGAAGCTGAAGCAGTTGCTGGTTTTTCCATCATATGACTTTGACATCTGGTGGGTAAAATGAGGGGTGGTTGGGAATAGCCTCTGGCATGAAATGAGCCTCGATCTGAGACCCTGCTCCTCTACTATGTAACCTAAGTGGTTTTCTTAACCCTCCATACCTAATCCATACCTAATTTTCTGATCCTAAATCCATTATTTCCTAGCTATCTCATCAATCCATACATTTCTCTCCATCCCCACTGCCCTCCCCTACTTGGATCCACCACCATGTCTTGTCTGAACGTCGGGAGTCTCCTACCCGGCCTTTCTCCTTCCAGTCTTGCTTTCTGCAATCCATAGCAGTAGCTTTGGCTGAGAGTAACAGAAAATCCAAAATAACATGACTTAAACACAACGAAGATGGTGATTTTCTTTTCTCATCTAAAAATCTAGGTAGCCCAACTGCACACCCATTAGAATATCTAAAATTTTAAAGACTGACAATACCAAGCATTGGAAAGGATGTGGAGCGACTAGCCTTCTCATTCACTGCTCACGAGAAGCTAAATTGCTATATCCACTTTGAAAAATTGGCTGTTTCTCATATTGTCAAACAGACACCTACCTTATGATGCAGCCATTCCACTCCTAGGTATTTACCCAGAGAAATGAATCCTATGTGTACACAAATATTTATATAGATGTTCATAGCAGCTTTGTTCACAAGAGCCCCAAACAATAAACAACTCAAATGTCTATTAATTAGTGAATAGATTAAATAGTTACATATATACAATAGAATACTACTCAGCAGTAAAAAGGAAGGAATTATTGATACGACATAGATGAATCTCTAAATAATTATGCTGAATGAAAGATGTCAGACAAAAAAGAGTATACACTGATGATTTCATTATACAAAGTTTTAGAAAATGAAAGGTAGTCTATAGTGGCAGAAAGCAGATCAGTGGTTGTCTCATGCTGGGAATAGAGGGATGGGTGGATTGCAAAGGGGCACTGAACGATCTTTGGGTAGTTGGAGGGGGGTTACCTGGCTCACTCAGTTGATAAAGCATGTAACTCTTGATCTCAGGGTTTTGAGCTTGAGTCCCATGTTGGGTATAGAGATCATTTAAAAAATGATCCAACTTGGTCAAACATGGATGTATGCAACTGTCAGATATACCAAATTATATGCTTCAAATGGATGCAGGAGGGTTTGTGTGTGTGTGTGTGTGTGTGTGTGTACAAAAACTGTATATAAGTTATACCTCAATAAATTAAAAAGCTGAAGGAGCAGTCTGAGACTGGTAAGCTCTCCACAATGTCAGGAGCCCAGCATCTTTCTGCTCATTGCCTCTCCCTACATGGCTTCTTCCTCATAGTCAGAGATGACAGCATCTGGATGACAAGCTGCAGGATAAAGGAGGGGACCAAGAGGAAGGCAAAGAGCAAATGCAGTTTGCCTCTTAAAAGACAGTCTTAGAAGCCCCTCCCTCCTGGCAATTCTGCTTACATGTCATTGGCCATAATTTAGTCACATGCACATACCTAGTTGCAAAGGAGGCTGGGAAATGTAGTCTTTATCTCAGATGGTTATATGTATATAGAGGAAGGGGAAGACAGAAATAGAGGGACAGGGGTGCCTAGGTGGCTCAGTGGGTTAAGCCTCTGCCTTCGGCTCAGGTCATAATCCCAGGACCCTGAGATCATGACCTGAGCTGAAGGCAGAGGCTTGCGATTGAGCCCTGCATCGGGCTCTCTGTTCTGTGGGGAGCCTACCTCCCCCTCCCCGCTCTGCCTGCCTCTCTACCTACTTGTGATCTCTCTCTCTCTATCAAATAAATAAATAAAATTTAAAAAAAAGAAAGAAAGAAATAGACGGACAGTTAGCAGACTTAGTTTTTTTTTTATAAGGGCTGCTTGTGTCTTGCCTTCAAAATGTGCATGTGATCATAGAACCCTCTCTGCTTAAAGCTCTTCAAGTGGCTTTCCACTGATCTCACTATCAAGGCCAAACTCCTTGCATGGCCTCCCCAAATGTGCTGGATCTGGTACCTGCTACCTTTTGTACCTTACTCTCCTGGATCCAGGAGCTCCAGCCCATATTTACTGCCTTTAGCCATGCTAGCACATCAGGGTTTCATTTACTGTTTCCTTCAGTTTGGACACCTGCCCTTCACTCTTTGCCTAGTTAACAACCCTGTCCTTCAGCTCTTGGTTCATCCTGACTCCTCTGCTTAGGGAAAATTGCTTGTTTTACACATACGTTTCCTATATGGCGCTTCTCGCAGTTTGTAATCTTACATTTGTGTGACAGTAGGATCACTATCTTTCTCACACACTAGACTGTAAGCTCCTTTCTGTTTACCTCCGTACGCCAGTATCCAAGGGAGTACCTAACAAGGCAGAAGGAGCTAAATACACTTTCACAGAGTGAGTATGTGAATGAAGGAAGAATGAATGAACTCACTTTATCCAGGACTGGTGATCAAAGTGAGGTGACTAAGGAGAAGGTTTGTAGTTTTGCCGAGCCCTGATTACCTTTGGTAGGTGACAGTTTTGAAAGGCCTAATAGTAATTTATTTGATCACTTGCTGTGTACCTCCTCCCTAAATGGTCACTGCAGTCACCATCTATGCTTTGAGGGACGATCTTTCCATAAGTATTTTCTGCTTGGGTGGCAGGATGTTTGTGTGTGTCGGGGGGGAGTGAAATGAGTAACGTTTGTGGAAATAAAAGTTACTATACAGTGTATTACCTCCCGTCTCCCGGGGGGAGGGGTGGGAATTGGAATCATTGAGTGTGGGAACAGGACTGGTGTGCAGACAGCTTGGGGGAGGGCAGCAACGTATTTATGTTGTTCATTTAACTGGGGAGTGAGGCTCTGTCCATCTACTCGAGGGACAAGTTATTCTCAAGTACACGGTATTTATTAAGAAAGCAGATACAGTATGGTCTGCTTAAGTGGGAGCTTTGACCGGATAGTTACAGGATATTAATAGAGTCAGAAAAACAGGTTCTTCATGGTGCGACTCATTGTTAGCCAACTATAGAATAAGCAAAAGGGACAATCACTTTACTTTATAAATATTTTCTTATTCAAAGTTTCCTTGATTTCCAAACTTTTGCTAGTTAATCCAATTAGTGAGTTTCCTTATAATTTCGAAGTGGAAATACTCTTACTTACTCTTGCATACTCCCTAGAACATAGTCAAAGAAATAAACGGAAGACTTGAGATATGAACAGAGGATGAGCAGGAAGCTGGGAGTTGGGGATGCGGCCGTGATTTCTTGGGGCGAGCACCAGTCTGGAAACTCCTTCCAGTGGGCGCTAACTGAACTATGTTGGGCCCTCTGTGTCCCAGGCCTGGCTCATTCTGTACCACTCTCTTCATTTTTGCCTTATCTGCCTACCCACAAGGCATTGCTTACTTAATAAGATGGATTCTATTTTCCAAACTTACATTGACTTAGGCCAACTAAGTTAATCGTAAACAAAATGTATAATGTCAGCTTGGGCAGGTCAGGGATTCTTCCGTTTTGCTCTCCACTGCATCCCCTCATTGGCACATTCTGGGCAAATAAATTGGATGTTTTATTAAAAAGGAAGGGGTGAGGGGTGACTGGGTGGCTCATTGGTTTAAAGCCTCTGCCTTCGGCTCAGGTCATGATCTCAGGGTCCTGGGATCGAGCCCCACATGGGGCTCTCTGCTCAGCGGGGAGGCTGCTTCCCCCTCTCTCTCTGCCTGCCTCTCTGACTGCTTGTGATCTCTCTCCCTCTGTCAAATAAATAAAATCTTTAACAAAAAAAAAAGAAAAAAGGAAGGAGTGATATCTAGTCATCTCTATCCTAGCTTGGCATTAATAACCTTTTTCAACCCAGTCTTCCAGATTTCCTTCACCTACATAGCTCTTCTGAACATTCTGTCCCCATCCAATTCCTTTGCTTCTGGTCTGTGAAACACACCTAGTACTTCATCACGCTGTCTCAGTTGACTCGGCCCTCTTGGAATGCCTCTTTGCTTCATATCCAAGCCACGCCTTTGTCACTGTGAGACCTCCACCTTCCTGCTTGAATCTGAGATGGTTTCTTCCGAAACTGAGCTCTTCCAGGAACGAGTATATATTTAAATTGTTCAGACACCCAATTTCTACTTCAGACTGCTCTTCTTTGATGACTTGAACAGCATAAATTTTTCGTTGTTAATTTTTGGTACATTAGGTCTTGTCTCCTGCCCCCACCCCTCATTCTAGATTCCTTGAGGACGGCAGCCCTTTACTCAATGAACATTCATTGGCATCCAACCTTACATTCAGCATGGTGCTCAGTGTTGGGGACTTAGTAGTATATAAGGCATAGGACCTGTCTTCTAAGTCCCAATATTTCCCATGGAGTCTTATTAAAAACTCACAAACGTAGGGGCTCCCAGGTGGCTCAGTTGGTTTGATTTCAGCTCAGGTCCTGATGTCAGCTCAGGTCTTGATCTCAGGGTCGTGAGTTCAAACTCTATTTTGGGTGTGGAGCCTACGTAAAAAAAAAAAAAAAAAACCAAAATTTTGCAAATGTAGGGGCCCCTGGTTGGCTCAGTCGGAAGAGCATGCAACTCTTGATCTCTGGGTCACGAGTTCAAGCCCTATGCTGGTGTGGAGATTACTAAAAATAAATTAAAAAAAATTTTTTTTAAATAAATTTTAAAAAAATAAAAACTCGCACACGTCAAGTACTTCACAAATTTCTGTTGCACTGTTGAACGACACGAGCTGGCATATACTTAAATGATTATTACTTATGTTCAAAATAACATTTAGCGAGTAATTTCTACGTGCTAGGCGTTTCACATGCATTCGGCTAATTTCTTTATTCAACAGCTATGAGACAGACACTACTAATGTTGACAAATAAAAATGAAGCACAGAGAGGTTAGGTCACTTACTCGAAGTCACACAGCTGGTAAGGGGTGGAGCTAGGATCTTAGCCAGACAGCTCAGATCAAGAAGGTAGCTAGAAAGTAAGGGTGATCTCATGATTTGAGGATTTACTGGCCTTTTGAAAATACCCATCCACAATTGGGACTTTTCCTGTCGCCTTGTCCCAACCAGATTTCCTTGGCTGGGTTGGCCTTTCCCGGAGGCATGCCCCCCAGGCAGGGCACTGCAACCTCCCATTCCCCTTCTGAACCTCAGCTGCACCCCGTGTCCCCTTCTCCTCCCTTTTGACGATCAAATCCCACTTTGGCTACAGTGAAAACAATTCATCACCTTTGTATTTCGCGGTCCCCGCATAGCTTTGCTCTCACCTGGTCTGCTTTGACGGGATGGAAGGGAGCCGAGTCTGCAGTCTGGAAACCTCCGGCAGGATCAGGCCCCCTGACTCACTCCATTTTGTGCAGCTTAGGGTTTAATAACTCTTTATAAATTTGTTGTCAGTATCTACAAATTAGAAGATGTCATGCAAAACTCTGGATCTTTGGCTTCTTTTGAAACACTGGAAGATTTCAGAAATAGCGGGTCTGTCTGTCCAGGGTTCCAGGTTGCCAGGCTCCCCAGAGGCAGTTCCTTCTGAACTGTCCTCCCTGCTGTTAGCCAGACCCCTAGGGCCACCTTCGTGTTTCTGACCCGCCTGCAACGAACACTACTCGGCACCCGAAGTGCACAAGAATCTACACTCTGTGTCAGACCCTGTGTTACATGCCTTTCCATCACTTTGGTTAGCTTTGGAAGAGGTCCTGCTCCTGTCCCCACTTTACAGATGAGGAAAGGAAGGCCCACACAGCTAGTCGTGGACGGGCTGGGACTCACCCAGGCATTCCGGCTCCGGTCTTTGCCTTTTAGCCCTCCACTGCTCCCCCTCTGTGGAGCCCTGCTCTGAAGGGAGAGCAAAGCAAGAGGGGACCTGTCCCTGCCGCACATCAGAAATGCAACCCCAGAGAGCTGATACCAATACCAGTAACAGGCAAGCAGAGAACAGCTCTGAACGGAGTGGAACCTGCTCCAGCGGAAATCAGGGCCCTAAAGCGAAGCTGGGTGAGGGTCTTTGGAGCTGTCTCAGAGCCAGCCAGCTGTGGGGTGGCTTTCCCTTATCTCTGATTCTGTCCCCCTTGGAAAAGAGAACTCGTTGATTCTTGTAAGCCTCCCTCCCACTCTCCGTTGAAACGCTAGCCCGTAAACAGGTGTAATCCTGCTCAGTCCCGTGGGCTCCCAGGGAGCTGGGCGCCGGTGATGCGGGCTCGAGGAGGCGTCGTGCCCCTAGTGCTAGTGTCCTCCGTGTTCCCCAGCCTGCCTGAGCCCACCTGGGCTGGGGAGCGGGTCGACAGGGGCGTGAATGGAGCCTGAGGCACAGAGAGGGATGGCTTGGGTTAGGTCACCTGCCTGTCACCCTCTGAAAAGTGAGTCCTCTTCAAGCACTCTGAGGCAGAGGCAGGGGGAGTATGTCTGCTTCGGGTGGGTGACAGCTGTCCCCCCACCAGGGACAAGCGTCTCTGAAACTGTGGATGCAGAGATGGATAAGCCTATGGCATAGTTAGGGTGACCCTAAGATTCCCAACCAGAGCACTCTGGAGAGTGAAGCACACAGGCTTCAGGTGGGCCGAGCTGGGCTCACTGGGACGTGTGGTCACAGCAGAGTCTTTAAGGCTCCTCCTGGCTCCGAACAACTTCTATGGGCACGTTCACCTCTGAGGTGGTTCTTGCTGTGGGCATGGGGATGATAACCATCCCGAGTTCTTACCTCTCGAGAACGAGAACGAGAATGTCCCGAGGATTGTGTCAGAGAATGCGGTGGGAATGTGCCCGAGAGCTCCCTTCCATGAGGAAAGGGCCTGAGGCCAAGTTGTTGGGCTCTGGGGACTGAGGGGGTTTTGTAAGCTGAAATGCCTGTGGGCTTTGCAAGGTGAGCCCTGGTGCTTAATGGCTCTGAAAGATCAAGGGAGTTAATAGAGGCTGAGGGCGGGGGAGAGAAAGAGGAAAAACAAAGAGACAACTGGAAGAGGAAAGAAACTTGGGTGTGGAAATGGGAGGAGACAGAGGATGAGGAACTGTCTAGGTTAGGGCTGTGCGCGTGCTCTGGGAATGATTACGATAAGAAAAATCTAGGCTGGCCGACCAAACCAGCAAGGGAATTCCAGTCCCTGTCTCAAAGCCCTTCTGGGTTCTTCTTTCCTACCCCGTTTCCCGTGCGTGCCAAAATACCGATTATGTGGAAGTAGGAGGGGATAAATTACTGTCCCTGCTTGTGTTTGGGGCTCAGACCTTAGGAGAAGGGTCTCCTCTGAGCCCACCAGTGTTAAATAAACCCCCGATCCTCCAAAGTCTCCGAGTGCCACTTGGTTCTTCCATCAGGATCCAGTCCAGTTTCCGTAAAATGATTCCAGCGGGCTCATCTCTACATCTTTCAGTGGAAGAGCCATTGCTGTGAATCCTGGAGGAGGCAGATCTTTGGGGAGGATACAACAGACTCAAGGTGGGTGGGTGGTGAGAGCTGAGACCACTCACTCCTGAAGGTCCTCTCCTTTGGAGCTCACGAATTCCGAGTGCTCAGCCTGGTGCAGACCACAGGGAAGGCCCCTCAGTGTTAGCTCCTGCTCTTCTTACTGTGGTTGTTCTTATGAAGGCCACGTTCTGTCTATCAACACCAACCTGGAAACACAAAGTTGAAAACGTAGGGGGGTGGACAGGAGGACAGAACTGCCCCATGAGGGTGAGGGGCGGGGGTCCGGGGGTGGGGGGCGGCTCTTGTATTCTAACACATCATTCCTCGAATGAAAAGCCTGCGGCAAAACCAACCTCACCCGCCAGCCTCAGTCGGCCCCAGTCCTACCTCAGTAGGACCCGAGTGGCACTCCTCCCAGAAGGGTGGTTTGCAGAATGAGAAGAATGTTAATTAATCCTGTTATCTGAGCCGAATGCTTTCTGGTTTAATTTCTCTGATAAAACCACCCTGAATGGAGAGCTCTCAGAATACCAAAGGAGGCCTTTTTATGGGATTCCTGAGGTGCAGTGAGACCTGGAAGGGGTGGGGGTGGGGTGGAGATCACCTTTCTGCTCTGGGAACGTTGGGTTCAGCATTGACTTGTTCAGTGTTCTGACTGGGAACCCTTACCAGACAGCCTACCTCCCCACTAAATGTGGCCACGTTTCAGAAAGAAATGGGGGAAAAAAAGAATTCATTAAAAGAAAGGAAAAAAAGAGAGAGAGAGAAGAAAAGAGAAAAGAGAGAAAGAAAGAGGGAGGGAAAGAGAGAGGAAAGAAGAATCCCTAGTTCATAATTTATAAGGGAGTACATGTAGAAAAAGCAAAATTCAGAAGATAGTGTTACCTAGAATTTTTGCAGCAGTTTTAATAATCACTAATTGTGTGTGGACACAAGTCAGGGACTAGCGGTACTGCTTACAGGAGCTACGTCTGTAATTCACTGTGCATCACACATCACAGCATAGAGTGTGTGATATTTATGTGTATTATCTTACGTGACACCTGGGCAGCCACCACTCCGATCAAGTGTCCATGCTCCCGAGCAGTCAGCGAGAATTATGTCAGAAAAGTCTAATCCCAGAAGGGGCCATTTGAAGGGCTTCAGCTATCTCTACCTCTGAGAAACACCGAATGATTTGACCGTCAGTCAGCTAAGTGTCAGAAATGGGTTTGCCTTGGTGATTTAGCAACATGTTGATGGGAATAATGGAGGTCGGAAAGTTGGGGGTCTCGGTTTTTATCCGCCAGTGTTACTCAAGGTCTGTAGATTGGCTAAAAGATTTTATTACTGGTACCTCCAGCTTCGTGTGAAAAGTATGTAAGAATTCAAGTGTTGACCCTAAATGGCCCTCTATCTAACTATTTTGAGAATTTCTTGGTTGCCTGAGGTTGACTCTACAAGTTCCATGATCCTGCCTCTGAAATACGAAAGCCCCTTTCCCAAAATGGAGTTGCTTATGCTACCCTCTTCCCCAAGCCCAGACTCGACTTAACGACAGTTTCAGCTCTCCCAGAAATGGAATCCTAAACGACTCAATCGGAAATCTCCGGTCAGCCCTGGTGCTCTGCCTGATAGGCCCTTGCTATCCCCTATGGGAAAGTAAACTTGCAATAGCCGATCCACTTTTGTTCCCCTAGTATAATATCTCCTTATTCCTGCTTTCTTCTGCCTATAGAAGTTTTCATTTCATAGAAGTCTTGGAACCCTGATCTTTCTGCTGGATTAGATGCTGCCTGCTTTGAGTTGATTTTGCTCAAATAAACTTTACATTTTAAATATGCTTCGTTTTATCTTTTAACACATGCAAGGTGGTTGGTCTGAACAGCCGAATAAGACAGGAAGGAACTTGAACTGAGCACATAGTCAGGCTGGGGGATACATTACTCTTGCTCCCTACTATGAGTTTTTAGCAAATGTGGGCAGTGTAGGGAGAAAAACGTTTTCTTCTGTCTTATTAGGTTTTAGCATCTGGGGACTGTGAATCAAACTGACGAAAGATCAGTGAATAAGAAAAAAAGGTTTATTTTGTATGGGGGAGAGTGCCCACAGAAAAGAGTGAAAACCCCTTAAAGTGGCTAAGCCTGGGAGTTTATACACCATTTTTAAAAGGGATATGAACTGTGGGAAAATGGTAAGACAGTGAGAAGAGGGCTTGAGTTTCTTGAGGTGGCAGGTTGTGCAAAGGTAAATATGTGGGGGGAGAATGGAAGACAAGGATTGTTCGGGAAGGTCTGCAATGCATATTCAAGTCTTAACACTAGTTCCTTGGTGCGGGCACTGATAAGACCTCCACTTACTGCTGAGAAAACAGGTCTGTAGAGATTGACTCACTCATCCAAGGACACAGACTCAGGACATAAAATCGGGGTCCTTTAATTCTCAATGCACTCAATGATTCTCTGTGTACTTTCCACCACGTGGAAATAAAATGTATGACTTTTTTTCTTGATTTTGCAACTATCACATGCTCACAGGAAAACAGGGAAATGTAGGCGTGGGTAAGTCAAGACTCATTGCACCATTTAGGCACATTTAGTTGAGATTGTACAGGGGTTCATGGTTTTGTGTCCTGCTTATTTAGCATAAATATTTCTTTGTATCATTGATAATTATTCATTAATGTCATTTTTAAGGCAAACAATATTCCATCTGATGCCTGTGTCACGTCACCTATTGTCAGACATTTAACTTCCTTCTGATTCTTTACAGCAACAATAAGATGGCCCTCTTTGGAGGTAATCTCTTGTTTGCACTTCTTACTGTGTCTCTGGGGCAGATTCCTGGGAAGGAAATTTTCTGGGTCAAAGGGCAAGAGCAGTTAATGGACATTATGAGGTATTAAAATAGACCACAGGGCACTCCACTTTTGTAAATAAGGAAGATCAACATTACTTTCTAAGCATTGCTTTCTAAGACTGCGTTTAAAAATCAAGATAAACCCATGAGCAATTTTGACCAAGAATGGACAGACCAGCTGGACGGTTTATTTGGTGCTACTTTTTGTAACCAGTAGGGGGCAGCACAAACAAACACCAGTGGAGAGCCCCCTTGGCCCTTGAATTTGACATTTTTGTAGTGTTATTTTTGCCAAACTTCTTTTGTTAAAATTAGGCACAACAAAGCCACCGAATGTACAGGCAAGAGCTAGAAAGGAAAATCCAGTTTACTTGAAAGATTTATGGCTTTTAGGAATGTTCCGGGAGACTGATCCAGATGGCAAAGGGCTGGAGGGAAAAGGCTCTTTCCAATATAGGCTCTCACTGGAGGCTAGGAAAGCAGGTCAGGGTGACAAAAGCAGGAAGAACGATGCTTGTCAGTGGAGTTGGTCAGTGGGCATTCCGTGCCGGGCAGGAGGTGCCTGAGGGCTGGGAAGTGAGTTTATCTTGCCCAGCAGGATAGCCAGAGGAAGAAAGAGGCACGTGATGGCCAGCCTTTGGAACAACGGGCACAAGGTCAGTGATGCAAGGAAGGAAGAGTTAATGAATCACAGAGAAATTTGCTGTGTCAAAGTGGTGACAAGGGGTGGGTAAGCCTCCGTAAGGAACAGGACTGCTGTGTTACCTGGGGCAGGGGTCGTTAACCTAAGGGTTGTATGCCCTGGACAACATCTTCAGGAATTCTGTGCTTGCTCTTACTTCATGCTGAATTCATACAGAAAAATACACAGATTTTTCTTGGGGGGAGGGGGAGATCCTTAGCTTTCAGGCATCTACAACGTGCTCTGTGTGTATTCCTTCCATTTCTAGGATCCAAGGCACTCTGCCCCCAGAGCCAAACTCCTTCTGCCCTGTTCCAAAGGCACAAATACCCTCCCTGGAGAGAGGGGTGGGTCCCCCGGAGCCCAGTCCCAAAAGACCACCCACCTCAATTGAGATGCAACTACAAGTAGTGGGTTCTCAAGTTACTCACACTTCTGTCGGACCTGGCTACAAATTGGGGGTTCCTGTGACCTCCTCCTCAGGTTTGATAACTTGCTATAAGGGCTCACAGAATGCAGGGAGACACTTTGCTTCTATTGCCACTTTATTGTAAACAATATTATGAAGGATGCAAATGAACAGCCGGATAAGGAAGTATATAGGGCAAGGTCTGGGGGGATCCTGAACACAGGAGTTTCCGTCCCCGTGGAGTTTGGGGGGCACCATCCTCCCTGCGCGTCGATGTGCTTACCATCTCAGATAGTCTCAGAACTCCTTTGTATAGATTTTTTTATGGAGGTTCCATGACATAGGCACGGTGGATTATATCATTGGCCATTGGTAATTCATTCAGTTTCCAGCCCCTCTCCCCTCCCTGGAGGTGGGGAGGAGTATGGGAGCAGGGTTGAAAGTTTCAACCTTCCAATCACATGATTAGATCCTTTGGCAACCAGCCCCCATCCTGAAATTCTCTAGGGGGCCCATCAAGTGTCACTTCATGAGCACAAACTTGGGTATGGTTGGAAAGGGCTTTGTAATGAATAATAAAAATATTCCTCGCAGCCCATTATTCAGGTAATTCCTAGGGTTTTAGAAGCTCTGTGGCAGGAACCAGAGAAGAAGACAAAATACGCATTTCTCATTATATCACAACATCACAAATAGTGAAGTTATAGAATATATTGTAGTTCATCTGTATTATGAAATATTAGATAGCTTTTAAAAACAATGTTAGATCTATACGCAGTGACCTGAGAGGTGTTCGTGATATTGTCTTAAGTGAAAGGTTGGAGTGTAGTACATAGGGCAGAGAGGGGAAAACATTTTCTGTAAAGGGCCAAACGGCAAATATTTCAGATCCTACTGTTACAGAGCAAAAGCATCTTTAGACAATATGTAAACAAATAGGCTTGGCTGTGTTTCAATAAAACTTTATTTATAAAAGCAGGCAGTGGGCCACATTAGTCTGCAGGTCATAGTTTGCTGACACTTGGCATAGGATGTAATCTTTTTGAAAGGAAGTCTTGTATGTTGTGCGTATATTTTGTAAAGGTAGAATCTAAACTTAATCTTAGTTATATTGGAGAGAAAAAAGGGTGATATGAGGAACAGGAAGATCATTCACTTTTTTTTTACTCAGTTCTCTGTTGTTTGATTTAAAACGGAACACCGTGCATTGCTTTTGAAATTTCTTCGAATTCCTAAAATGACATCACGAAGCATTTGAATTTTTCAGCTGTATCAGAGTGCCTCTGCCCACACCACAGAGTTTTGGAAAAGCTTTGACTTGATTTAAAAGAGGTTTATTTGACCACCATCTCCAGACAAATCAGCAATTTCTTAAGACCTAGCACAGTTTGAGGACATGAAAGTGAAAGTGTGATTTTATGATAAATAAGGGAGAGTGTCCCAATGTTCTTTGTTCCAGTAAAGTCACCTGCAGGGCTCTCTTTTGAGTTTGGGGTGCTGAGTTGTAAGGCAGGCATGGGCAACCTAGATTATTGTCAGAGACAGAGCCTGGGAAGGTGAAGGGTGTGGAAGTTCCGTGAAGAGGAGCATGGTTAGCCTGGAGAGAGGGAAGGCGTGGAAGACGCTAGAGTCCTCACCTGGTGGAGAAGTGCAAAGGGGAGGCTCACCCTCACTCAAGACCCTGTGCCCGAACCGCTGTGACCCGTCAACTCTCATCAGGCAGAAGATGGTCCAGCCATGAGGGGTATTGGACGAGAGCGGGCTAGATGTTCCTTACAAGGCTCCTTCCTAAAATGCTCCAGAACATGCTGGTCTCTGAGGGACTCAGGAGGCAGCTGCTATGGTGGTACCACGCCCAAGCTTCAGGGTAGACAGCCCTGGCTTTGCAGTTGACCTTGTCCGTGCAGAGCCAGCAACCTTGGGAAAAGTTTTGGAAACTCTCTACGCCCCTACTTTTCCTATGTAAAGGAAAGAAAGTTAATAATAATAGTAATAATACCACCTCTTTCAAAGAGTTACCATAAGAACCAGATGAGTCTATACACACAGCATTTTCCGTGACGCCTGGCACAACGAATGAGCGCTTAGCAACCGTTAATAGTTTGTTGTCATGGTCCTTACTACTCAGGTTGTTGCTATGACAACCGCCAGATTACTCTCTGAGCTTCCCCCTGAGGTTCTGTGTGACCTGCCTGCCCCCTTAACGTTACAACTTTTCCCCTCACAGTCTCCTGATGCTTGGCGGCATGGCTTTCTGTGGGTCTCCGTTTTCTCCTCTATAGCACAGATTTTGTCGTAGCTTTTGGGCCTCTCCAGTAAGGCAGGTGATGCGTGCAAGAAGTCAGGGGTGCACCCTGGGGTAGCACAGTGTGGGGGAGGAGTGGAAGGTGACAGGACACCCCAAGCTTGCAGCTCCCCACCTCACCCTTCTGCACACCCAAGTCCTGCTCTTCTGATCACATGGGGATCTCCCGCCACAGAACGTTCTGGCACTTCTGCCCCTGTGCCCGTCTGGACTGGTAATGCTCTGCCGTCCTGCCCTGTGTCAAATGTGCATCATTTTCCATGTATGTGTCACAGCACCACAGCTTTGGAGAGCTGGAATCCATCCTAGGTATTCAAGTTATAATTATTAATGAGAGATCCATGAAAAACTAATAATTGATGCAGAACTCAGGGAGATTGCTGTGTGTCAGCTATGATACTAGATGCCTTCACATGGAATTAAAATTTAGGATGATCCCAACACCCCTGCAAGGCAGCTATCAATGTTCTC
Organism: Procyon lotor; assembly: GCA_028646535.1. Taxonomy (NCBI): domain Eukaryota; kingdom Metazoa; phylum Chordata; class Mammalia; order Carnivora; family Procyonidae; genus Procyon; species Procyon lotor. The sequence continues at coordinate 18,308,185 of CM053613.1, read as the reverse complement.
ACTTTATTAATGAAAAACAGGGTGTAGGAAAGTCATTAAGCAGCTTCAGTAATTAAGTACCACCCACGCACCTGAACAGGCCGACTCTTTCCTTTCTAGGGGCTAAGCAGAGTATCAGCACACGGTAGGTTCAGGGTAAACAGCAAGAAAAATACCTTTTGTGCTCCCTGTCTGATGAATCAAAGATTTTAAAAATTGCTATTTCTAAAAGCATCTGAGTTAAAGTTGAACACACACACACACACACACACACACACACACACACTGTGTTTGTACTTGGCCCCTTCTGCATCTGTTTTCCAAACAGGCAGAGTGCTCACCTGGAACTAACCCAGGGAGCTGAGGGAGGGGAAGCAGGAGGCCCTAGTGGGGTCCAGGTTTCCTGTGGGGAAATCCAGGGACAGAGCGTCCCTGCTTCCTTCTGGTCAATTGTTCATGGGAAGGAAGGCGAGGGGCCTTCTGTTCTTTCTCCGGAATCCCGTGATGCCCACTCTAGCTAGCCGAAATAATGCACATCCCCACTCCAGAGCACTCCACGTCTTCCCCTCCTCCTTGGGGTAGGGGAGTGTTGTGGGAATGGGGGTGCGGACTCCTTCATTGCTCCCTTGACGACAAAGACAGGAAGATTTAGCTTATCGCTTTTCTTAACAACTCATCATCTTCTGAACCCTACCATACCTAAGGCATCTTGCAGTGGTCCGGACGTAACTGGGCTCGCCCTTGCCTCCAATAACCAGAAAAAAGAACAAATAACAACAACAACAAAACCCACAAAAAACTACTCTGAGATCTGCCCATCCCCACGAGGATTCAGCAAAGGAGAGAGACCAGCACCATCTCAAACGTCCTGCCCTTGGCCCTTCTCCATCCCCACCAGCCCCCTCCTTACTGATGCTGGGGCTACTCAGCCCTTTGCATCACTTAGCCCCCGAGGCAAGGGGGTATATTTAGTTCTTGTTCAGTTTTACTTCCCATATTCTTCTGCGCTAACCGAATTACATCACAGAAGAAGCACACTCACGTGTAATACCAGTAAAGTAGTGAAAAGCACAAATCTTCACGTCAGGCTGCCCAGGTTGGGATCCTAGTTGTGCCTCCTACCACCTGGGTGGTGTTAAGCAAGTCACTTAACAAGCGAGCCACTTAACAAGCAAGTCTCAGTGTCCTCGTTTGTAAAATGGAGCTAACAATACCAACAGGATTGTTGTGGGGATCGAATGACCTGATACTTGTAAGGGGCTCAGAACCGTGCCTGGTGCATAGAAAGCACTAGATAATGTTACTGAATAACTACCATAGCACCTACGATGTCTCTGACTTTGAGCTAGTCAGGCTCTGTACTGCAGCGGCCCATGCGGGCCCTGACCCTGACCCTGAGGGGAAACTGCTTTCATTTTCTTCCCCATTGACTCCTGGGCCTCTTGGATATGTGTATGGCCCAGGTTGCAAGGGGAAAGAGAATTCTTATTACTTAATTACAGAGAACACTTTCTGCTTCCTTTATTTCTGCTTCCTCATTCTGGTCTGAGCCAGAGAAGCTTCTATACCTAAGGGTTCGTCACTGTGTTCTTCTAAACAAAAGATCAGTCCTCTCCTCCCCACTCTCCCACCACTGGGACAATAGAGAATATCCCTAACTGTGCACATAATGCAGAAACAGCTGTGGTCGCTAGTTGTTTAATAATACTTGGGCCTTTGTAGGGGAGGGAAAACTTTTCCTCTACCCTCTTAGGTTCTGGGATTCGGGACTGTGAATTAAGCTGACAAATGACGAGTGATGGGAGAAAAGCACACACATTTTACTCCGAGTTACATGACATGGGAGCTTCATAGAGAAGAAATGAAAATCTCCAAGAAACAATCCAATTAGGGTGCTTGGATGCCACTTAACAAAAGGCGATAAATTGCAGAAAAGCAGTTGGACGAGGGAGAGGGCTTTGGGCTTCTGGGGCGGCAAAGTGTGGGACTGTGTCTCGGAAACCCACGGGGGAAACAAAGGCAAGATAAGGGCTATCTATAGTACAGTCTCATCTCGGTGTCAGCATCCCATCTTAGGTAATAAGAATGTTCTTTTCTTCCTGGTACCAGGAGAGCATTTTTTGCAGGAGAAATTTATGCTCTGCTTTTACGCAGAGAGGGGTACTAGAATGTGAACAAACAAGAAGCCCTTCTGCTGACTTCGGGGAAATCTCCATGAAGAAAGATTCTGAGGCTGCCCTCCAGGGAGGGTGGAGAACCAGAAGAAGAGAGAGAACGTGCCTCCCATCACATATGATGGGCTGTTGGGAATCCAGGTCGGAGGATTTACCCTGGAGGAAGGGAGGTCGATTTGGAGCTTCGTCCTGTAACATAGGCAGGGATAGTTGAGCCTGGGCAGAAGAATCGTGCCTCTGTGTGTAGGGACAGTGGGGGTGGTGAGGAATGAAAACAGGCGATGCAAGAGGATCTTAGAGGTGAACATTAAAGCTTGACTTGAGATTGGATGTGAATCAGGGGAATGATTTAAAACAAGAAGTTGGACTTTCAGAATTTGTTAAAACTAGAGGATTTCAGAGCTAGAAGGGCTGCCCCTTCCCCACCCTGCACACACACGCACGCACATTTTAGATGAGAAGTTGGACCCAACAGCTTGCCTAGAGCGGCACCGTCATGGTAATTCCAAGGTATCAGGGCGGGAAGTTGGATCTCTGGATCCTCAAGCTGGATCCCCAGTTTCTTCCCTGTTCCTTCCATTCAACCAAGAGGTCAACACCAACCCTGGGTTTCAGCACTGGACACTCAGAAAAACAGGAGAGCTTTTGCATTCCCGACCCATCTTGGCAACCAGCACGCGGGTTTTAGGAAGAGAAACCCTTCCATTGGGCTTCCCAACCTCAGCACGACTGACGTTCTGAGACTGAAATTCTTTGTTGTGGGTGACTGTGCTGTACTGTAGGGCCTCGCCATTAGAGGCCACGGCGTCCTCCCCCCTTGCCCCCACCCCAGTCATGAGAATCAAAAATGTTTCTAGACATTGCTGAATGTCCCAGGCGGGAGGGTGGTGGGGGTCCACAGTCATTCCTGGTTTCTCGAGAACCAGTGCCTTGAATCAATGTGCTTACAGAGAGTTCTAGCCCTGCACGGGCCCCAAACCACAAAATCTTAAGAGCTGAAGCTCTTAGATCGTTCACTGAGGAAGAAATGCTTCATATTTTCCAAATAATCATTAGGTGATTTGTTGATTCATTCCACAAATAGGCATTGTTTATGTACGGTGTGCTGGGAGCTGCAGAAGTCCTTAGGGAAACAGGGGTGCATGAGATGGGGGGTAGGAGAAGGGAGAGAAGCCAGGGGTGGCCACAGACAGTCAGGTGTGGATGGACAACAGGGAGAACATTCTGCTGCACAAATCAGCCTAGAAACTGAGCCCCTCAGAGCCTGGGCTTTGAAGTCAGATGCACCTGTGACTAAACCTCAGCATAGTATGACTTGGGCAAATAATTTTCTTAACCTCAGTTTCCTAATCTGTAAAATGGAGATAATAACAATACTCAGCTCTTGGTTGTTTTGAAGATTCTGTAAGATAAGGTACGAGAAGCTCTTCGCGTGGAGCTCGGGACCTGGTGAGCACTCAGGCTAGGGCTGTAGAAGCTTTTCTAATCATTGCTCTACTTATACCATTTTATAATTAAGAGCAAAGTTGCACTCTAAGTAAAAGCAGATCCACCACCACCAAAGAGGAATAAGTTCCTGGGACAGTTATTTCAGCTTCAGCCACCTGATTGTCCCCTGTTTATGGCTTCTGGGTTGCATGTGTGCTTGGCTTTGAGTGTCTTACGACTATTACTAAATCCTTCTTTTCCTATATGCACGAAAGCAGTGAGGTTGCTGAACGTGCCGCTTAAGAGAGATATCGGCTCATCATGGAAATGAGAGCAAAGGCCATTTTTTCAAAGTTGGATGTGAGAAAATGCAGAATTCTGCATGTGCATTTGAAGGAACGCATTGGAAAGGGGGGATGATGATACCTACAAAGTGCTTAGAAACCACCTTTGCACCTAGTAAGCACCCTAGAAATAACCTCCTTCACCACCACCGTCCTCATCATTATGTGGAACAAGGACGGAATCAAATAGTACCTGAAAGGTTTTTGAGTTTACACACCCCGCACTTATCAGCCAGGGGCAAGGAAAAGTGAAGAGCCAATTGGGAAAAATCTCAAGTGGATGGCTACAGCTGAGCATCAGTCTTGGAAACTTCATGGAAATTTAGGAGCTGCCTGGGGATTGGAGAATGCAAGGGCTTAGTTTGCGGGAGGTGCAAAGTGCTGCTTGGAGATGTTTGTTGCAAGCCATGGGTGTCCCGTGAATTTAAGGTCCATTCGAATTTGCTTTTCACTTGGGTGATCAGAGTATAGATCCCATAGGGCTCCGGGACACTTTGGGAGACCCTCTGGGGAGGAAGTGTCATTCGCCTCAACAGATTTCCAGGTGGATCTATTGTAAGGAAATATGCCTAAGAGAGCGATGTCTGAGAGCAGCAAGGAGGAACATAACCTTCAGAGCATAAACTAGCACTTCATTTTGGTGGCTATGGGAATGGGTCCTGCCAACAAAAAACAGTCAGCTCAGATTTCTGAATTTTACATCAACAACGACTCACTTTTGTTGAGCATGTACTACGTGCCAGGCTGTGCTCTAAGAGCATTTCATGGACATTCCCCAAGACTCTGTGAGGTGGGTACTGCTGTGTTCCCATTTTACGGATATGGAAGCTGAGGCGCAACATGCTTAAGGGATTCCAGCCCATCAGTTCTGCAACCAAGAGATGAACCAGGTGGTCTGGCTCCAAAGCCCTTTGCTTTTAACTACTGAACTTACAAATGGCCTTTGAACTCCTGACCTATTTGAAGTATAAAAGCTTCCATATTATCACAACAACTACCGCTAAGGAAGCATGGTTGCTGACGGCAAGGAGAAAGCCTTTTGATTTAGAAACAAGCACATCATTGACCTTGATCTGGTGGTTTCTGCAAAGCGCTGGGATGGCAGCTGGACTGCACAGGCTTCTGCACCTCCAGGGAGGGGAGAAAAGGGAGATCTGCCCTGGGAAGGCTTGTTTTTCCTTCTCCCCAAGGTGATGCATACCCATTGTAAAGAAGGAAAGGGTGCTGGTGGAGGGGAAGGGGATGGAGATGCTGAAGGGGGAGGAAAGATATTTCAAAGAAACATCTGGGCAGGGACACTGCTCTTGGGGCACAAGCAGAGGCTTTGAAGTCCAGCTGGGTTCCGAGGAGATGTCTTTGGCTTTACTTGTTAGTGATCCCCTGATGAATCCATGGTTAAATGTCCAGTAATTTAGACTCACCCTGCCCTGAAAGCGCACATTCTCTGGGTGTGGAGGGTTCAGAGAAGTGGGGGTGTGTCTCAGAGCTGTCACTAGATGGCTGTGTGTTCTTGGACAAATAAGTCACTTCTTTTTTTTTCTTTTTAAGATTTTATTTATTTATTTATTTGAGAGAGAGAGAGAGGGAGAGGGAGCACAAGCAGGGGGAGAAGCAGGGTCCCCGCTGAGCAGGGAGCCTGACGCGGGGCTCCATCCCAGGACCCTGGGATCATGACCTGAGCCGAAGGCAGACCCTTAACTCACTGAGCCAGTCAGGTGCCCCAAATAAGTTATTTCTTATCTCTGAGCCTCAATTTCCCCATCTGTTAAATGGCAGAGTTGAGCTATAGATCATGGGGCCTTACCCCTGCAGCAGGATGAACTTCTAACATGAATAGAAAAACATCCTGCCATTTTGGGTAAGAGATGATTTCCCCTGTCATATGATTTTTGTTTGAGTGGAAGAACAGCCGCAGTCACTTCTCTCAGCTGGAGAGAGAAGTAATTTGACCAGAACTGCAAATGGGTCTGCTTTGTATTTGTAAATGTGTATAATGTTCATTAAAATGGATTAATTTGTTACCAGAAATCTGGCGCCTGGGTGGCTCGGTCAGTTGAGTGTCTGACTCTTGATCTCAGCTCGGGTCTTGATCTCAGGGTCGTGAGTTCAAGCCCTTCACTGGGCTCCCCGCTGAGTGTGGAGCCTGCTTAAACAACAATAACGTATGTGCTTTATCAGCCACATACACATGTGAGCCTCGGCGCGTATTGCTAGCTCCTTGCTGGAGACCAGTTTTGCGTGTTTGACTACAGTGGTGCAGGCAATGGTAGTGAGATCGCAGATCTCGGGAAGGAGGACCCAAGGGTGTATTTGTGTGGCCAGCTGTCTGTTGGTGACAACATTTAATAGGTAGAATTTACCCCCCGCCTCGAGAACTGTAGCTCAGCGGATGCACAGAGCGCCTACTGTGTGCCAGGCACCAAAGAGGAAAACGAGTCCCATACGTATCAGTTTTGCTGATCAAAGCCCGTAACCACAATAAAAACACAAAACAGGAAATCATTTGAAGTATCTGACTCTGGTGTGCAGCCACTTGGAGCACAAGAGGTGTGGATGCCTCAGCTAGAGGTGTGTGTGTGTGGTCAGTATGGAATAAGAGGCTGAATAGGGTGGAAGGTTCTGCAGACGCCCAGCGAAAAACCTGCACAATGACTCCTTTCTCTTGTTATGGATACGCTATTGCTCGAGAACACTTACACCTAGTGATCCAGCAGCTCAGACACATACACACACACACACACATACACGCACGCACGCACGCACGACCCTCTGTAGCAGCTCTGTGTACGCTGTGGCCCTAAGCCAGCCCTTGGATCCAAGAGGCAGGTAATATTGCATGGTAGCAGTTCTCCAAGTGTGGTCTGGGGACCCCTGAAGTTGCCTCCGAAACCCGTGCAGTCACCATGCACCCCAGGCTCAGAAGGGCTCAGAGTAACACTGCTGCGGTTGGCTTGAAATTCTCAATACCCTTTTGCACAATGGACCCCATATATTCAGTTGCACCGAAATGATTCTGCTGGTCTTACTTATATGAGACCCTAAGTCCTTTGAGAACCCTTTCATGGGGTTCATGAGCTCCAAACTATTCTAATACTAACACACCAACGATACAATGCTCCATTATTTGCCTTCTCTTTTCCCAGTCTCTCTTGAGAACACAGCCGAGTTTTCCAGCAGCTGTAGGACATGGCCATTATGACAGACTGAATGCAGAAGCAGATATGAGAATCCGGTTATGTTCTCTTAAGCCGGGCACTAAAGAGATTGGCAGAATGAAAAACAGTGTCACTCTTCTCACTGCATATAGATTGCTTTTGGAAAATATAGTTGGTCTTCGTAAAAATGTCATTTATGTTAACATGCGATGGTAAATCCCAGTCTGAGGCTAAGGAGAAGCTGGAACACCAACGTCCAAGGGTAGGAGAAGATGGATGTCCCAGCTTGGGCAGAGAGCAGATTCACCCTACCTTTGCCTTCCGTTCTACGAACACCTTCCAGGGAATTGGGTGAAGCCCGTCCACAGTGGTGAGGATGACCTTCTCTAGTAGGTGTAACAATTCAAAGGCTAACCGCTTCCAGAACACCCTCACAGACATACCCAGAAACCTTTTACTGCCATCTGGGCACCCCTTAGCCCAGTCAGGTTGGCACACAAAATTAACCATCACACTTGGTCATTTCTGTAGGTAAATCTATGTCTATCAAAAAATGAGGCAAAGATACTCTCTGTTCCTTACCCTTGACCTTCTGCAGAATTTCCCAAAGTGGCATCCAACACGCATCACTTGCTTGACTTGCTTTTCTCCTTCATTAAAGTTTCAGGCTGGCTGATTCCAGGTCCTCCCTAGCCACTAGCGTGTCCCAAAATGGGATGGCCAAGAGGCCCAAGAACATCTCTTCCATCTCCTCCCTCCAAGGGTCCAGGCAGAAGCCATTGTTGGCCTTTGGAGGGGTGATTACCCGCTTCCTGTGGGTGCTGGAGAGGGGCCGGCATGCGACGGAGAGTTGGATATAGTGACCTCTGAGGTCTCTCGCCCTTCTAGAATGGCAGATGAGAGTCCGAACTCACAGGTCGAAGTGAAAACCAGTGGGTCCATAGCTTAAAGGGAAAGAGATGGGGGTACATTGTGTCAGCACCAAAGCAGTGGAACTGTCCCTGGAGATTCCAGTCTTGCCATGAGACTGGGGTCCCAGCTGGAGCCCGAAGAGCACTTTCTCCCAGGGGTGTGTGCCAGGGAGAACCCGGGCGGGGAAGTGGCAGGCAGAGTGGGAATGGAAATCGCGTGTTCTCATTCTTATGACTCTGACTCACTGAGATTGACATTTTTTTTGTCACTGATATCTCTCTTCCCTTTTTTGGGGCCTCTTTCCTTCGCTTTTAGCACCAAAGTCCTGACAGGCTTCCCCCCTTCCCCCACCCCTGCCTTGTCTTTTTTTTTTTTTTTTTTTAAGATTTTATTTATTTATTTGACAGAGAGAGATCACAAGTAGGCAGAGAGGCAGGCAGAGGGAGAGGGAGAAGCAGGCTCCCTGCTCAGCCAAGAGCCCGATGTAGGGTTTGATCCCAGGACCCCAGGCACCCCTCCACCCCTTGACTTTTGAAAATCCATCTTATAAATGAATGTTGAGGTGCTTGGCTATTGTAGTTGAATGCATTACCCTTGGAAAAGAAACAAGGAAATCCTGGAGACAATACCTTTACCCTGAGGAACAAATCTCCTAAGCAGGAAATGCTAGAGCCTGGGCAAGCAGTACAGACATTGGGGGGAGGGTCATTTTCTTAGTACCCCTCAAACCATGCCTGTGGCTTGAAAGGGGCAATCGATTATGCTTGTCCTCCCTTCCTCCCTGAATCTGTCTTTCCTTCTTCATTCCCGCCTTCCCTCTTCCGTTAAAGCCTCTGGGATACCTCAGGAATCGCTCCAGGGATTGGGATTTGGAGATAAGTAGTAACATGACTGCGTACCTGGGGAGCGGGGACAGGTGAGCTGATCGCAGAGACACACCGAGGCAAGGCCCTGAGGGAGGGGGTGCTCAGTGCAAGGGCAGCCTGCCAGGGGTGCAGGGGAAGGGTAAGCCCTTGACCTGGCTGGCGGAGGGGAAGGTGGGTGTTTATCAGGGGGAGCCGGAGAGCCAGGTGCTCCAGGCCCAGGGAGGTTAAGTCAGCTGCCCAAGTTCACACTGGTATGTTGCTGGGCCAGCCCTGAAACGTGGTTACCTCTGTAGCCTGCACCTTGACCTGTGTGCGGGACTGCCTTTTCGCAGACCACCAGCAGCTCCGTGGGACCCAGCCCTGGAGGGGGGGGGGCGCGGGGGACGGATGGTGGTGGAAAGAGTGGCCAGGAATGAGGCCCATGGTCCAGCCTTCACTCAGCATCCCTTTATTCGCAGGGATATGCAGAAAAGGGAGGCAAACATTTATGGGCCAGGGAAAAGTAAGGCCCAACACTTCAAGGTGCTGTTAACTTATACTCACGCCCCAAGATCCGTAATGTACACTCATTGAGCCCCTGTCCTACCCCTGCCACTCCCACCCTCTGGAGCTCACGTCCCACCTCTTTGCAGCCTAGCTGGGGACAGTCTTGCAGAGCTAAACAGGATTCCCTGTGGCTGCCTCTATCTCTCCCACCGATGCTCCTCATCACTTCCTTGGAAGACCTTCCGTCCCTTCTAACAAATAACCTGACTTTCCCAAATAATCTTTTCTTTCCTCCCTCCATCCTCCTGCTCCTTCCATCGGAAGAGCTGTGAACTGAGCCCAGGTGTGGGGGGCAGGGCCCAGCTCCCAGATGAGCCAGGGAAGCAGATGGAGACCCATCTCCACAGGGACTGGGTCCCCTTTACCTGCCTGACGCTGGCTGAGAGCTTACTTACCCTCAGCCGGCAGGCAGCCGGAGGAGGATGGCCCACCCCTCCCACAAGAATGCAAAGAAACAATCAGCTATTAATTTCCAGTGGGACGAACAGGAACCCATTCAGCCAGGAAATCTAAATTGAACAATGATTAAGTCATTCAAGCTCCCTGGCCCCGTTAATTTCCAGAGCTGCGGACGATTCTGTGCTCCTGTTTGAGGCCATCCTCCTCCCTACTCAGGGAGGGTACCTCACTTTTTAAAATTCTTTCTTTCTCTCTTTCTTTCTTTCTTTCTTTCTTTCTTTCTTTCTTTCTTTCTTTCTTTCTTTCTTTCTTTCTTCCTTCCTTCCTTCCTTCCTTCCTTCCTTCCTTCCTTCCTCTCTTTCTCTCTTTCTCTCTTTCTCTCTTTCTCTCTTTCTTTCTTTCTTTCACAGAGAGAAAGACAGCCAGAGCAGGAACACAAGCAGGGGAAGTGGGAGAGGGAGAAGCAGGCTCCCCGCTGAGCCAGGGGTCGGGCAAGGGGCTCCATCCCAGGATCCTGGGATCATGACCTGAGCCAAAGGCAGACACACAACCAACTGAGCCACCCAGGCACCCCAGGTATCTCGCTTTAAAATGAGGTGCCCACTTGCTCTCAGCAGACAGCACTCTGCGGTTGTTCAGCCCGACTGTCTGGGTTTGGATCCCACCTCTGTCACTGGGTGACAGAGGTGAAGCTGTGTGGGCCAGTTTCCCATCTACGGAGACAATGCCTCTAAACAGAGGCATCTATGAAGTGGGAATAACAGTTGGACCAGCCTCATGCTGTTGTTTCCTGGTAGTTTGAGAATTAAGTGAGTTGATACTTGTGCTTAGAACGACGCAAACACTTTGAAGGGTCAAAGTAATGAAATAAATGTATTTAATGATCCAGAATCGGGTGGTACTTGCTCTGTCTTTCCTTCGGGATGTCTGTCATCGGCCAGAGAGAACAAATTTAAGAAAAGAGGTTAAGAGCAGGGAGTTGAGGGTGAAAGTGCCTTAGTTCAGATCCTCCTTTCACTACTTAATTGGGGGGGGTCACCTAGTCTCCCTGCTCCTCAATTTCCTCATCTGTAAAATGGGGATCATAATTGTACCAATTTCCCAGGATGGTCATGGAAATGAGTTGGGTCAAGTTCTTAGAGCTGTGCCTGGCACGTGCCAAGTGCTCAACAAATTTTAGCTGTTATTGGGGCACCTGGGTGGTTCAGTAGGTTAAGCATCTGCCTTCGGCTCAGGTCCTGATCCCAGGACCCTGGGATCGAGCCCCACATCGGGCTCCCTGCTCAGCAGGAAGCCTGCTTCTCCCTCTCCCACTCCCTCTGCTTTTGTTCCCTCTCTCACTGTCTCTCTCTGTGTCAAATAAATAAATAAAATATTTTAAAAATTTTTTTAGCTGTTATTATCAGGCAACCCACCAAAAGTGCCTATAAATGCACCAATTTCTGTTGCACCAGCTATAATAAAGCCAAAGCTAACCCCCTGAGCAAGTGTGGCTAGAGGTTCAAGCCGGCTGGTGGTAGGCTGGTTAACAAAAATGCAGCAGCTTGGCGAGGTATGGAAGATCTCAGCCTCACTGCCTCCGTGTCCTGGCTTTCCTGCTTGCAAGAGGTGTGATGTTGGGCAAGTTACCATCTACAAAACCTCAATCTGTTTCCTCCCTCCCTCCTTTCCTTCTGTTAATAAATATTTATTGAGTGTCTCCTCAGCAGAGCACGGTGCTGGGTTCTGGGTATTCAGTGCTAGGTTCTGGGTATTCCCCGCAAGGACGGGTCAGTGGTGCATCCGAGGCAGACTGGAGGGAGGAAATGAGTGCCCGTCTGCTGAGGGCCCAGCCGGGGAAGCAGGGGGCCTGCTACCCAGCGTGTCTGCAGCAAACACGGCTGCTCGTGCTAATTTACTAGCAGAGGTCCTCAGTTCACATCTGTCTCTGCTCTCCTCATCCTCTCTTAGGAGGAAAGTGACTGGTTCTTCACTCTTTTCTCCAGCCCAGATGAGGTGCTCAGGCAGGTCAGGGGACTGATTGTTCAAGGTTACTCATTCTGTTTCTGCAGTGGAAAGTCAAGCAAGGATATTTTTCTCCCTGTAAATTCGGATGCTATCAGTAGATTAGTCATCCAAGAAATTAAAAATCAGAAAGCAGAGTCTACTGAGTAGACTCAATTAAGATCCTGCCTTGATCTTATTCAATCCCGGGCCCTCTTCAAAGCAAATTTGACCGGCATGCAATTCTGTCCAGGACAGCATCACCCCACTCACGTTCTGTGGGGCGCCATACCCTCAAACTGTTGATAGTGTTCCATGAAAAGAAATCAAATTCTTGAGTTTCTTTCCTGCAGACCACCTCCAAGTTCTTGATATACTGATGCTTATTATGCTATTGTATGGAGTACTTCCCCAAATTATTTGACTAAGGAGCCTTTCTCCAGCAACGATAGCTACGTCTCGTGGTATCGCCCTTCCTCAGAGAACAGTCTAAGAGTTGCCCATCTTCAAGATCTAAGCTAGACTTCATTGATGGAAGCCATGCCAAAACACCCAAACTCTAGTAAATGAATACTGTACTTAGGAGGAGAAATAGAACAGACGGTGAATAATGGGCTGGTCTGTGTTCCTCTCCAGCCAGAACTGCCCCCACTTAATGCTAGAGAATGAACAGGGAGTTCTTTGTGAAGGGCGGCCATCCGCTTGCCGGCTTGGCTCACCTTGACTGCGGGGGACATTCAAGCACCGCTGGGTGCTCCGGTCCTAGGGGACAGGGTATCTTTCCTCCATCTGCTTTCTGCTGCTACAGAATTCTCCTTATTTCTCACGTCCAGCACAAAACTTCCCTGCAGTTGGTGGTTTGAATGAGAATATTTATCTTCCCCAAACAGCTCTGCAACTTCCTCCCCCTCATCTGGGAGGTCAAGTTAACTAAGGGGAGGGAAGCGCTTACAATGGGAAATAAAACCTTGGGGTTATTTTTACTTCTGACAAGTGTGTGACCTCGAGAAAGGACTAACCACCCACGTGAGGCTGGATCTCTTCACCTGTGAAATGGGAGTAATCATAACACCCATGTCAGAGTGTTGTCTGAGATGGGAAATACTGTGTTCAAAACACCTGGCACAGGGTCTGTACATCATATGTTATTGTCAGTTGTAATTATTGTTGTTATTGATTCCATATTTGTGTTTTCCTGTGTGTGTGTGTGTGTGTGTGTGTGTGTGTGTGTGTGAAAGAGAGAGAGAGAGAGAAGGAGGAGGAGGGTGAAGAGAAAGAGGTAGAAGGGAGGGAAGAGGAAAAATGTGCAATGCTTTAGGTATAATGGGGATTCCATCTTGCAAAAGAAGATTTAGGTTAAAATGGAAAATGAATAAATTTCCTACTAATGCTGATTCTTTTACCTAAAGGGATGATTTACCCATGTGATTCTAGGAAGAGTCCTAGAAAACAGTATTATTGACTATAGATTAACTAGTATCTTAGTTTGTACATCAGGCTCTGGAGAGTCTAGTTACCATGAGTCAATTCCAAAAGGCTTACTTTGCACAAGATGTACCTTGAGGGTATATCATGATACCCAGGACACCATACTCATAGAGAAGATTGCGGGGCGGGGGGGGTTCTGACTCTGAGGAACATGGCCTAGATTGTCCCAAGAGATTTTTCATCAGGCCTCTTGACCATAGCCTAGATGGACTATCCTGGCCAGGACTTTTTCCTTGTCTTTCTCTCCCTGTCTCCTTCTTTCTCCTCTTCCTGTCCCTTTGCTCTCAGCTCCCACTCAGACAGGAATGAATAAGCATAAACACATTTTTGTTTACTCCATTTGCCTCTGTACATATCCAACACAGACTGCTATCTTACATTGTTATATTAATGTGATTAGGCTCTTTATTTTATCTGTTTTCAATGTGGGGAGGGTCTGAATGTCATGTTTTGAGATTACCATTTTATTTCCATGTTCTTGGTTGAAGTCCCCCTTACATTCAACAGTATTTTTTAATATGACAGTATGTTTGTGTTGTGGTTCTATAATAAACATTCAAGTATAAAGAAAGCCTAAAACAGGGGTGCTTGGGTGGCTCAGTGGGTTAAAGCCTCTGCCTTCGGCTCAGGTCATGATCTCAGGGTCCTGGGATGGAGCCACACATCAGGCTCTCTGCTCAGCAGGGAGCCTGCTTCCCCTTCTCTCTCTGCCTGCCTTTCTGCCTACTTGTGCTCTCTCTCTGTCAAATAAATAAATAAAATATTAAAAAAAAAGAAAGAAAGAAAGAAAGCCTAAAACATATGTGAACCAAACCAGAAATTAAAGACAATCTTTGGCTTTACCACAAAGGAATTGGATTATTTATCTAGGAGAACAAACACTGTGGACAAGAAGCACACAGTGTTTGAATGTGGCGCTTCATTACTTTTCTCTTGCCACTACACAGATTGCACAACAGTGTGGCAAGCACTATATACACTTTTCACATAACTCTCACAAATCTCATTTAGACCTTATAAAATCCCTGAGCCAACTTGTGTCTGTAACTGGGGTTCCAACAGATTAAGGAACTGCCCCCCAATAGTCCCAAAGTGTAGGCTTCTTCCCCATAAGGAAACACCTCTTGACTGCAAAGTTTGGCTTATAATAGGAAACTATCCTGATCAAGACATATGTTGCAAAGGACAGCCTCACCTGCGCCCGGTACCCTGTACCCTGTACCCCACTATCTCAAATGAAAGGGCAGGGGCCTCTTAGGGAACCGAGGACAAGCTGGGTTTCATGGGAGCTGGGGCCCAGAAGAGGCGCCTTGCCACCCTCCCCTGTCTCCCTTTGTCTGTGTGTGTCTGTGTGTGCACACGCACACACTGATGCAACTCTTCCATTGGGATGTCCTCGAGATCTGAGGACTCACTCATTCATTGCTTCAACAAGGGTTTATTGAGTTCCTATGTGATGTGGAGATCACGGGCAATCATGACCATGGTTTCCTCAGAAAGAAGAGGATGAATGTCTCACTGGAGAGGGTCCAAGAAAGAAAAAGAGAAGGAACAGTAAGGACAATGAATATGGAAAAGTCTTCCAAGGTGTTCTGCTCTACGTAAACCAAGATGGTGGGAGGGGTGGAGGGACATCCCCCCACACACACACACCCGAAAAGAGGAGGAGTGTGGGAGATGGGGTCTTGGCCTCAGATCCAGCCCCGGCAGCTCATCTCCAGCAACAGGAGAGAGGCAGAGCATGGCAGCGGACTCGGGCAGGTGGGTAGGCTCAGCAGTGGCAGCGTACACATCTAAGCTCCACTGCTGTAACAGATTCTTCAGGCTGGGAACCTAAACAACAGACATCATTTTCTCATGGGTATGGAGACAGGGAGGTCCAAGATCAAGGTACTGGCGGGTTTGGTTCTTGGTGAGGATCCTTTTCACGGCTTGCAACTGCCCCCTCACATGACTTTTCCTTGGTTGAGAGAGACAGACAGAGACAGACAGAGATTAACGATCTCGTGCCTCTTTCTCTTTTTGTAAGGGCACTAATCCTATCATGAGTGCCCTATCCTCATGACCTCATCTAACCCTAATCCCCTCGCAAAGGGCCCACCTCTAAGTACCATCACACTGGGGATAAGTGATTCAACAAATGAATGCGAGGGGAGACACACCTTGAGTCCATTGCATTATAGAAATTTTGTTCCTATGTTCTCGATCAAAGAAGGAACAAAGTTTCTCAGATGAGAGTGAGGATGTGTGAGAAAATTTGGTAATGTTGGAGACAGTGGGACAGTGACTACACTAGAGACATCTGGTATGGGTGCTGAGTGGCATTAGAACCCAGGAAGGTGGTGAGTGTGGATTTAAAGTGAAATCAGGCAGTGTGGTTGGGTGTGTTTCTCTAGGCATGTTTAAACTGATGTAGGCACCGAGGAGGAGGAGAATCGGACTGGAAACCTTGACCTAGCAAAGCAAATATAATAAAGTGAGAAATGACAAGGGAGAGTATAGGGAGCATGAAAGAAAGTTAATATCATAATAGAAACTACTCTGGTTGATGAGGGAAGTGAGGGATGACAGGCCATGAAAGGTAATAGATTTCAGGGAGTTGCAGAATTCTGAGAGTCAGGGCTCTGGAGGGGTGAACTGGAAAGTTAGAGTGGGAGAAGACGGCAATAGGAAATGACAAAGTCAAGGCTGACCATGAGAGTGAGTGACCGCAGTAGACTGGAGAACAAGGTCACTAGAGCAGAGGTCAAGGAATGGCGCTGCCATGACATCGAAAGGATTTTGTCTATGAATATTGAAATCATCAGGAATTGTAACAAAAACAGTAGCTAAGGCAGTTGACCATGAATGGGGAGTTAAAGCTTCAGGGAAAGAGGGGAATAACCCAGGAACCTGCAATGACCACAACAAGGAGGGGAAGACTCATCTGGGTTCGATGGGGATTTTTAGGGAGGGAATGTGGTCTCAAGAAGTGGTACAAGGAGCAAGGAAAACAAGCACTTTCCTTCACAATCCAGGGATAGAAGGAGTGTTGGAGAGAACCCACCACCAGGTTTTGGGGGACTTGGGGGCAGGGGAAGTCCTTAGGGGGAGAACAAGGGCGCTGTAGAGCAGTGATTCTCAAAGTGTAGTTTAGGAACCCCAGGGAGTCTCTGAGACCCTGTCACAGATCCACAAGTCAAAAACTTCAAAGTAAGACTATCATATTTTTGGTCTTTTCACTCTCATTCTCTCACAAGTGCACAGTGGAATTTTCCAGAGGGTATGTGATGCGTGATAACACCACAGATTGAATGCAGAAGTGGACAGGGGTGTCCAGCTGTCTTCTATTAAGCCAGAAGTTAAGGAGATTTGCAGAAATGTAAAACAACTCCATTCTTCCCGTGACTTTGAAAAAAATACAGTTAGTTTCCATAAAATATTTGATGGCTTTATTAGTTATTTTAAAGTTAATAAGTTAGTTTTCATGTTTAATTTCAAATCCAGTATATATAGATAGATATAACCTACTCACAAAAGTTCTTTGGAGTCCTCAATGATTTCTAAGAGTGTCAACTGAGGGTTCCAGAGCACAAGACAGAAGGTTCAGGGAAGGGCTGGGAGGAACAGGGAAGGAAGGAAGCACACGACAGAAGGAACAGGGAAGGGCTGGGAGACAGGTGGGAAATCGGAATGGAAATGGCCATGCGGTGATGACAGTCTAGAGGATTAAGGGTAACCTTGAGCCCTGGCTTCTTGCGTTGATGGGCAGAGACAGGGATGAAGGCCACAGGGAGGCCAGTCCTGAGTACGTGAAGGCAGAGGGTAGTGATGAGTCTGAGTGCTGCCCGGAAGCCAGGAGCACACCAAGCCAGCTCTTGCTGGGAGAGACATGGCACCAGGAGACCAGCCATCTTACATAGTATTTGGATCCTTAAAGGGTAGTCTGATTGGTGCTCCTCACCTGCTCTTCCGTCAGGTGCCCCCTCCCCAAACCAGCCACCTGTCACAAGTTGTAGGATCATTTACTGCCCCATCCTGCAAAATCTGGAAGAGAGTGTATGTTCCTGGAAAAGAGGGTATGGTGTGGGCAAGCATTCCCAAATGCCTACTACAATGACTAAGGAAAATGAAAGAACTTTCTTGGGGAACGCCTTTGAATATTTATTTGGAATGTTTCCCATTCAGTCTTGCCTGAAGGTGCGGAGCTGGATTGAACATGGGCTGATCTTACATTGTGACACAAAAAATTGGGGTACACGGTTTGCTATGAATGTCTTCCATTACCTCTGGATGCAAAAGGCCTTCTGAGAGATGGATCAGACAATACAATGTTGGCATCTTTGGATGTGGCAGTGGTGAGCGGCTACAGCCAGATTCCTACATCAGTGGAGAAAGTCTGGAGATGGAACTGCACCCAAAGTTGGTTGGTGGAGGAGCTGGCCCAAAGAATCTTTAGCTCAAGCCTGCCATTTTGCCCAACTGCAGAAGATACTGTTCACACTGTAATTCAAGTGACTGATGTCACTTGCAGTGTGTGAGGCAGAAGCATGGACACAGGAACCTTCCCTGTGCATGTCAAAATCTTACTTCGGCAGTAAGTAAGATTAACACCTTACTGACATCTGATCATGTCACCCTAACATCTGATCATAGTCTCAGTATGTGAATGTATTGCATTTAAAAACATTTAAATCTTCCAACCAGAGCAACATACTTCCATAATCACAGGAAAGTAAAAGAGCTTGCAAATATAAACATTCAGTGAATAAAAAATAAAATTTTTAAAAGTGTGTTTAAATGTGCCACATTTGGAGAATGAACTCAAAAGGGCATTTATTTCTCCCACCCCATCCCACTGAACTGTGAGTAGGGACATAAATCAATTTCCCTCTTCATTGGATAATTCTCATCAGCCTTTAAAACATGCCTTACTCGTTATCACCCATTTAAAAGTAATCAAAACATCACATCAACAGACTTTCTTTTGACCCTTGATCCCCCTGAGGTACAACCCCATTTCTCTGCCCCCCTTCATGGCAGAACCCTTTGAAAGAGTTTAGTTTTCCCTGTCTCCTTCTCTCTCTTTCTCCCCTCAGCCCACTCTGATGGGATTTCCTCCCACACCACTCCACTGAAAGGACCCATATCCCATATTAAGGTCACTGATGTGGCTTTGTCAAAGAAAAGTTAATTCTTTGTTCTCATTTCACTTTTTGACAGCATTGGACATCCTTTTTTTTTTTTTTTTTTAAAGATTTTATTTATTTATTTGACACAGAGAGAGATCACAAGTAGGCAGAGAGACAGGCAGAGAGAGAGGGGGAAGCAGGCTTCTTGCTGAGCTGAGCAGGGAGGCCCATGCGGGGCTCGATCCCAGGACCCTGAGATCATGACCTGAGCCGAAGGCAGAGGCTTTAGCCCACTGAGCCACCCAGGCGCCCCAGCATTGGACATCCTTGACCAAGCCTTCCTTGGGCCGGTACATCTTCTTCTCTAGGGCTCCCTTGGACTTGACTGTCTCATTAGCAATTCATTGCTTTTCATTCCTCTGCTGGTTACTCTTCTTTTATTAGACTCCTCTGTTCTTCCTGGCTTCTCCTTTCTGTCCATACTCATTCCCCAAAGTATCGCACACAGTCCTTTGGTTTTCAGTACCATTTATATACACTGAGAGGTCTCAAATTCATCCATCCCTCAATGCCCTCTCATATATGCAAATATCTGTGGACATCTCTGCCTGGCTCTCACCCAGGCGTTTCAAACTCCACGGAGCTACTACAGAACTATGGATTCTCCTTCTGACTGCACTTTCCATTCTGTCTTTCCTACCTCAGAGAATGGCACCACTTTCCACCCTGTTGCTCAAAAACTGAAGCCTCATCCATGATGCCTCTCCTTCCTCGTGTGGCCAATCCATCAGACAGTTCCATCATCTCCAATTCCATGCTTGACCAATATAATTGCTCCACACTGAATCCAAGCATCATCATCTCTTCCTGGTCTACTGAGGCCACCTCCTCCAAGGGACTGCCCTCACTCTCTCCCTTCTTCTAGTTCCTCTGCCACCCGTCAGCCAGATCGTGTTACTTCCTCTCTAAACCCCTCTGATGATGTCCCACTGTGGCCAAACTCTTACCCTGACTTACTGGGTCCTATGGCATCTGACCCCAATCTATCTCTTGGACCTCCTCTTGTTCCTCTTTCCACCTGGTTTCTATGCTTCCACCATAATGGTTTTCTTCTCATCCCTCTCAGTTGCCAAGCTTCTTCCCGACTCAAAGTCTCTGTATTGGCCATATGTTCTGTTTGGAACATCCCTCTGCTGCTATGGATTCTTCTTTTTGTCATTTAAATCTCAGTGCCAAAGCTGCCCTGGCTGAGAGGCCATCCCTGATGACCCTGGATAAAGCACTTCTCTTCCCTGTGGCCACTCCACACCCCATAGCCTCCTCACGGCAAAGGCTAGTCCTTGAAATGATCTCCTCTGTGTGTTCATTTGCATATTTATTGTTTGTCTGTTGCCCCTCCATGGTAGAGACTTTGTCTTGGTCACTGGCATCCCCAGTACTTGGAACTAACAGGTGACCAGTCAGTATCTGTCAACTAACTGACGGACTCGGAATTGTGGGAAGGAATAGTTGAAATCTGAATTACCCGCGGGAAATTCGGGTAGGAATCCTAAATTCTTTTCACTTTTAAGATGTGCTCATTCAAGTCATTCTCAAAATACAATCTCAAAATAATTGCCAGCCCCTTTCGAGTAGAGGCCAGATACTTCTCCAAACGAAAGTCAAAAATGAGACCAACAAACCAACATACCAGAAACATGCCATTTTCCCCGAGGAAAGGAGGAAGAGGACAAAAACAACTTTTTGTATCATCCAAATTTCCTCAAAGAGCAAACTCTAGGTTCCTCCATTTGTGCACTGTGGGAGTTAAAAAGAGGACAGGAGGGCAAGGTTTTTCTTTTCATCTGTGCGTGACGTCTTCCTGCTCTACCAAAGGTCACTGATTTTACATCCTGGTGTTAGATCAGATGCTGAGCTTATTTCTCAAATGGTCCTGTTTTTATGGACGGTGCGGAGTCGTGGATGTATATTGAGGGCTTACGCAAGTTCTTTTCTAGATTGGTATTCATCATGAGTAACTACATTAACTCATTTTATGACCGGAGCTCTGAGAACTTGAAAAACTGTGTGTTCTAATGCTGCATGCGCTTGGGGGATGTGCCTGTGCTCACAAACTCTGTGCCCCACATTAGCAAAGGATCTTGGATTTCCAGGACCTCCATTTTTCCATCTGCAAAAAGGAGAAAACGTAAGAAAGGATGTGATGCTTTTCTTCATTGGAATGCCTTGGAGACATTGTATGAGACATCGAAGTATTATGGAAGGAGGTCCAAACTTGAACGCCCAAAGTTAGCACATATTTATTTTACACCTATTGCACACTACAGATCCTCTAGGCATTCAGTACTATGATAGTGTAAATTCAAGTGATTTTAATTATCAGTCAGAGACAGACACAGTTAATCCTACCAAGAGGGAGCATCGTGTAGTACAAGAGGGCTGAAATGGTATTGGGGACCCCTGCCTTATGTTCCTTTTAGCTTGTGTATAACTTTGGACAAGTCACCTCACCCTTTCTTTCTTCCTTCCTTTTTTTTTTTTTTTTAAGATTTTATTTACTTATTTGACACAGAGAGAGACAGTGAGGGGGGAACACAAGCCGGGGGGAGTGGGAGAGGGAGAAGCAGGCTTTCTGCCAAGCAGGGAGCCCCAAGTGGGGCTCAATCCCAGGACCCTGGGATCATGACCTGAGCCGAAGGCAGATGCCCAACGACTGAGCGACCTAGGTACCCCACCTTGCCTTTCTGAACTTGGTCTGGCTAGGCTTTGGGGGACAGAAATGAGTTATGAAGATGGGGTGGGTAGGCATTGTTATGGGAACAAAGGAGAAGGAGAACAACACACCTCCAGAAGAACAGAAACTGGATGGTGGTTTTGATCCCGAGGCAGTCCCTAGGGGGCCTCTGCGTCTCCCTGTCTTGCTGCCCACTTGCCTCCATATCTATTCCAGAAAGTTTCCTTTATTTCAGCAGTGTGCACATCAAGCCATGTCAAGCAAGGTTTTGTTGAAAGGAAAGGTTCTTTTGCTGGGGAGAAAAATGATTTGAACCCATGCCATTCCATTGCATTATGTTGGCTTGCTCGTGGCTCTGGCCCATCCTACCTCGGTGCTACCAACCCTTCTCTAGCTTCACCCAGGGGAGTGGGTGAAGCAGGCCGGGGCAAGAAGTGGTGGAGACTGTGGCAAACTGAAGCCTCCCTGCCCTGTCTAGAGGGAGACGGGCTCTGGCACTAGCGCTCTGTGCCTGGGCGCGCTCGCACCATGAACAACACCTTTCAGATTTGTCAACGCCAGCTGAAAAATCCACGTTTTTGCATGAAGTGTTCTGATTCTTACATATCAGCAAGTAATCTAAAAAAATGTTGACACTATGGGGTTCAAAAAATATGCTACCTGTAATCTACATCTAGCTGGTCCACAGATGATGCAGCTTCTAAATCGAGAGTTTTGATAGAGTCATGACCTCCCAGCTTCTGTTCTGGATGCTAGCCCTGTGTGTGTGCACCTGTGTGTGTTTGCATTCCTGAAATGGAATCTGATTGGCCCAGTGTACCTTTTCCGGGCCAGAGTTGGTCACAGAGATTTGTTACAGAGTTAGGCTGCATTTGGGTTAGGTACCTCCCCTTGATCTTAAAGGGGCTGCCTAGGGCCTACCTTTTCAGCAGGGACCACGGTTCAGCCACCTTCCATTCCAGAGGCTGTTGCCATGGCAAGCTGCATACCTGTTATGTCTTCCAAAGACCTACAATTTTCATCTCCATAAATGAATGTGTAAATAGAATGATCTGTGTTGGTTTCTCCTAGCAAAATTCTGTTTCTTAAGGAAAGGCAATGTTCCTTTGGCATTTTGATAGAATTTTGGTAAAAGTGTGGTTGGTGACAAGTATAAGATACTGGTAGTCATAGTTATTAGAGAGAAGCTCTAATTTGATTTACAGCAAATATTGGCTACTTCTCATTTTAAGAAAACTCAGGTTATAAAATTCACAACTCTTTAGGTCTAGAAGAGACTTTAACCTCTTTAAACCTCCCTTCTGGTCCTTGAATACTCTTTTATGGCTTCCCCACCAAGCTGGCATCGCCTACATCGTGGATACTTTCCTAGGGAGCACACTTCCAGAGGGAGCCTCTTTTATCCCTGGATAGGCGTAGTGATTAAGTTTTTTTTCTTATTGCACAACACCCAACTCATCTTACCAGCACAGCATCAATTTGCTGAATGAATCCATTCACAGATTCATTCATAGGATATTTACTGGGTGCATACTATGTGCCAGGCACTGTTCTAGGATCTTGAACGATATCAATGAACAGGACAAATCCGTGTTCCCGTAGAGTTGATGTTTTGCCCTGGAAGTAGGAGGTGGTGGGAGATACATTTTCTAAAAAAAGTAAATTCTGTAATACGCCACAAGGTGATTGATGCAATGGACAAAAGGAAAGGTAGAGTCTAGTGAGGGGGACTGGGAGGGAGGAAGGAGTTACACCTTGAAGTAAAATAAGGTGGGCCTCCTGAACTCCTCGCCGATTTGAAGATGAGGGAGTTCAAACGCAGAATGAGTGTGCCCAAGTCTCCCCCCTTCCCGCAGCTCTGCGGACGTGACTCCTTTATCATTTTTCTGACCTGTGAGATAATAATAGTAATAATAATAATGGCCCAATTTCTGTTGAAATGAGGCAGATTCTAAGTGCTTTCTCCATACGAATTCATTACATCCTCATCGGGCCCTGAGGTCACTCCCACTTTTATCCTCATTTTCACAGGAGTCAGTTGAGGCACAGCATAGCTAACTAACTTGGCTAACATCGGGCAGCTAGTAACAGGTGGAGGTGGGATTCAAGCTTTGACCTTCTGGCTCTAGGCTTTGGCTCTTCAGACCTCCTCACAGCTGCCTTGAGGACATCCCTCGAGTCCCTGCCCCTCATGCTTTCCTTTCTCAGGCACATGCCTGGAGCCTAGAGCTTCTCCATGTGTGTGATTTCTGGGATGAGATTTAAGTCTCTTTACCACCCTGGGGTTGTACTGAGAACCCTTTAATATCATTGGACAAGTGGGGCTGGGGGAGCTTCATCAACCCCCCTCAAACCCCCTGCCTCGGGCACACCCAGACCAGCAACCCTTGCTTACATAGGTCTTGTAAGGTCACAGTGATCAAAATAAACATTTTTTCCCCTCAGTTTTGACATAAAAAGACACATCTTTTCTTCACAAAGGTCACTGTGGTTTCAAAGCCTAAGTGTGATGTTTGAGCGGGCAGCATTTTTAAAGTATTTCCTGCTCAACCATAGGGTGAAATTACACAAGCCAGTGAGTCCTGAACACAGCTGCCTCAAATTCTTACCACCTGCAAAAAGAAAAATAAAAAGGAAAGAAAAGAATTTTATGTTGTTTTTAATTTTGAGATTGTCTGCTTTTCTTTTGTTTGAACTCTGAGGGACCCTCCAATTCACGAAACCTTCAGCTGGAAAGAGAATCGGGGAGCTTTTAAAGGGGTTTTGCGAATCTAAGGGAGACTTCGCTGGAATTATATTTTCATTAATGCTCTTGAAACAACTGTTCCTGGAACCGGCCTGGGGACGGTTCCTTGAAACAACAGCGAAAGTCCCAGGCTCTCGGGGACTCTAGTGAGCCTTAGAAACAGTCCCATGGCTTCTTGGTAGAGTTTCCCTTGGTCGGGGGATGCGGCGGAGATCCCTTGGTGGAGGTTAGTGGGGGATCTCCTCTAGTGTGAGCTCTCTCGACCTGTTGCATCCTCCCAGGCTTTTCAAGTTAAGAGTTGGATTTCCTGAAATTGTTGATCTGGATGAAAGTGCAGGCGCCCCCTCCCCCTCTTCCCTCCCCAGCCAAGGGAGAGTCGCTGCAGGGGAGGAGGAGTAGGAGGGGCTGGAGGTGGGGTGGGGTGGGGGCCGCAGGAGAGAAACTAAAGCGATGAGCACCCGACAGGAAAAGTAGGAGGAGGAGGAGGAGGAGGAGGAGGAGAGGGAGGAGGCGGCCTTGAGAGGAGAGGAGGGAAACGTGTCACCAGCCCCGCTCGGGGAGCTCCGCGGCCGCGGCGTTCGTGGACCCATGCTGGCGGTCGGGAGGCTGGACTGGACCCCGCAGAGGCCAGCGCTGCGCGGGGAGGGAGGCGGAGGAGCCGGGCAGAGAGCGGCGGGAGAGCCAGCCAGGTCCCTCGTTGCTCGCCGGTGAGAAAACTTCTCGGGAAGACCGGAAACTTTGTCCTGGGCGCGGAGACTCGGGCGGAGGCGAGCTGCGGGTGTGAGCAGCTCGAGGTGACTCAGCCCCGGGACCCCAAGGGGGTGAGTGGGGAAGTCCCGGGGAGGGGCTGGAGTTGTCCGCTCAGCGACCGCACGGGATTGAGCACGAAATCGCCGCGCACTCTGCGCACAGACTGGCGGTGCACGGCCCGGGGGGCTCGAGGAAAGCGTCATATTTGGGGGTAACCGGATGGGGACCCCAGCACGGTGCAGGATCCTCAGATCCCACGCAGCAGGACCGAGGCGAGCTGACTGGCGCCACCCGGGGCGGGGCGGGGGAGAAAGCCGTGCGGCTTAGCGTGGGATGGGGGGATGCCGCCGACCGCCTGACCCAGGCTGTGCCAGGAGATCAAAAAAGAAAGTTTGCTAGTTTGCCTCTCCCGTTCTCCCTGAGCCGGAGGCGGCAAATCTGAAGAGCTGCCCCGGCTGGGGCGCGGGCGATCGGGCGCCCCGAGACAGCCCATCTTTTCCTCCCGTCCCCCTTTTGCAGAGGCAGGCGTGGGAGGGAGGGCAGGGAGACCAGCCGCTTTGTCCCGCGCTCGGCTGGGCTCCGCCGACTGGGGCGGGCCGGGGCGCAGCCCACGAGACACCCGGCTGGGGCGGGCGGCTCATCGGCGCTGGCTGCACCCCTGTTCCGCGCCGGCTTTCCCGCCGGCCCTCCATTTGGCAAGGCTTTCGCCTGCGCGCCTACTGTGCGCAAGCTGGGGGCCCACCGCGCGCAGGGGGCGCCCCGGAGCCCCGGCCCCCCCGCGGCCCCGACCCTCCCTCCCTCCCCCGCCCTCGGCCCCTGTTCCCGAGGGCGGGCGCCCCGGGTCACATCAGGCTGTGTGCTTGCAAACTGTGCTTCAGGAATCGGCTCTGGGGTGCCTCCCCGGTAGGCAACAGGGTTTTGTCCCTGCCCCTGCCCTCGGTCACATGCCGCCGCCTCTTCCTCCGCGGTGCCGGGAGCCCGCGTTTTGTTTGTCAGCAGTAAGGCGGGGAGTATTTATAGACGCCGCTGCAGTCCGGCGGTGTGCAAGGTTTCAATTACTGCGATGCGCCCCACAAGATGGAAGGCTCACGCGCGGCTGCTCAGAGGCACATCTGCTTCCGAGACCCGCATTTAAAGGCTCTGGGCGGGTCTCTGGGCATCCCTGCTCGGGTGGAGTTCTGGAACCTGTTGTCCACGGGATCCGTGCAAAATGGCCCACGAGAAGGACCAAAGAGGTCGAGGGCACTAACAGTCCTTACTGCCCCTCCAAAGGGTACTGTTGATCAAGCCTTGAATACTGCCCTTTTTGACCTCTCTTTGGTGACCCTGACCACCGTGTGCTGCTGTCCTGACATTTCATTGCTCTACGCGCTGCACCATGTCTTGGGTTCTGAGTTTTGGTAAATTGCACTCTGATGGAAGGCGCTGTTCTTGACACCATGAAGCAGCAAGTGGGTCAGGAGGGGAAATGGAGCTTGCAGAGGCTAATTTAGCCACAGTTTCAATGTAAGCCCCTGGTGAGGTTCCCGCCAATCGATCGAGAAAGGTGCAGTGGGCGGTCCTCTCTGTGGAACCTAGTCTCAGTGTTGAAATTTTCTAACCCACTCAGCTTGCCCTCGAGAGCCTATTCTATAGCACATAAAGGGAAAAATGCTTGAGCAGTCCACAAAATTGTCTTCTGTTTCTCCAACCCCAACCATTGGCCTTTTGGTATTTTATTGATGCTCCTGACAGCCTGAATCATGAGTAGTGTAAAAAAGAAAGACGTTAGAAACGAGCTGGTCCAACTGGCTTATTTCTCCAGGGCTCAGTTTAGACTACCTTGTTTCTTAATGAGGAGACCTCATTTCTTTCAGATCCAGAGACTCATGGATTTATTTCAGGGGGTGAGATTCAATAATGATTGTTATTTGAACATTATGAAAATGTTCCTTTATTTAGAAAAGGAGCAAGGGAGGCAAACACTCCTTGAGTTCTTATTATGTCTTAAACTTGGCCCTAAGGGACATTGATAACAGTGTATAATCTGCACGGAAACAGTGATGAGGTAGGGATTCTTATGTCCCCATCACTATAATGATGATCCCACTGAGGCTTTGGACAAACTAAGTGGTTTGTCCCCCCTCGTGCGCACACGCGCACACACACACACACACACACACAGGGGGTAGAGCTGAGGGTGGGTCTGGGTCTGTTATTCCAGGCCTTCAATGGGAGCCAGTCCTGGAGATCTTCCCCTTCAGTTTGTTGTTCCTCAGTTGTTGACTAGATCATCTTTTAGTTGAGTAACTTGGTGGCTTCTTCTTTCTTATTTTTTCTCTATGTCACACAGTGCCACAGGATGGCTCAATTATTGAAGGGGAAAAAAAAAATCCTAATCTTGTATTTAGAAAACTGTTACTCTGGTAACCTGAAAATTTCGTGCTGGTAGTCCAGACCTAACTGTCATCATCTTCAGTTTGCTCACTGACAGTGTAGGTGCAAGATTTAAGCCATTTATCTGTAGAAAATGGAATTATCAGGACTTTGTGGATTTCGTGATTATTTTTCTGCCCTGATTACTTCCTGTGGTCATTCCTTTTGTAGAGTCCTTGTACAAGGTCAAGTGTACTGAAATCTTTCTTGAATTGCAGCCTTTTTCCTTCTGATGGTCGTTGCAGAGCTAGGCCAATACAGAATTGATTTTTTTTTTTAAGATTTTATTTATTTATTTGACAGAGAGGAGAGAGATCACAAGTAGGCAGAGAGGCAGGCAGAGGGAGAGGAGGAAGCAGGCTCCCCACCCAGCATAGAGCCCGACGCACGCGGGGCTCGATCCCAGCACCCTGAGATCATGACCTGAGCCGAAGGCAGAGGCTTAAACCACTGAGCCACCCAGGTGCCCCAAATACAGAATTGATTTGAGAAGTAGAGTGTGAGCCCCTCTGAGAGATCCCTACTCTGTTTAGTGCTTGTCATCAAAAGTTTGTTCCCTAGGGCTGCCTCCTCTATATGCAAATGTGTAAAGTAATGCTTAGAGACCGAATAATTTGTTAACAAGTCAGTGTGAATATCTCAATTGCTGAAGGTTGAGAGTACAACATTTTGGGGGATTTTGTGCTGGGTTAGGGATTCAGGAACAGAGAGCGTGATATCCTGATAAACAGAAGGCAAGGGAAGATTCCTCTTTGGAGCCAGGAAGGAGGTTGGGAGTATAAATGGTGCCAAGCGATGATGAGACATCAGAGGTGAACTCAAGTTAATGAACGTTTTTCTCAAGGACTGGGGATCCAAGGTTTACTTTGAAACTTGTGCAGTTAAAACAAACAAGCCAACGTATTTCTTGGGCAGCTCTTGGGAGCCGGGTACAGCCATGGTGATGTCATTTGAGCCTCTCAGCAATCTGAGCAGGTGAATATTCTTTTCCCTGTTTTAAGATGTGAAAACAGAGACTCGAGAGGTTAATTCCTTTCCTGACGAAGATCCGGTAACTTAAGCACCTTGTGCTTTCCAGTACGTTTTGATATCTACCCTTGAAGGCCTTCAGTGAAAAATCCAGGGCGCCGAGTACTCGAGAAAGTCCTGGTGGTTCACATGGCCATTTCTGGATTAGAAGTGGGTACCTGAGCAGTGTGGGAGCTCTAGAAATGAGGGGCGAGGAGGTGGGGGAGCAGTGGAGGAGCTGAAGGGACCGGCTGGATAATTCTGACAGTTGTTCGTGCAAGAAGGAGAGAGGCCCTACAGACACTTTGGGTGTAGAGAATTAGTAGCCTTGGTCTGGCAGGGGATGGCTGTCACATCCTAAAGCAAGACCTGGCAATTGGCCTGCCATGGGAGGTGCCCAGAGGGGGACAGCGGGGAAGGAAGGACCCCTACCTCCCTCAGAATACCTTCTGTGGTGATGATGCCTGGTTAAAATCCCCAGTTTATAGGCAATATATATTAGGGAGCTCATGAGCCCTGTTTTCATTTTAATTGGACTTGGCCATTTGTGGTAATAGTCGCCCAGTCTCTGTCTTTAAATACTCTTTTCTTATGCTTTGCCAGTTTATGGCCTTTGTAGATCAATCCTTGGATTTCATTTAGAGGAGAGAGAGGGAGGGCAAAAAAAAAAAAAAAAAAAAAAAAAAAACCAGCAAAGGTTAGTGATTACCTAAATTGGATTAAGTTCTGTCTAGCAGCGTTTAAAGAAATGTTGCTTGCTCTCTAATTACCATCAACTAGGAATTTAAACGGTCTATTAAATTTAAGCTGACTTTTTTTTTTTTTGTGGTAATCCACAGTAGTTCTAGTTCTAACATATTCTGGGGTTTTGGAGGCTTTTTATATTCTTTCCATGTGTAGAGGGCGTTCTCTTCTTCCGCACCTTTTAAAAATATTACATTTCTCCAGCAGGATAATAAATGATGTGATTATATACTGGCTTCATTGAAAAGCAGAAGCTCCTAGCCAGGTACATTCGGCTGTCAGCCTCTGGAAAGCAAGCCGGCGAACTGAAGTTCTTTGTCGGAAATTTAGGGACACCTGTGTGAAACTTTGGAGCGTGGAGTAGGACTAGCTCCTTTATCTTTGTAGTAAAAGGATAGGCCTATAATGAACATCAGCCCCTTTACTCTGTGCTTGAGCTTTGAATCAAAATTAAAACCAGTTTGCCAAAGGGGAAGGTGTGTGCGCTTTGGGGCTGGGACTAGCGTTAAGCAAGTAAGGCACCGAGGGTATAAGCACGAAGGGCATGACCCTAAGAGACAGCACCTCACTTGCCTGGTCCTCTTCGGGGCCCTGGTGTGCAGATGGATGGCCTGTGCCCAGAGGGTTTGACCATGGGAAAATATGGTCAACACTTCACCCCAGCCACTGCCCAAAGAACCCATCATATGATTTATTTTGCGTATAATCGCGTGCTACCTGAAAGGGTTTCATTCTCTTTCCTCCGCCTCAGTTTTGGGGTACAAATATGTGATTTTTCCAGTGCATTCATCCGTGTCCTGGTTTCGCCTTAGCTGGTTGCCAGATGCCTGCGGCACCCCCCAGTTTCTCGCTCCTCCTTACTGTTACAGG
Organism: Procyon lotor; assembly: GCA_028646535.1. NCBI lineage: Eukaryota > Metazoa > Chordata > Mammalia > Carnivora > Procyonidae > Procyon > Procyon lotor. The sequence continues at coordinate 18,278,533 of CM053613.1, read as the reverse complement.
ACTGTCTCTGGCTTGGCTGGTTCTTGGTGACCCAGGCTGGGTTCTGTGTTTTGTTGAAGGCATCTGTGACAGCAGTAGGTTGTTAGGTTTTTAGCAGATACCAGGATTAAGGGACCACTTCGGGCTCCCTTGTTGAGGAACTAGAGTATATGTAGCTTGAGCTGAACCTGGGAGGATGCCCGAAAGAAGCATTTGTTTTTGTCTTCTTCCGGAGGACTGGGGGCAGGAATCCAGCCAGGGCTGTGATGTGCGTATTATTCCGAGCTGAGCTGCCTCAGACCCTGTTACAACCTGCTCGTGACCTCAGCTGCGTCAGTCCTCAGCGGAAACCCATTAACGCTTGCTGTCTAATTCCACACACTCCTTTGGAACTCGGTTCACTGTCATTCCCCACATGCCTTTCGGGGACATCAGCTGGGGCCATCAGTTTGGGGAATTATGCTGCAGTGCACCAGCTGCCCAAGTCCCCCCACCATGGAGCTGCGTGACCCCTTCACTGTGAAGTATGTGGAGGCAAAATTGGTGGGTAAACAAAGTAATCCCTTAGTGTTCTGACAAAAGTTTTAAAAATTACTGACCAATAGGGCAATTGATTATTTTCAAGACACCCTGAAAGGTGTCAGTATCAGCTTTGCAGAGAGAGGAGCTGTTGAAAGAGTCCAACCCGGAGACAGCACAGGTCAAGGACTTGAGATCTGGAATCTGGTCTCGACTCTGCCGTAGGTGAGCTGTTGGGGGCAAGTTGCTCTGGGCCTCAGTTTTCCTAACTACAAAATAATGGGATTGGTCCTCCGCTGTTTAAAATGTAACAACGATGAGACTTGATATCGAAACTGCAGGTTTCCAGCTTTATTTTTTATTTTTTTAAAGATTTTTATTTATTTGACAGAGAGAGACAAAGTGAGAGAGGGAACCCAAGCAGAAGGAATGGGAGAGGGAGAAGCAGGCTTCCTGCTTGAGCAGGGAGCCCGATGCGGGGCTCCATCCCAGGACTCCGGGACCGTGACCTGAGCCGAAGGCAGACACTTAACGACTGAGCCACCCAGGCGCCCCAGATTTCCAGCTTTAAAGGAAAAAAAAAAAACAAAAACACAACAAAAAGACCAGATCCTCTAGTGGGGTGGTGTTCCCTGCCTGGGCCCTGATAAGAATCACGTTTCTTGGGGCACCTGGGTGGTGCAGTGGGTTAAGCCTCTGCCTTCAGCTCAGGCCTTGATCTCAGGGTCCTGGGATCGATCTGAATCCCGAATCGGGCTGTCTGCTCGGCAGGGAGCCTGCTCCCCACCCCCACCCGCCCGCCTCTCTGCCTACTTGGGATCTCTCTGTCAAATAAATAAATAAAATCTTAAAAAAAAAATCAAGTTTGCCATCCTGGCTTCAGGCCTTCTTGTCTTTGTCTTTAATCACGATCAAATTCTTTTTCTCTCTTCTAGTTTCTTAGTTACTGGTGGGACTACATCTGGCTCATCTTTGTGTTCAGCATAGTAGATGCTCACGAAATAGTTGTTGAAATGTGATTTTTTTTTTCATCTTGTCCTTGTCTATCACAAATGAACAAAATTCTCAAGCTTCTGAAAGGCTTACCTACTACGAAAGCTTGTGTTTCCTTCCCTGCATTGCCTTTCTAGGTTCCAGCGTCCGTGTTCTTTAGAGTAACTGGCAAGAAAATGGAGAACCCTTAAATTTCACTTGACCTCTTAATAGGTTTGCCTTTTTTTTCTTTCTTTCTTTCTTTTTTTTTTTTTTAAAGATTTTATTTATTTGACAGAGAGAAACACAGCGAGAGGGAACACAAGCAGAGGGAATGGTAGCAGGAGAAGCAGGCTTCCTGCCAAGCAAGGAGCCCCATGCGGGGCTCAATCCCAGGACTCTGGGATCATGACCTGAGCCGAAGGCAGACGCTTAATGACTGAACCACCCAGGTGCCCCCCTTTTTTTTTTCTTTCTTTAAGGTTTTTATTCATTTGTCAGAGAAAGGGAGAGCGCGAGCAGGGGGAGCCACAGGCAGAGGCAGAGGGAGAAGCAGGCTCCCCGCTGAGCAAGGAGCTCGATTCGGGACTCGATCCAAGGGTCCTGGGATCATGACCTGAACTTAACAGACTGAGCCACCCAGGTTTCCTTTAATAGCTTTGCCTTGTAACTAGAACAGATGACTTACCCTTCTGCCTCAATCTTGTCTCCACTGCCTATCTTCCAAGTATGGTTGTCAGCTTGCATTCATAACGAGACTTGGGGAGTATTTCTGGCGAGACCCTGAGCCCCATGGAAGCAGCTAGTTTATTCTTCCTTATCCTCTATGCTTCTTCTTCTCAGATCCTGGCACACGCTGGACCTCCTAATGTTTGGTTGTTGAATGAACTTGAAGTGACCCCATGATCTCCATGAAGTGATCGGATCCCAGGAACCTCTTTAGTTTTCTGCGTCTCTATTCAGTGCTCTCTATAGTTGGCTATGGGACACAGAGAGAAGTTTCCTTTCCCTTGATCCCGGTTTCTCATGAAAAGAAAAAGTCACCCTGCTCTTTTTTTTTTTTTTTAAATAGTATTTTATGTATTTATTTGACAGAGAGAAACACAGCACGAGAGGGAATATAAGCAGGGGGAGTGGGAGAGGGAAGCAGGCTCCCCACTGAGCAGAGAGCCCGATGTGGGTCTCGATCCCAGGACCCCAGGATCGTGACCTGAGCCGAAGGCAGATGCTTAACGGACTGAGCCACCCAGACGCCCCCATGTCACCCTGTTCTCGAAGTGGGAGGGGGAAGCTCATTTTTAACAAATAGCACAGGTTAACCTGGAGCACATTTCCCCACACTGAAAATCCTTGTTGTCTGCCACACGGTAGCTTTGGAGCACCGGGTCACCCACCAGGGTTTTAGACGGAACATGTCAGGAGTGTAATTGCTCACGTGACGGTTAGCCTCGGCGACCGCTTCTGTCTAGACGTTCCTGTGTATCGTCTGGTGGGCCCCACAGAATCGCTCTGGAAGGCATCTGTGGGCCACACCCTCACAATTTGCACTCCAGGAAACTCGATCCTTAACGTGGGGCTCACAGATGAGTAAAGAAGATGTGTGGTTATTCCCCCACGGTTTTGCTGGACTTGTCCCAGAGGAGGGGATTTTTTCTGGTGATTGCACAGCGGTTTGCAGGCCAGAGCGAGGGCGATGGTCTGATGAAGTCATGACTGCTAGGCGGCCCGAGTCGTCAGCGCTTTGAGTCCTCTGGGCACTGAGAAGGCACGGCTAGACAGAGATAAGCACTTGAGCTTGCATCCTGTTTGCGCTAATATCTCCTGTTGCCGAAATTCACCTTCTCGGGACTCTTCTGTCTGCATCGGTTGCCAGCAGAGAGCTGAGAAAATCGTCTCATTCTTCCTGTGGGGCCTTTTCCGTGGTCGGAACTTGACCCTTCACATTTTCTTGTTTGTGGGAGTGTATGTCCCCCGCTGGCTTTTGTCTCCTAAGAGTTGCGAAGGAGTTTGGGCCTTAATCAAAACAAAGGCACGGCTCTGACCCCAGGCACCTCTCCCGGCCTGTCTGTAGGCTCCATGCCCCCCGCACACAGACCCAGGCGTCCTGGCCTACGCAGCCATGTTCCCGCGGACCCCGGTTCAGTCATCTGGGGAGAGAATTTTTCTGGTCCCTCAGCAGCGGGAAGGCTGCTCTGCCGGGTGGCCCAGATGTCCACGCATCACTCCATCATTCAGAGATGTTTACCTAGTACGTACCCAGCACCATGCTCGCAGCAGGACGCTGCAGGGGATGGGCCGGGTCTCGGGCTTTGAGGAACTTACATGCCATCGGGGCTCGTCAGTGAACAAGTAAACAAACACGATGACCTCACAAGCTGACGAGGGCCCTGAGAAAACGGAGCCTCCTTCCCGTGAGAGACAGACTGTGCCAGGCAAGGAGCCGGCGATGGCATGCATGAAGGGAAGCCACAGGTGTTGGTGACCTCCCACCTCTGCGGGTGGCAGATGTGAGGGTTGCTTAAACCACAGCGGTTAGGAGCTCAAGCCCTGGAATCAGGTAGGATCTGACACTTGGGCCTTCTTCCTCATCTTCTGACTTTAGACAAGTTAATCCCCGCGTGTCAGTTTCTTCATCAGCAACATGGGAAGGTTAAACCCGCCTTGTTAGTTTTGAGTGGAGATGACCTGAGATGACCTGGAAACAGGCGTGGCCCTGTCCTGGCCATCGAGGTCGGCCCCTGATGGAAGCCAGTATATTCTTTTCAGTGATAAATAGAGTAAGATAGTCATGGTGGGGGATTCGCAGGATGGTCTCTGTGCTCTTGAATACCCACTTCCGACTCGGTTTCCATCTGGTGGGGTGTGTGGGGGTCAGATCTAGCTTCCTGCGCCGGCTCGGTGGGTCCTGTTTGCTGTGGGTTTCTTCTCACCACCCCCCATGTGCTCCTGGCTCGCCCTGTTGGGAGAGTGTGTCTGTAATATGAAGGGAGCTCGTGGTTCTAGGACAGAGTCAGTGAGGGGGTAGGACTGAGATCGAGGTCAGCCAAAGGAAGTGGTAGGTGGGGGCTGGTTCCAGGTTTGCGCCCTGTCGGGGGGGGGCATGGCCACGCGGCTCGTCTCTCAGAGGCACTCAGTTCCGTAGGGCAGTCAGTGAAGGTAGGGGCCGAATGCAGAGCTGGCGATGCCCAGGGACTCGTGGCCACCGGCTAGGACGGACTCTTCATCGACTGGTAAGCCCAGGCAGACCTCAGGAGGGGAAGCGACTTGCCGAAGCCCACAGTGGCTGGTATGTGGAGGCTTACATCACACCTGACAGAGGCCTGGGGAAGGATGTGAGCAGGCTGGTGGTCAGAGCTGTGATGGGATAAAATAAAGGTCCCGAACCTCTTCATTAGGCCCCTAAAATGTGAGTGGGCTTGGTGAGTCTGTTGCCGACACTTTTAAGTCACATGATTTTTCATTTAAAAAAAAAAAAAAAACACCTGGATTTTTGGCATCTGCTGGAAAATTCAGATCTGGCAAGATGTGAGCTTGTGTCCTGAGGTGGCAAAAGCCAGACTGGATTGAGGAGGGGCTGTCTGTGTTAGCCGGACAGGTCCTGCCCGCCGTCTGTCATGTTCTACTTAGGACGGCCAGTTTGCGGAGCGTGGGGCAAAAAGGGAAAGAAATGGGTCTTCCTTTCATTTTCTTTTTTCTCTTCCAGGTTTGTTTTTCTGACCTGTGTGTCCCTATACAAGGCAGCTCCTCTTGTAGAATAAGTGAAGAAATAAATTTGTGTTGAATGAGTGAATGAACTATAACGGATCACTTATTTGGGATCAGAAGCCAAGTTCGAATCCTCACTTTTTCCAAGCAGCCTAGTGACTTTGAACAAATTAATAACCCTTATGTTTTGTCTGTCTTTTGTGGGGGAGGGTGGGAAGCGGCACTGTTATTTTTACTTATTTATTTGAATACATCGTATGTTTTCATGTTTCAGAATTCAAAGGTGCAAACAGGTTTGCAGAGAAAAGTCTTCCCTGTGTCCCTGTCACTCAGCTCCTTTCCTTGGGGGAAGCAGGTGTTATGGATTTCTGGCTTGTCTTCCCAGAGATACTTCATGCTGTGCAACGAAATATGTAAATTCTCTTTTTGTCTTCTTTTACTCAGATGGTAGCGTAATATACACACGATTCCGTGTTTAGCACACTTTCATTCGGATGGGAGGTTACGCCCATCAGTACATAATTTTCCCGTTCGTTCTTTGAACCCGGGTGGGACACCCGGGTTCCCATAGCCAGTCCTCTGTTGCTGGGCATCTAGGTTATTTCCCTTCTGCTGTGGTCGTAAAGAAGGCGGTGGTAAAAATCCTGGTGATGTAAGTCACTTGATGTGCTTGGAGTAAAATTTCTGGAAGTAGAATTACTAGGTCAGAGAGCACAGCCTTTGTCCCTGGGGCAGATCTTGTCAAATTTCCATTCCTAGCAGCCACCCCGTACTGCTGGCCTTCCAGCGATGTGTGGCAGTGCCTGTTGCCCCGTACCCTGGTCATAGGTCATCTCTTGGAAACTGCGAGGGTTTTGTGAAGAACACGGTGTGTTATGAGCATACTAACACTAGCTATAATTTGAGGAGGGGGCCTTGGACTGGCCAAAGCTATGATCTAGGTTATCTCATGGAGGTGCGTACCCCACTCTTTTGAAGATAAGAAAGCTTTATTTTTTTTTTTCTTTTAAAAATTTTATTTGTTTATTTATTGGAGACAGAGAGAACACAAGTAGGGGGAGTGGCAGAGGCAGAGGGAGAAGCAGGCACCCCGCTGAGCTGGGAGCCCGATGCAGGGCTCAATCCCGGGACCCCAGGATCATGACCAGAGCTGAAGGCAGATGCTTAACTGACTGAGCCACTCAGGCACCTCTGAAGATGAGGAAACTGAGTCATTTACTCAGGTTACCCAGATAATTAATTGCAGAGGTAGGATTTGAACCCAGATTTCTTAGATCTCAATATCAAAATATTTCATACAGTAAAGCCTTGTGTGATTTTGGGTGCTGGTGTTCTCAGCTGACAGGTACGTACCGTTCCCGAATCTCCCAGTAGTAGTGCCTCTCATGGGGCTGGTTCACTTGCTCATTCCTCAAGTGTCTGCAGAATTCCTACGCCTGGGAACAAGATAGACAGAGTCCTTGCCTTCACAGACCTCACAAAAATAATAAGAACTAATTCCATGGTCCTTTATGAGGTGACAGGACAACAAAGGGGGTGAGAAGGGTGTTCTGTGGGGTCATGTGACCTAATCAAGAGTGAGGAGGAAAGAGAGCTCTCTGAGCTAGTAAAAGATGGGTGATAAAAGGTCTGTGGGTTTGAGCCTGGAGAAGTGGATGGGAAGTATTTCACACAGAGGGCATCGTATATGCAAAGGTCCTGAGGCAGGGAAGAACAGGTAGTGTTGGAGGAAATGAAAGAAGGCCAGTGAGCTGGGGTGCAGAGTGGCAGGAGGTGAGAGTATGAGGATGGGGTTTAGGGATTTATTCTCAGAGCTATGGGAAGCCTTCAAAGGCATGGAAGCAACAGAGTGACATGGGCACCAAGGGTCCTGCGCGGTGGGGTTCTTGTCATAAGCCGTATGACCTTAGACAAGATAAACATTGGGCACATCCATTTCCTTCTCTATAAGGTGGGGATGGTAACAGCACACAGAGGCTTTCAAACATTTTGACTGTTACATACAGTATGAAATAGATGATTCATTTAGACTCCGTGCACATGAGCACGTATATGTAATATACCTGCATCCCCCAAATGTGACTCACTCTGATACTTTCTGTCCTCATCTATTAAGGGTTTTGGCCAAGACCCCTACGTTCACGTTGGAACCACTAAGAGAATATATCAATTGTGTTTCTTTTTTTTTTTTCTGAGTCAATTTTAGCCTTTATTTACTTAGTTTTGTTTTTGTTTTTCTTTTTTATTTTTAAATTTAATTTTTTCAGTGTTCCAAGATTCACATATTGCATGGAGCACTGGGTGCGGTGCATAATCAATTGTGTATTTCACAGCGGGCCCTGGGTAAGCGGAGCTGTCACTCTCCTCACCAGCATTACCATCAAGATGACTCTGGCGGCGACCGGAGCAGACTGGTCAAATCCTGACGGTGCTGAAGGACGCTGGCCTTTCATCTCTGTGTTCGGGTCCCAGGGAAGGAGCTGCCCCCGGGGCCTCCTGGCCGCAGGAGCTCCTGAGGGGGACGTGTAAATTGGGTCTTCCCTACAGTTTCCCTGGGAACTGGCCTCTCCTTGTTTTCTGGGCAGTCATATCCGACTGTGTTTTCTCAGTTTTCTTTGACTTCTTTGTTACTTACCCTCAGAATGGCTTTTTCCTGGAAGCCTCAGAGTCATTATAAGCCACTCACTTCTTTATTTTAAGTTGGGCCATGGTTCTACTTCCCCTTTTTAGAGTTCAGGGTTGGAGCCTGAGTAGAACCGATTTGCATTTTCTACTATGCGCACTGCCTTCCTCGGCCCCCTGGGCTGGCCTGCAGGCCTGGCCACTGGGAGGACAATGTGAGACACCACGGTTTTTTTTTCCCTTCCAAGAAACCTGTCTTGGATCCTGTGTGTGGAGGTTTTCAAAGAAATCCCTGTGCAGTGAGCCGGGGGAGCAAGGCTGGTGAGCGTACCCAGGAGCCTGGTAACCCCCACAGCCCTTCATGTGTCCAGGACCCCAGCTTTCCAGAGAACATAAGCACCCACCACTTACCCGTTTAAATCCTTTTAGAAGTACACGTCTCTAAATGTTAACTGGTCCTTCATGGGAGAAGAGCCGTCGAAACACTGGCTTCTTTAACTCTGAGACGTTAGGCAAGGAAGTTTTCGTGATGATGATGGTGATGGTGTTGGTGGTGGTTGTGACTGAGTTGTGTGCCCCCCAGCTTTGTATGTTCAGAACCTAGCTCCTGGTACCTTCGAATGTGACTGTATCTGGAGGTAAGGTCTTTAAAGAGGTGATGAGGGGCACCTGGGTGGCTTGGTCGGTTAAGCGTCTGCCTTCAGCTCAGGTCACCATCCCAGGGTCCTGGGATCAGGTTCTGCATCGGGCTCCCTGCTCGGTGGGGAGTCTGCTTCTCCCTCTCCCTCTACCATTTCACCGCCCCTGCTGGCTTGTGCTCTCTCTATCTCTCTGTCAAATAAATAAATAAAATCTTAAAGAAAATAAAAATAAAGACGTGACCGAGTTAAAGTGAGCCTGTTAGGTGAGCCCTGATCCAGCCTGACTGGTGTGCGTATACAAAGAGGAAATTTGGACACACACACAGAGCTCGACATACACAGAGGGAAGGTGGTGATCTGTAAGCCAGGGAGAGGGGCCCCGGGAGAAACCAACCCTGCCGACACCTTGACCTTGAGCTTCTAGCTTCCAGAACTATGAGGAAATTCATTTCTGTTGTTTATGTCACACAGCCTGTGGGCTTTGGTTGCAACAGCCCCTGGGCTGGTTATCACAGTGCTGGTGGCGGTGGTAATAAAAATCCAGCATAGGTGGCATTTCTCCATTAGAAAGGACGAATATCCAACTTTTGTATCAACATGGATGGGACTGGAAGAGATTCTGCGGAGTGAAATAAGTCAAGCAGAGAGAACCAATTACCTAATGGTCTCACTTACGTGCTGAGCATAAAGAAAAACATGGAGGGCATGATGAGAAGGAAGGGAGGGGTGAATGGGGGGAAACCAGAGGGGGAGATGAGCCATGAAAGACTGTGGACTATGAGCAACAAACTGAGGGTTTTGGAGGGGAGGGGAGTGGGGGTTGGGCGAGCCTGGTGGTGGGTATTGAGGAGGGCACATATTGCATGGAGCACTGGGTGTGGTGCAAAACAATAAATCTTGTAACACTGAAAAAATAAATAAATAAAAATTTTTTTTTTTTTTAAAGAATAGGTGGCATTTATCAAGCACTTGCTGTATACCGGGACTATTCTAAGCCTTACTTGAGTCATCTCTTTCACCCCTCATACCAATCTTGAGTCACCTACGGGGTCAGACAGTAAGTGATGGCACTTAGCCCGGTTCTGGCACCTTTTACTCAGAACCTTCACTACACCTGCGTGTCGCCCCTAATAGTTCCTGGATCCCTGTCAGGTTACTTCCCAGCTCCTCTTTCTCATCGCCACAGGTCTCCAAAGTCACTCTTCCTGTTCCCCAATTTGTCCACATGTAGAGACTGCAGTCAGAGTGGTCCCAGGCCACACTGGGAGTATATTCATTTCTCGTGGCTGCAATGAGAAATTACCCCAACCTTGGTGGTTTCAAACAGCATCTAGGTGTTCTGTCGTAATTCCGGAGGTCAGAAGCCCAGAAGCAAGGGGTCACAGGGCCGTGCTCCTCCGGGGGCGCTGTGGGAGAAGCTCCGTCTTTCCCCTTCCAGCTGCTGCCTGTGGCCGCTGGCACCTTCTGCCTTCCTGTTGTAAGGATACATGTGACGGCATTTGTGGCCCACCTAGCGAATCCAGGGTGAGCTCCTTCTCTCAAGATCCTTAACGGAATCGCATCATTTGCCATCTAATGTAATATTCACAGCTCCCGGGGACTACAAAGTGAGTATATCTCTGGGGCACCAGGTTTCCTGCTGGTCACCGTCAGTGAGCAGCAGAATGTTCCTCGATGCCAGGCTTGCCTGATTCCAGAGCCACTCGTGGCCGCTCATCCTTGGCAGCTATGGCCATGACACCTCCTAGCTCCCTTTCTGCTGCGCTGTTTGTGGCTAGAGCGGCACTGGGTGTCAGAGGCACAGGGTCCTTGAGACTGGCGGGTATGTTCATTCTTTGCAGGAACGAAAAACTAGAAGTCACCAAAACGGGGACTGGTTACGTCAAGTATTGGTATCTCCTAAATGGAATAAAGGAACCATTAAAAGTAATGAAGTAGATGAGTATACAGTGAGATGGGAAGATGGCCATGATGTCTTAAGAGGAAAGAACAGATTACCCATTTTTATTCAGATATTGTGTGGACACGTGTGTATGGCATTAAAAATTACATTAAAATAAGTTTCCTCATCATGTTGGCCCCGTCGGCAGTGCTCCCTGGCCACGTGGCTAGTAGCTACCACCTTGGACCGCACCGACCTAGAACATGTCAGTCCCTCAGCAAAGTCTGGGCAGAGAGCTTTTTGACACTGAGTGTCCAGAGTAAGGCCTTTTTCACTTTGTATAGACTCATGTGCACGTTTACCTTTTTTTTTTTTTTTAAGATTTTATTTATTTGACAGAGAGAGAGAGAGTTCACAAGCAGGCAGAGAGGCAGGCAGAGAGAGAGGGGGAAGCAGGCTCCCTGCTGAGCAGAGAGCCCGATGCGGGGCTCGATCCCAGGACCCTGAGATTATGACCTGAGCTGAAGGCAGAGGCTTTAACCCACTGAGCCACCCAGGCGCCCATGTTTACCGTTTTTATGGTAAGTAAATAGGTGCGCTGTTATCAGAAAAATAGGAACACAGGGTTTCCAAGGTAACATCCTTTTTCTTAAGCAGGTAGAATTTTATCATTGTTTATGATGCGTGTATTCGTGCGTGTGTATAAACTCCTTTTTTCGTACGTTGCATAATGAAAATATTTTAACATACAGAGGGGGAAAAGAAGAATATCCTGGCAGGACAGGCTTGTGGTTGGAAGACTTGGGGTCAGATCTGGTTCCCTGCCCTAGCTGCCTCCCAGCTGTGGCCAAATCACGTAGCCTCAGTTTCCTGATCTGGCAGGATCCCTAGTCCGCCCGCTGTGCTGGGTTAGGGTGAGATTTACGAGTGTGGTGATATGTGGAAACGCTCTGAAACTGAGGGACGGCCACACAGAGGTGAAGGGTCAGTAAATAAGTACATTGCCCGAGGCGTGAGGGGGCAAGGCCTCAGCACTCTGTGACCACGATGGCGGCTTGGAGGCCTTGCGTCCTCCTGAGCAGACTGTTTCCCCGATGTCAGTAAGGTTGCCAGAAACAGGGGGAAGTGTTGCTGTATTTCCACTGCTATCATTGCTTGGAGATTTAGAGATAACAAGTTATCTTGTTTATTTAACAAGCGCTTATATAGCTGTTTGCCACGACCTATCCTCTAAGTGTTTTACAAAGACGTACTCATTTCATCCACCTACAACGCTGAGGTAGTCACTGTGAGCGTGCTCATTTCATGCAGAAGGATATCAAGGCTCAGAGAGGTCAAGTGACTTACAGAGGTCACGCAGCTGGTGAGGAATGGGGTGTCTAACTAAGGCAGTCCACACTTTCTCTTTTCTTCCCTTCTCCTCACGGCTCCTCTTGGCCCCGTCAGATGTAGTCATAGAGTTCCTTCTGTCCATTTATCTGTCACAGGGGATGAGATTTAAGTGGAAATGAAATCTTGTGAGTAGATTTTCTTGCCTGAGGTGGTAGCCTGTGGTTCCCGGCTGAGTTTGGTAGCATAACAAAGTGGGGACAGGCTATAGAGTTCAGTCAGTCTGGAGTCATGAGTTCCTGTCCTTCCTTCACCTGTGTCTTGGGCAGTGAGCTTAGGCTTGAAGATACGGAGACGAGGAAGGAAGGGCCGGTGCCTGTCTTTAAGGAGGTTATGGAACAGCCTAGGTGGGGCCTGGGTAACTTTCTAGATGTGTAGTCGGAGAACCTAAGTTCTAGCCAGTGCCGGCCCTCCTACCTCAGAGACACTGGACCAGTTGCTCTGCTCCTCTGGGCTTCGCTTTGGTCATCTGTACACAGGGCCCCGTCTGTCTGGTCATTTTCTGATGTGTCGTGGTTAGGTCAGGACCAGCCTATGTCTGAGGAGCCGGCGCAGCGGTAGCAGGTGGATACGGGGGTGGGGGCCAGCACCCACTTTTCCCTCAGGCTGCTCCTGTCCACGCTGCCAGGGCCCCCTTTCTGTCGTGCTCTGGGGGGGCTTCCGGACTCTCTTCCCGAAGCAGGAATGGGGCCAACAGAGGCAGCTTCTGACGGTGAGAACGGAGTTGGTGGCAGCTGCCTGTTGTGTGTCACTCCGCAGCCAGGGACAGGGTTGTGGGGGCTGCTTCTCATCCTTCTTGGGGCCAAAAATTGTCCTTATTTAAAAGGGGCCTCAGGTGACTGAGGCTGCCCGCCTGTGTGCCTTGCTGGATACGCACACAGCCTGGAGTGCGAGGCCTGGGGGCTGCCGAGGAGCAGTGGAGGGGACAGGAGCAAGCCCCGCGGTCCTCGGTGTCACACAGCCTCCTGGGGACATGGCTGTTTCAGCAGGAAGCCGGGAAGTGAACACCTGGACGGCCCCTTCAGCTCACCTTTCTACTTCCCTGTAGCTGCACCCCTGAGTGGGAGGCCGCTCGGTCACCTCAAGTCTCGGGTCCTCATAAAAGGAGTTAATATCCTGTAATTACACAGATGTATTGCACTAAGCAGGCCCATTTAAAGAAGGGCAGCAAAGGGGCACCTGGGTGGCTCAGTCGTTAAGCGTCTGCCTTCGGCCCAGGTCAGATCCCAGCGTCCTGGGATTGAGCCCCGCATCGGGCTCTCTGCTCTGCGGGAAGCCTGCTTCTCCCACTACCATTCCCTCTGCTTGTGTTCCCTCTCTCGCTGTTTCTCTCTGTCAAATAAATTAAAAAAAATCTTTAAAAAAAAAAAAAAAAAGAAGGGCAGCAAAATGGATCCTCTTTTAACAGTGTGACCTTTACTGAGCACATGAAATCCCAAAGCCAGCCCGCGGAAGGCTTCCGAAGGGGCTCTGTGGTTTTATTTCTTCTTCGCCTCATCCGATGATTTGCAAAGATCTTTCCAAATTCCAGCGGCACTTGCGTAGTCGTTGAGACTTGGAAATGGAGCAGGCCTATTTTGATTTCTGCGGTACGTGTTGATAAATTTTAGTCACTGTGGGTTCATCCTGAGAAGCACATGGAGGGGCAGATCGGGTCCCACATCGGGCTCCTTGCTTAGCAGGGAGCCTGCTTCCCCCACTGCCTGCTGCTCCGCCTGCTTGTGCTCTTGCTCTCTCTCCCTCAAATAAATACACTCTTAAAAAAAAAAAAAAAGAGTCCGAGATTGAAATGATGGGAGCAGAAGTGCTGAGGAAAGCGAGCTTTGGGCGTGCTGTTCTGCCGGGCACATCGCACAAGCTCATGTCTCCTCCTGTCAGTCCCGCCGGCCAGCACTGCTCATGGCCTTGGACTCTTGGACACCATGCAGCTGGTCATGCAGCTGGGGAGGGGCCTGATTGAGACTGAACCCAGGTTCACTCCAAAGCCATTGCCATTAACTGCAAAGCCATAAAGTCCTGGGATCTGCTCAGGGGACAGTATCCTTGAACCCCGCCCTGCAGGGTAAGTTAGATTTAGATGAGGAGAGAAGAAAAGGAAGGGAATTGTGTGGGCAGGGGAAGCAGTATAACTAGTGAGAAGCTAGGGAGAGGGAAGAAGCATGGCGTGGAACCCTGCCCACTGGTGGAGAGCTCCATGGGGCAGCGACCATGTTGTCTGGAGCCACCACTGTATCTGGACCTGGGGGAGCACAATGACCAGGTGCACAATGTGTGGTCGGTAAATATTGCTTGAAAACAGAGCCACCCTATGATCCAGCAGTCACACTACTGGATATTTACTGCCCCCCCAAAATATAAAAATGCTAATTCAGAAGGATATGTACAAAGGGATAAATATACATCCTATATTTATAGGAGTGCAACATTATCTACAATAGCCAAATTATGGAAGCCACCCAAGAGTCTGTCGCCTGATGAATGGATAAAGAGGATTGGTGTAGACAAGGGAGTATTACTCAGCCATCATAAAGAATGAAATCTTGCCATTTGCAACGACGTGGATGGAGCTAGAGTGTATTATGTTAGGCTAAGTGAAATAAGTCTGAGAAAGACAAATACCATGTGACTTCATTCATATGTAGAATTTAAGAAACAAAACAAATGAGCAAAGGCAAAATAGAGAGGGGGGCAAATCAAGAAGCGGACTCTTAACTATAGAGAACAAACTGGTGGTGATCAGAGGGAGGTTGGTGTGGGGGATGGGGGAACAGATGCTGGGGATTAGGGAGGGCCCTTGTCACAAAGAGCACGGTGATGTGTGGAAGTGTACACCTGTACACCTGAAACTAACACCATATGTCAACTCTACTGGAATTAAGATTTATAAAAAACAAAAAATAAAATCAGGAAAAAATATTTATCATGTGTGTGGATACGCAGATATTTGTCTCCTCGGTAGACCTTGAGCCTCTTGAGGGCAGGGATGATGTCTTAGAAATCTCTGGGTGCTCCACAGCTCCCAGGGGTTAATAAATAATGAACACTGAGTAAATATGTTCTGATGGAATGAATGACTGACAGGTAAGGGATGGGGAGATGTGGGCATTGATGCTTTGGGAAATCCCGAGCGATACACATGGGCTGGCATGCTAAGGGCAGACCATGGAAGGTCTTAGGTGCCAGGAGAAGGAGCTCTTGTGTTCTTTTTAAGGCATTTTTTAAAAAGCCATCTCTTAGTGCACAACGATGCAAGGTCTACAGAAACTCAGCCAGTGCCCAGACCTTGGTGTTTATAGGAACCACTGTCAAGCACAGCTTAGAAATCACTTTTCTGTAGGGTTGCCTTAACCTACGCCCTTGCACTGCCTTCCCACCTTGGGGTAAGCGCAGTGTTACCGTCAAAAGGAGACCCGTGAAAATGCGTGAATGGGAGCTGGTAGGCGATAGATGTCATTGCCAGGTCCTGGAGTCGTTTTTAAAATAGTGTGGCTGGAAAATCCCTGCCGATCTCCTCTAGAATGATCTGCTCAACCCAGGAGTTTTCAATAAAAACTGTCCTCTCTTTTCAGGTGTTGGCTAAATTTGTGGCTTTAAGAAATCCCCTGGGCCGGAGGGCAGCCCTGGCAGGAGCCCTTCCCTGGTGCTCGGAACCTTCTGGTCCAGAGGAGAAGGCGCCCCCTCACCTGGACTTATGACCCGCGGCTTTGCTCCCAGTCTGCCCACTGAGTTCCACAAGATGGGCTCCTTCCGCAGGCCCAGGCCACGCTTTATGAGCTCCCCGGTGCTCAGCGATCTGCCCCGATTCCAAGCAGCCCGGCAGGCTCTGCAGCTGAGCTCCAACTCGGCCTGGAACAGGTAATGGGGAGGGGGCGGTCGTCGTGGAGTAGAGGGCTGCCAAGGGCCGGAGCAGGGCCTGGGGACTGGCTTAGCTCCTGCTCCTTCGGAGAGCTCTGTTCTGGAAAGTCGTGATTATACATCTAGGCAGCTGATGAAGACAGCGTTTTCCTGTGGATGACCTGTCCGCTGGCTACCCTTGTTTGAGCCCCAGGGGCCTCTGTGCTATGGGAGTCAGTTAACCGGCCCAGGACAGTTGGGTTGGAATTTACAGTTCCTGTTCCTGCTCCTTAGTCACACCCCAGACTATTCAGTACCCAGGGGTGGGGCTGAGTAAGGAACCTCAGGTCACCTATTACCTCCCTGGGAAGATAAGACAGAAGCCAAATGAGTGATACGAACGAGGACTCTCGGTACCTGTGAGCCCCAGGTAGATGGGAAAGGAGATGCTGGCTTTTATACAGTGTCTGGCCGATGTTTTATACAGCAAGTATTGAGTAGAGACTGAATCAACACTACATTTTGCCTCCCTCTGGGCTGCTGTTTTTCATACCTAGCCGTTACTCTTTGGATGAATTAAATGCATCATTATTTTAACTGACTGAGCCTCCCAGGCACCCACTGCATCATTATTTTAAAACACTACTGGATTCTTTTACTTTGAATCATTTTGGATTCTCTCACGAATGCACAACTCTTACGATGGGGCTGAAGAGGGGGCTCAGACATGTTTTGCTGTGAATGCATCTGTATTCTTTAAAAGGAAAAAAAAATAAAAGACCTGGGATCCTTGATAAAGATGAGCTTACAGTCTGCTCCTTGCTGAAATACTGGGCTGGTGCTCCGGAGGCCATGGAGTCAAGACTTAACGGTGGCCCCTCCAGGGACTAACCCACCAGTGCCTCTGCACCCCACAGGAGGGGAATGGAAGGGGCGAGAGAGGCTAGCCTCAGTGGAACTCTTCTGAGGTAACCCTGTCAAAAAGGCAAGGAAAAAGCAGTTTATATCAGCCCCAGGCACACAGGCTGCTCTGTGAGGACAGGGACCTCCTAAGTGAAGGAACCCCAGGCACCGTTGGCATCCACTTGCTGCAGGCGCCATCTTGGATTCCTCCAGGCCCAGTGTCCTGAGAGTACATTCCCACCGTCCGCTCTTTATGAGGGCTGCTTGCCAGCAGGGCCGCCAGTGGGGCTAGTGAGGAAGACCGGCTCACCTTTGAGAAAGTTGGGGGAGAGGGGCTGCTTTTGGATCCTCTTGGCCTCAGTCTTCCTTTCTCTTCAAGGACCCTGGGAAGGAAATAACAGATTTCCAGAGATGAAAAACAGGGCCATGTTTGTGCCATGGGCTCCCTGGCACTTGCACCTGCCTCTAGCCCTGAGTTATTTGTTGAGGTTGCCCTAGGCAGGCAGATCCTCTAACGAGGGCTTGTTTCTCTTTCCCCTATAGCGTCCAGACCGCTGTGATCAATGTCTTCAAAGGGGGCAGCTTGCAAAGCAACGAGCTCTATGCACTGAACGAAAACATTAGGTACGTGGATGGATGGGTCAGGGTCCACTTTCCCCCGTGGGTCTGAGCTGGGAGCCTTAGCTTGAAGTTTTTGTCTGCTTGGTTCTTGTTGCTTCTATCAACTTTTACTGGCTCAGATGGCTACTAAGTTCCAAGACCCTTATCTCTCTAGACTTCTGATCCATGGAGGTTCATCCATTTATTCCTGTGTATAGTGTCTATAGGGGGGCCTCGGGGGGCCTCCAGGGGGTGGAGGGTTGACATATGGCGGATGTCACGTACTCTGTACATATGGATTGTGCCCTGCTTAACCATTAGGTGCCATATTGGCAAGATGGTCTTGTGGTTGGAGCCACACTGCTTGGGATTCTGTTGCCCTTGTTGCTTTTACCGACTTAAGTGACTTACCAACTTCTTTGTTCCTCAGTTTCCTCTTACATGAAACATGGATGGGAAATGCGCCTACTTCCACAGGATTCTTGTGAAGATTTAAATTGAGTTATTGTATACATGACGTGTTAGGACAGGGTTGGAGCTTGCAAAGTGCTGGGGGCTCTTAGGACTGTGCGTGTTGTCGCTGTCATTACAGTTGAGTCTTGGCGATACAACCCTTAATAAGACGTGGTCCTTGAGGGGTTTTTTGTCTTCGAGAATCTTCTCAGTAGTGTCAGCTTTTCATAAATTTATTCACTCCCTCGACAAATATTTGAGGGCCTGCTTATTGGCCAGGCACTGGAGAGACAGCACTGAGCAAAGTCTGAGAAAGCACTGAGGTGGACCTTGCTGTCCTGGGATTTATATTCAGTCAGGGAGACCATCATTGGTCAGCTAATCATACTCATAAAATGTAAAAGTGCTGTTGTGACAGCTGCTGTGAGGAAAGCACGTCCCTATGACTTGATCTTGCTGAGGCCAGGAGTGATGTCCTACTTGTGCTGTCTTGGTGAAACTGCAGGTGCAAAGGTCCTGTGGTAGCATTGAGCAAGAAATCAAGAAAAGGCCCACGAACAGAGAATACCCGAGGTTGGGGGGGTGGTATGGTCAGGTTTGTGTTTCGGCAAAATGAAGGCAGAGAGGCAGGCACAGCCCAGCGCGCCAGGATCTCCTGGGGACGGGAGGTTGCGCATCAGGCTTTTTCATGCCCTGGTGTTCTTGCGTGTCTGGTGTGTTAAGTGCGGAACATCAAGGCTGAAGACCCAGCCCTGGAGTAGGCGGAACAATAAACAAGGCCATTATTTGGGTCCTGCTTACATTTAGTGAAGATGTGTGTTTTAAGGGTCAGTGAGGTGTTTCAAGAGCTCTGCTTTCATTAAAACCTTTAGGGCTCAGAAGTAAACTGAGGTGTGTTGAATTTCTACCCAGGAGCTTGAATTTCACCTAGTAATTACACAAACATGGGAAGAGACAATAGAGCTTGTCTAACCCAAGGCCTCCTTTTACAGAGAAGGAAACTGAGGCCCCAAGGAGTCGAGTGACGGGGGCAAAGCTGGGTCAGCCAACCCCTGGGTTGTAAGAACTCTCTTTTACCCCAAGAACTAAGATCCTGGCCTCTCCCGGAGGGTTCTTCAGCTCACAGTGGAAGTATAAATAAATAAAACGGTGACTCAGGAACGTGCTAATTGTTTCTCACTTTGGGAGACTGATCCTGAAATTGTACTTAAAATCTTTGTGGGCAGCTAGGAAAACTACTGGCTGCAGCAGATCCCACCAGCCCTTTTAGCCCCCGGGGAGTTGCTAACTCGGAAGCCTTCGGGTGCCTGGCGCGCCTTCTGAATGTGGGAGGCTGGCTGGGTGCACAGAGGTCAGAGGTCCCCCTGTGTTGAAAGGGGATTGCGGATGGCCCTGGCAGGATGCAGGGCAGGTGAACAGGTCAACTTCTTTCTCAACTGGAAATTAAGACTTTTATGTAAAATTTCTTGGCTTTTAAATGTTGATAAATACTCCGAATTTCCCCCAAACATTAGTACAGGTCAAGCAAAACATATCTGTGGGCTGAATGGGACGGAGGCCATCCGTGGACGAGAGGAGTCCCAGCAGGTGTGAAGCGTTGCTGATGAGGGCTGGCCCAGCACTAAGGTCGCATGAGTGGGGGAAGGGAGCTAGTCTGGAAAAGCACGGAGCACCTTTCACGTCCATCGGCCCACGCGACCCTCCTCACAGCCCTGCCAGGCAACTGTTGTTCTCGTAGCTTATCCATAAACTTGTGGATAAGAAAAATAAAATAGGGGCGCCTGGGTGGCTCAGTGGGTTAAGCTTCTGCCTTCGGCTCAGGTCATGATCTCAGGGTCCTGGGTCTCTGCTCAGCTGGGAGCCTGCTTCCTCCTCTCTCTCTCCGCCTGCCTCTCTGCCTACTTGTGATCTCCCTCTCTCTGTCAAATAAATAAATAAAATCTTTAATTAAAAAAAAAAGAAAGAAAAATAATGCTCGTCCAAGGTCACCTAGCTATAGAAAGGGTGGAGTCGGGACTTGAACCCCTGTCTCTGACACCTGTGTTAGTTTGCTCAGGCTGCTGTAACCAGTGTCACAGGCTGGGTGGCTTCCACTATAGACTTCTCACCATTCTGGAAGCTGGGAAGTCTGAGGTCAAGGGGCCGGGTCCTGGTGAGAGCCCAGTTCCTGGCTGCCTGCTCACCGTGTCCTCCCAGGGCCGCCTCCCCTGTGCAGCAAGGCCTCCTGTTTCTTCTTATAAAGTCGTTAATCCCATCTCAAGGGCCACACCCTCCTGACCTCATCGAAACCCAGTGACCTCCCGGAGGCCCCATCTCCAAATTCCAGCCCACGGGGAGGGGAGGGCTTGCACACAGGGGTTTGGCAGGGACACGGGTCAGCCCAGAGCAACACCTGTGCTCTTTGGACCATAGGGTAAAGTCGGAAAGATGAAAGTCATCTTTCATCACGTGCTGTGATTCTTAAGCCCCCCTCTGAGAAGCGTGACACCCCCCTCTCCAACATTCCCTTCCAGTGTTGGGTCCGGGGCCATGGGGAGTAGGGCTGGCTGTTCCTTCTATATTTTGAGCAATTTTCCGGCCGGTGAGAAATACACATGGTCGGGGCTTGACAACTGATTGCCCGGATGTGACTTGAGCCCGGAGACGTCAAAGCTGTCAAAACCCAGACCTGCAGCTGCCAACGTTCTTGGCCTTCTCCAGGAGAGTGGCCCGCATGGAGATGGGTTTTCACATCACGGACACCGAGTCTGGCTGGGAACGTGCGAGGCGTGCCAGGCGTTGGTGTGACCCTGTCCCACGTGGAGTCAGGTGAGCCAGCCTGCACGCGCGTCCCCGTCGGCAGGTGCCTGCGGGGGGAGTGAACACAGCTGTCCCGCATTTCGGCAATTAAAATGCCAGAACAGCCCTGCCGCTGTCCGGTTAACCTTCGAGGAGACATTTGGGTTTGGGTTTTCCTTTTCTTTTCTCTTTTGGAAGCAGGTCCATAAACCCGATAGGGCAGAGGGTGTATTGGGGGGTGGGGGCACAGGACAATAGGAACGTAGGGAAGAGAATGTGGAAGGAGAGAGGACCGGTGGTTCTCCAGCCCACTTTTCGATCAGTTGTGATGGGTCTTTGTGCCAGAAGATCTGTGCCGGGTGCGGTAGAATTTTTGAACTTGTTAAGGGAGTCGCGTCCAGATTTGGAGAGACTGGGCATCCAGAGGAGACTAGCTGTGTGACCTTGGGCAAGGTACTGTTTTTCTCGGGCTCTGTTTTTCCTTCCATGAAACGGGGATACTAATAGCGTGAACCTCGTGGTGGTTGGGAGGACTAGATGGTCCTAAACACGCCATGAGTTCAGGGTCCGCTGCATAAATATGTTAAGCATTATGATGCCTCTCCTTGTGAAATGTTAGCGATAATAAAGTGATAAGTGGTGGACGAGTACCATGTGTGAGAGCACAGGGCAGTGAGGTGACTCACTGCATGGACGGAACGGTGTAAGGATTCCTCTAGCAGTGTGGATATGTGAGCTCACTTCGAATGAGAGAGGTCCAGGACAGGCTCCTCCAAGAATGTGCTGGGCTTGAAGTTTGGGTGAGGCTGAGTTCTTACCAGGAGCCAGCTGTTTGTCCTTTCCATAGAGCAAAGAACGAGAGGAAATGACTCTCTTGGTTCTCCATTCTACTCAAGCCAAACGGTAATAAACTTTGATGGATTGGCCCAGTCCAGAATCAAAGCCGAAATCAGTGTCCCCAGGTCACCGTGGCCAGTCCTGGCCTTCTTTCCAACGGTGGGGTTAGTACGTGCCCGGGAAACGTGAGTTCATTTAAACACGGGTGGATGAGAAAGGTGACCAGGAAGGGAGAGGCTTTATGTAGCGAGGTTTTATAATGCGGTCATTACAAACAACTGGCCTTTTAGTCATCGAAAATGAACTGCGCTTTAAATCTTAGCAGGTAGACTTTGGGGTAGCCATGAGGAAGAACCTTGGTGACAGCGGGCAAGTTCTAAAACACGTTATTATTACAGCAAGAGAAGGAGATGGAGGCCTTTTAAGAACACATTCATCAAGAGTGTCACCCCTCAGTAAAGCAGCAGATTTTCCCCACCTAAGTCCAGGCCTGTGGTCCGTGAGTATGAAGACCATACATCGGAATTGCCTTAGAAAGCAGGGCTCGCGTATTGTCCTTTCCCTAAAGGCAGGAAGATGACCCGTTAGAATAGACCTATTCTAGTAAGATCCCCGGTCCTCACAGGCTACAACTCTGCCTGCTCTAAAATCCCATCTGCCCTGACGGGGGCTGGTCCTGGAGGTCCTCTTGGTTTAACCTCTCTGTGGGGCATCGATGTGGTTTTTAATCCCGTCCCCAGCCTCAGTGGTGATGGGACTGCAGTTTGGCCATGGGGTCACATCTGGGTCTGAGGTTGCAGTTTGGTGAGCTCTCCCAGGAGTGCTCTTCCTGAACATTCTTGACTCTCTACCGATGGTGTGTGACTACGAAGGGTTAGACGAGTGTGAGAAACTTAGGATTTACATGGGCTGGTTCTTACAAGGTCCCATGCAAGTGCTTTCCCGGTTTGATTGGCTGGGGGGTTGTGTGGAGGGAGAGGTCAGAGGTCACGGGTTCTTTTATTCCTGTCGTCTCGGTGGATGCCCCTGGCTGCCCTGCCAGGTCCTGGGCCAGGTGTGGGGGAGGCTGTTGAAATAGGTAGTTCTCGCTCTTGGGGAGTGAGAGTGGGGCCCCGCGCAGGCACTGATGGTACGGTGTCTTAAGTGGGCTGCGAGAGGGCAGAGTGCTGGGGGAGTGCAGAGGAGGGGCACGGGATTAGCTGGGGGAAGGTGATAACTGGAGGACGTTGACATCTGGAGGATGAGCAGGCGAGGGTCAGTCGGGATTTAACCTCCTTGCCACGACGGTCCCCAGGCCCTCCCACCCCTGCTCCTCCCTAGGAAGAGTTTTTTTTTTTTCCCTCGGCCAAAATGAACACTCAGAGGCGAGGTTTCAGGAAGCCAGGGTTGTCTGCAGCTGGCCTGAGGCAGGAAGCTCCCATTTTCCTTCTCTCTGAGCACGCCGCTTCTGTTCTTGTTGGGAGGGAGGCGGTGTGGAGGAAACCCCAGAGATTTTCAAGGAAGGAGGAGGTTCCAAGAAGTGTGCTTGATCTTTGACAGGCCTGCATTGAAACGGCCTCCTCCTGAGTCACTTGGCTGCCTGAGCCCCTCCGTGCCCCAGAGGGAAAGGTGCCTCAGGTTTTCCCATCTCTGTGAGGGAGTCTGTGTCGTGGGACCCGCAGCCGTCACCACCGGGGGAGGAGCGGCGTCTGGATGCGGCCCACAGGCTGGCAGAGTCTGAGGCCTGGCTCCCTGAGGTGATGACCGTAGCAGACGTTTGTGTTGGCTTCAGTATGTGCCAGGCTCCATTCTGAATGCTTTCAATATGGCCGTTCTGCTAGAGCTCTCCACAGTGCTGGGAGGCAGATGCCGTGTCCCCGTCTTGTGGATGAGGACATAGGGACACAGCGAGCCGGGCCAACGTGCCCAGAGTCTCATAGTAGGTTAGTAGCCACACTGGGATTTGTTCTTAAACACCTAGTAAGCAGGCGACAAGGGGCACGCAGAGCCTGCATTGTCCAGACCTATGTAGGCCTGACGTCCCGGGCATAGGGCATAGATTCGTCACCAGATCCTCAGGTGGGTGGGGCATCATCTTCTGAGGACCCCGTTTTGGGAGGGCTCAAGGTGGGAGTCTCCCGAATATATGTGTTGTCCCTGTGTCTGCCCTGGCTGGTGAACCCACTTGACTTTGGGGGCAGGAAGAGTAGTGAGAAGGAAGTGACAAATCGGAAACCTCGGGGGCTGGCCTGTGTGGTGGGGGTTGGCCCTTACGGTGTTTAGAAATGTGAGTCTCTTCCCTGAAAATCCAGGCCTCTCTGGAAAGCTCACTTCGGGTGCCACTAGAAGTGTAGTCTGTCCTGGAACTGGTCATGGGGAGCCAAGGTCTGGCTGCTGGCTTTCGAGGGGCACGCTGCCGCTTCCCTATTCATGCCCACCTGCCCCTGTGAGCATGTGGGGCACCACGGGCTGACTTTGAGGTCACCCTCTTTTGGGGTGAGGATCTACATATATGGCCCCAGGCAAGGCTCTGAGCATCAGCCTCCTCTCATCTGCAAGGTAAGGATAAATTCCTACCGCAGGGGCGTTGGGAGAATTAGCAGTGCTGTGTCCCAGCGTCCTAGCCTCATGCCTGTGACATGATTCAAAGGTCAGGGGCACCTGGCTGGCTCAGTCGGTAGTGCACGTGACTCTTGATCTCAGGGTGGTAAGCTCAAGCCCCACATTGAGTGTAGAGATTACATTAAAAACAAAAAAAGAAGGCCCATGGAAGCTCTTTGTTGGTTGCCTCCATCTTTTTTACTGTCCCCAGAGCCCCCCACTAGGGTGCAGGAAAGCAAGAGGTGTGGGAGTCCTCGCATTTTACCCGAGTCATGGACACCGCCTCCCGTGGACCCCAGTAAAATGGGTCCCAGGAGGAAAGGGGCATTTGCACGTAAGTGCTTAAAGATGCCACCTCCTTAAAATAACGTTCTGTTGCAGAAATGAGGGAGGTGATCTTCGGGGGAGTCAGCAGGCAGGTTGCGGGTCTGGTCAGAGAGGTACCAGGCAGCTACAGTCCCGGGAACAGGGCCTGGATCACGAGGAGGTCGGGTTGGATCCTGCCGAGGCGCCGGGTTGGAGGCCCGCAGTGTTGGGCAGCCCCCGGTCACCAGGTGACATCGAAATGTTGAACAGCTCCTCCGGCCGTCCCGACGGATGCTGGGAACCACGAGTCCCATGGCACCTGTCTCTGAACCGTTGCCTCGTCCCCTGGGATTCAGGTGCTCTGGGTCTTTCCCCACGTGCCAGGGAGATGCTGGCTGGTACCTGAGGCGGTTTCTCTCCGTCCTCTGGGCCACTCCTGCGCCTCCTGTTCCCCCACCCCACCCCAGGGTCCCCATGCCTCACCACCGACCAGGATCCGGCTCCTGTTTACTCTTCAGGCCCACAGAAGTGGGAAGTTGAGTCGACAAGACAGTGAGGGGCACGATGGCGGGTCTGTGTAATAACAGGAAATCTTGTCATCTGGGGAGGTGTCTCGCCCAGTCAGCCTGTGGGGGAGAAGGAGTGAGATAATAAAGACCAGTGAGTGGTTCCCCATTTTTTTCCCCTATTGTGGCCTTTCTGGCTTCTGACTGAACTTTGCGCCCTGTTCCCTTTTGGGTTGGGTCCGCATGAGCATTCCTTTGCCATTACTCTCAGGTCCCCCCACTTCCTTCTTCCAGCTCGGCGGCTGCTGCTGCTGGTCAGCAGCAGGATTCTGTTTGCAAATGAGGCCTGGCCCGGAAGCCCCATATGTGACACACGCGAAGCCGGAACCCCGGAAGCTGGGATGTCCCTTCTATCTTAGTCAAGCCACTTTTCCCCCCAAGTTTGGGCCCACCATCCCCCCTTTGTTACCTTTGTTCATTCAGTGGGGTCTGGCCCCAGTGGCCAGCCCCCTGCATGAGTTCCACCGGGGTCCTTCCTGCCAGGCTTGGGAATTGGCCGGGCCAGCTGTACTTCGAAAGAGATGCGGAAAAGCCGTTGGATCACGTTCTTGGGACTGTGGGCGTCAGGGTCCGCAGCCCTGGGCGGCACACATCTGCCCATCTTTGTGTGCGTCAGGTCTGCTCTGGGAACTGCCCGGTCCAGGATGAATTCCTTTAACCCTGTGGTCATCCACAGAGCGGTACCCTTGTTACCCCTGAACGCCGGCTGGGGAGTGAGTACAGGGGGACTGACCGGTGATGCTGACTTGCAGAGATGATCACTGACAACAGGCTTCAGTCCGGGTCCTCACACTCCACGAGGCCCCTCTCATCTCTGTCCTAGGCTTGCTGCACCCCTCCCCCCCCATTGACCTCTGGGGCTCGGTGTCCTTGTGGATAAGAAGCGGAGCTATTCCTACGGCCTTATGGCTTTGTTTTTCACTTCAAGGAGGAAACACGTGCTGCGTTTGTTGTGGACCGCAGTGCCTGGCACCTGGTCAGGGTTCAGAAAACTTCAGTTTGGGGGGAAAATCATCCCATTCCACCCTAGGGGTAGTGTATTTTTGATTCCTTATTTTTATTTATTTGTTCCAATAAGGAATTACGTTCCTCTTTTCAGGGAAAATTCCCTAAGAGAGGGTGGGAAAAGGGGAGGGGGGCTGCCAGAGTCTCAGCCCCATGCCTTAGCCAGAGCCTGCAGACTAGGGCTCGGAGGCGATGAGAGTTCACCTCTTTCGCATCTAGGGAACCACAAACCACAGGCTCGTTAATTCTGTTGTCATTCCTCCTGCTTTGCTCTCCTTTCTGGTGCTTTACAAAGTCAACTGGCAAAGTTAGCGAGGAAGGCTAGAGGGTGAGGTGACCCTCTGTGAATTTAGGTCTATGCGCCTCTGACGTCTTGATGCTCATACTCTCTGTTTTTGGAGAAGATGGGGCTCCTGTGCCTCACGAGACCATGGCCTGGGGTGGGGGCAGAAATCTCTGTCCCAGCCCTGTTCATCCCTTCCAGCAGCTCGCCCTGTGTCTGACACAGGGCCGTGTTCAGGAAATGGCTGTGATTCGGTGAATGAACCCGTGGATCTCTAGTCTCTCAGTCGCTCTGGAGGGAAGCTACTGCCGAGTTCCCCCTGGAGATGATGTGTCAAGACAGAGGGGTGGAAAATCCCTCTTTCTCTCAGTTCGGCTAAGATCATGTTTTTCAGAAGTACACTTTCCTTGTAAACCGAGTGCAGAATAAACACCGAGTATAGAAACAGGTTGGAGATTGCGCGGTATGACTCAGCGGCAGTCTGCTGCTCTCCCATGGCCGGGCCAGCTCTGGCTGCCTCCCTGCTTGTCTCTCTGAGTTGAAGTCTCAGGCTGCCAGGCGGAGGTGGGTTCGGTGGGACCACCGCTTCCTCACATTGCAGCCTTGATGGGAGCTCCCTCCCAGAATTTCTTCTTGGCTGCAAGCCATTTGTGGTAACCTTGGTGGTGGTTCTTGTTAATTAAAAAAACCCAAAACATTTCTTTTCTTTTTTTTTTTTTTAAAGATTTTATTTATTTATTTGACACAGAGAGAAATCACAAGTAGGCAGAGAGGCAGGCAGAGAGAGAGAGGGGGAAGCAGGCTCCCCGCTGAGCAAAGAGCCTGATGCGGGGCTCGATCCCAGGACCCTGAGATCATGACCTGAGCTGAAAGCAGAGGCTTTAACCCACTGAGCCACCCAGGTGTCCCAACCCCAAAACATTTCTTAAATGTTTTTTTTTTTTTTCATAGGATTCATGGGGTACAGGAATTTTAAATATATAAGGAGTTACAATGTAAAGAATAGCCCTCTCTTGTGCCCCAGAAACCCAGTTTTCATTCAACACCCCTCCCAAAGAAAATTATTAGAACAGCTATTTATTGGACATTCTTCTAGACCTTCTTTATGCGTAGGTAAGGAACATATATATGGAAAAGCACCTGGGGACACTCAGCAATTTATAGGAGGTCCACAGATTGGGGTCTCTATCTCCTCCTAACTTCAGGGAATAAAGTTTGCTGAAGTGTTTTGTTGCCCTACTTAATTTCCAACAGCTTCAACTTTCTCTAGCTCCTTATTTGGGGAGATAGGAAGGAGGGGACAAAACCCAGGGCATTTATATGTAATTTTTAAAATGCATACATGCTTCTATGTGTTTTAAAATCAAGGAGCCTATTTCAGTTCAAAGGGCCTGTCGGAAATCAAATCATATCGCTGTTCCAGAGCAGTAAGTTCAAAGAACAGATGTGACAACCGAATTAATTGGTATTCTGTAAATAAAAATACATATTCTCATTTTCATCTCATCTTTTCACAAGGTAGCATATTATACACACCATTCAGCGTCTTGCATTTTTTAAGACTTAATATAACCTAGATCTTTATGTATCATTAGAGTTCTTTTTTTTTTAACAATTGCATAAAATTCCACTGTATAAATGAACCATAATTTTTATGAGTACTTTATTGGTACCCATTTATGTTAATTCCGATGTTTTGCTGCAGCAAAAGCTCTGTACATGGATGCAGTGACCTTATCTAACACATAACATGCTCAGAAGTAGGACAAGTTTTGTAAGGGACAGAGCTGCCTAGTGATGGGCACCATCCCCCCCCAACCAGGACAACAGAACATTGACTTAAATGACCCAGTGGGGTCTATTCTGTTCGGCTTAGTCTATACAACAAGACCCAGTGGACGGGATTTTGCACTCGGGGCTGAGGAAAGGACACGTCTGGTTCTCTTACCATACCCAGCCAGAAGTAGTCCGTTAATTAGGTTGCAAGTATAGAAGGCGGATCATTGTGCAGATTCCTGTGTCTGGTTCCTCCTCAGTAAAGGGCCGAGGGTCCGCGTTCTCGGTGTGGTAGAAGCATCTCCGTGTTCCACTGCTCCTTCTTCTCCATCGCCATCGCGCTGCTTCTGCTATGGCTGCTTCTTCCGTCTTAGAAGCTTCGGTCTTTCTGCCGTGCCTTGTCTTGACGGTTAGTTGAGTTTCCTCCTTAGCCTCTGCTCCTTTATCACCCTGTTTCTCCCACAAGCTCTGTCTCCCTGCAACGCTCTGCAGAATTCTGGCCGTGGCCATGGCTGGCGGCAGCCCTGGCGGGACCAGACGGTACTGCACCTTCCCCCTGCTGTGGGCTGCAGGCTTTCTGCCTCCCCTGACTGGTCGGGGACCATGCCTCTCGGATTCCTCAGTCGGGTAGCATGGTCACACTCCCGAGCACTACCGTGAAGAGTCCCTCACATGACATGAGTCCTTCCTCCCCTGTGTTCCAGGAGGGTTTCCCAGAGCAGCTAGCCTAGAAGGACTACCCTTCCCACAGATCTCTTTCTCCTTCCACTTTCCCGAAGCGTCTTCACGAGCACAGTTTCCCAGCACAGATTCCTCGAGGACACCAATTCCGTAGCCTGTTGCTTGGTCTCAGAGCCGTGTCCGACCCCCCAGCATCCCAGGACCCATGAAGTGCTTGGGAAACTCTGTGTGGGGTAGCCCATCATTACTAGGATTTCTTTGTCCATCTCTTGAGGAAGCTTGGCTTCTTCATCTGTGGCCATGAAGACCTTTCTGGGAGGTGCCTCTCCCTCCGATAGTCAGAAGCGACCTCCCTGACTCTTCCTGTTTGAAAGCCTCCACCTGGGACCCCCTGCCGGTTTCTCTCTTCTGCCCGAGAGACGCCTCTAGCCTCCCAAGAGCCTCGATGAGGGGCTGGCCCTTGGCGGCCTGGTGACTAACGAAGGTTCCCCCGCCTCTTGTCCAAGACACCCAGAACCGGGCGAGCTGCTGGGCTGTGTTTGTGGGGTGACCTTCCAGGAGCCCGCCGTGATAGTGAATCTCAAAATGCAGTATCCGGCACACGCACGTTTTTGGTCTTGGGCAAAGGAAGGTATTTTCTTAGCTCAGCTCATGTTTGCATCTTTCCAGGGCTCTCTCTGGTATTGAAATTTGGATCATGGAGGTCTCTCTCTTTTTCTTTTGCAACCTTGTTGCGTCTGTGATCTGCCCTTAATGATACCTTGCTGTAACTTCCTGTTTCTCCTCTAGCGACTTATGGGAACACATGGGGGAGCGGGGCGGAGATAGTCAGCAGGTGTTGTCAGAAGCCTGAGCATTAGCCCCTTCATGACCATGACTGGTGTGATGGGTCAACGATATCATTGGAAGTGGTGAAGAGCGTACCCCCTAGGGAATACGCCGGGTCTGGGGAGCCACTTATTCTTGTTTTAGCTTCCTCACCTTATTTGGATCCAATGAAAGAAAGAGCAGTGGGGCCAGTCCCATTATTTGTCACAGGGAGAAGGGAGGCTGGTGCCAAGACCTCTATTTAAAAAAGTCTTTTTAGCTCTTGAGACTCTGAAATCATCTTGCGAGTGTATTTGTAAGCTCTGAGACCTCCTGTGTTCACTTCTGTGTAGCTGGTGCTACCACAGGACGTGCAGGATGCCTCAATAAGTGTTTGTGGCTGGATGAGTAGAATCTTTTCCCTGTCGTAGTCCCCTTTGAAGACTTCCTCAGTCTCTCGGGGATGGGCGGCAAGACCAGCCCAACCAGCCATGGCACCAAGCTGAATGTCCTGATGGATTTGGAGGAGAGCCAGGGTAGGATTATGGAGAAAGATGCTGAATTTGCAAAAGGCCTGGGTTTGAATCTTGGCTCTGCCACGGGCTTATTCAGAGAATGTCTCTGAGCCTCCGTTTCTTTATCTGCATAGGAGGGATAATAACTGTCCTCTTCTCACACATACTTCCCAGTCCTGGGTTCAGAATGTATGACAAATGTGATTTAAGCCATAAAGCCTACAAATATGGAGGATTCTAAAATTATGGTCTTTCTCCTCTTTGCTTTTTTTTTTCCTTCCCTTCACATGAAGCCAGTTGCCCTGGCCTCTACCACCCTATGAGAATGTCCTGTGGCTGGGTCGTGATCTCAGGGTCGTTCGACCATCATGTTGGGCTCTGTGCTGGGTGTGGAGCCTGCTGATGATTCCTGCCGCCCCCCCGCCCACTCACTCGCTCTCTTTCTCTTCTGTAGGTGCCTGGATCCCCCTGTAGGATTTCCATTGCCTGAATTCCCTAAGAACTCTTGTGTTACTAGAGCCTAGCACACTCCCTTCTTAGACCTGGCCTTGGTCCCTATGCCATTGGCAAGCACTCCATTGTGGTCATGCGTCTGTGAACTAGACCCTGGGAGCTGTACCATCAAGGGCTACTTGACGGTGTTTCTCTCTCCCCAGGAGGCTGCTGAAGAGCGAACTTGGATCATTCATTACGGACTATTTCCAGGTAAGCTGCGTGGGTCTGAGCATCCATCATTCGAGAGTACGTGGGTACATGTGCCATTCCTTCAGCGTCCAGAATTAGGGACACTGAGTCCCTGATACGTGCGGGGGCGGTGTGGTCCCTCCTGTTGTGGACGTGATGGCTTCGGTCAGCAGCTCGCATGCTTTTTAGTCTCAGGACTCCTTCACAGTCTTTTTTTTTTTTTTTTTTTTAAAGATTTTATTTATTTGACAGAGAGAAACACAGCGAGAGAGGGAACACAAGCAGAGGGAATGGTAGCGGGAGAAGCAGGCTTCCTGCAGAGCAGAGAGCCCGATGCGGGGCTCGATCCCAGGCCCTGGGATCTGACCTGGGCCAAAGGCAGACGCTTAACGACTGAGCCACCCAGGCGCCC
>CM053613.1:18210955-18230678 GCA_028646535.1 Procyon lotor | reverse complement strand
GAAAAAGACTTGGAGGAAATGTATCAAAATGTTAATGGGGGGCGCCTGGGTGGCTCAGTTGGTTAAGTGTCTGCCTTCAGCTCAGGTCATGATCCTGGTGTCCTGGGATCATGCCCTGCGTCAGGCTCCCTATTCAGCAGGGAGTCTGCTTCTCCCTCTCCTCCCTACTCATACTTTCTTTCACTATCTTTGTCTCTCTCTCTCCAATAAATAAAAAATGTTAGTTATAGTTAGATGAGGTCATAGGTAGCTCATTTTCTTTTTGGTCCTCTGTATTTTCTGTTTTTCGATAATACATGTGAATTTTATAATAAAAGTTATAGCAGATATTTTTTCATATAACAAGATGTTCTTGATGACATGAGAAGAGTGTGGAGACAGGAAAGATTATACTTTGCAGGAGTTTGGAAAACAAATTGGGGACAGTGTAGATGGACTACTCTCAGCTGTAAAAGGAAGAGGGAGAGAATGGTATTAGCTAAAGAGAGACATAAGAAAAAAAAGATACATAAGATCGATAGAGAGATGTACCCTTTTTTTTAGTAGGAAAGCTGTAATATATCCTGAGGGAAAGGGTGAAGGGGAGGGAATGAAGGTAAAGGAGAAGGGGTATAACTGAGCAAGACCTCTGAGGTCTTGAAAAGGTGGGTGCCAGTGAGAGCCCAGGTGAAGCATTAATGTTGGACAAGCAGAGAGTCATCTCTGAGTCAGAAGGGGAGGATAGGTATAGATCCTGATACTTTTATAGGTGGGAGGGAGATTTATCTGAGTGAAAGGTGAGCATATTTAGCACATAGCTTCACTTTTTTAGTGAATGAAGAGACAAAATCATCTCACTGGATCGAAAATTTGACAAAGACAGAAGGTTGTGGGGGATTGAGGGGAGTGGTGACATTACTTAAAAACCTTTTATTTGGCTTGGCTGAGTCCCTTTCCTAGTGCTCACAGTATCTAGTCCCAGCCTAAGGCTTGTGCTTGGTTTTTAGATGCAGAGGAATCACTTGGCACGCCACCTGCAAGAGAACACCCAGTCGCACATGAGAATGTTGGCTCAGGCTGTTCAGAGTTTAAGCCTTGCTTTAGCTCCTGTACCTCCGCGCGATATGCCGCCATACGATTCCTCCTCGGTGTCCCGGGCCTCCACTCCGTGCCACCCAGAGGTCCATAATTTCCAAGAAACCATTCAGCAGTTGGAGGGTCGTCTTGTAAGACAGGACCATCAAATCCGAGAGCTAACTGCTAAGATGGAAACTCAAAGCATGTATGTAAATGAGCTCAAACGAACAATTCGCACCCTTGAAGACAAAGTGGCTGAAATAGAAGCGCAGCAGTGCAATGGGATCTACATCTGGAAGATCGGCAACTTTGGGATGCATCTGAAATCCCAGGAAGAGGAGAAACCCGTTGTCATTCACAGCCCTGGCTTCTACACAGGCAAACCCGGGTACAAACTGTGCATGCGCCTGCACCTCCAGTTACCCACTGCTCAGCGCTGTGCTAACTACATATCGCTCTTCGTCCACACAATGCAGGGGGAGTATGACAGCCACCTCCCTTGGCCCTTTCAGGGTACAATACGTCTTACTATTCTCGATCAGTCTGAAGCACCGGTAAGGCAAAACCATGAAGAGATCATGGACGCCAAACCAGAGCTGCTGGCCTTCCAGAGACCCACGATCCCACGGAACCCAAAAGGCTTTGGCTACGTGACTTTTATGCATCTGGAGGCCCTAAGACAGAGAACCTTCATTAAGGATGATACTTTACTAGTACGCTGTGAGGTCTCTACCCGCTTCGACATGGGCAGTCTCCGGAGGGAGGGTTTTCAGCCACGAAGTACTGATTCAGGGACATAGCATCCCTGCATTTGTTCCAAAACCAAAAGCTGTGTGGAGAAAGCAGTGTCTTTCCTTGCCTTGTTCTCAATAATACACAAACCAAAAAAGAAGTGGGAAGGATGTAGTACTCACCAGTGAATGCCATTAGGTCATTTACCACTTCTTCGTGTTAAAAATCTCTGAAGCATTTTTTCCCCCCTTGGGAATCTACACGTTCTGTGCCTTCTCAAAAACCGAAGTGCCTGTGGCATATTGCAGCAGCTCTTTTGTCATTTAGTATACCTCTCTGTTGTACCTCCATGGGCTTTTGCTCAGTGTGTTTGATTGTCAGAAAGCCCACGGTTGGACTAGGAAAGCTCAGACCTTTTAATAATAATGGACATTCCTTAAAACTTCAGCTTATTTTTATATAATATGTAATATATTAAACTTAAAAATCACTACTGCCTCGTGCTGGTGCCAGCGAGAATTATTACTGTGGAGCTGAGTTCTCATTTTATTTGACCTTGTATGAATTTCAGAGTATTTGAGCCTTAATCCTTGGAAAGCTTAAGTTCTCATTCACTCCAGCCCCCCACTCCCGGGGTGTTACCAAGGATATTCAGAAACTCGTTTAAGCCCTAAATACAACCTTACTTATTTAGTGTAGACACCTTGTCTTCTTGTTTAAATATTCCATTCTATCTGGCTCACACATTTCCTTAAGGCTACAAGGAGCGTCTTCTCCAGAGTTGCGAATGCTGACAAGCACATGGGTACCGACTGCCCAGTGTTATGCTGTAAATCCCTCTCTGTCCGTTCAGTGCAGAGTGAGTTCCACAGCCTTACATATGTTCTCTGTGGCTTAATGCATGTAGGACAAGGAGATGCACACATAACATCACCAACAGAAAAAAAATGTCTCAACTAGTCAGCCAACATGGCATCTCACTGCTGGTGACAGGAGCTATTTGAGCCAGAAATTTTTAGCTCTTTTGAACACCTTCTGGTAGGTGTTAAATGGAACAAAACTAGTTTCCTAAAAACAGGATTTCTTAATACTTGGGAGATCACCTGAGAGGTCATCAAACTGAGATGGGAAGTCATAGTGGTTCTTTGAGGAGTTAGCCTGAGTAGGTTGGTTTGGTCCAACAATACATGGTCGAGAAGGGTCTTGTGGAAGGGTTTGAAGGGGCTGAGTGTTTCTAATAGGGAGAGATGATTTATGTGCCGTTGATTTGTTAAGGCCTGCAGATATTAAATATTATGGTGAAATTTTGTTCTCAGGGAGTCCCGCAACTAGTATAGGCTCTTGGAAGAATCTGAGAGGACCTATGCTCTGTGCTATTTACACAAGATTGTTTAATGCTATCTGGTCATGAGAGATGGACTTATATCTTTCAAGGGGCCAAATCAGAGCTCCCTGACCAGCATTGAAAATGAGCCTTAATTTCAAGAGGGAGCCAAGAGACTGTGGAGAAGAATGGTTTCGGTTCCAGGTAAACCCAGCAAGTGCCACTTTGACCTTTCCCTGTACTTGCGTTTCTGTCCTTCCTCTACCCCAATTCCTCTACCCCAATTTAGGCTACTGCTCTGATGCATTCATGTTACACAGTAAAAATAAAGGTCATGCGGAGATCTTGTTCCCCAGAGTTACCAACCTTACCACCTGCTCGTCACTGGTTCCCAGTCCACTTCTTGGCAGCTGGCGTCCCTTAGCTGTTGTGCCTTCCGGCTAGTTCCTGAGAATCATTGCAGCAGCCCCTCTAGTTGGGAGCCCTGCCCTGCTGCTGTTCTTGTGATTGTTTTTCAGTGAATAATTGTTGAGTTCCATTTAAGAAGTAAACGATAAGCTTTTGTTGTTGCATAGAAAAAGCCTGAAGGAAATATGCTAAACTGTTTTTGATGACTTATGTGCTCTGTGCTTTCTTAGTATGTTTTATGTTTTCTACAATAAACCTATATTTTTATCAGAGGGAAAAAATGTTACCACAAATCATTCAACCCCACCAAAAAAGGAAATACTTTTTAAAAGCTTCCTGGTCAAATTGCTATTAAAAGCAGGGCTGTGTTTTAGGTACTGAAGCCAGTCATTTCCTGCTTTGGTTAGTTTATTTTTTTTTTTATCACTATGCTTAATCCAAACAAAAACAGTTTTTTGTCTAATTTCAACTTCTAGCTTCAAGTTTCTCATCTGTAGAATAAGGAGTTGCTTTAGATGTTTCTAAGGTCCACTCCAGCCATCAAATTCTGTTTTAAGAAATTAAGTCCTAACCAGCAGAGCGTTGACAATACTCATTAAAAGATTTTGCTGGTAGGAAATTGCTCTACCTTATTTTTTGCTGACATATGTAGTATCCCATCAGCTGGGTCTCAGTTCAAATCAGCAGTACTTTTCACCCCCAAACATGTGGCATTTTGTAAGAAACCAGGCACTTATTTTATATACTGGTCATTCACTGTGAATATAAAATAAAAATAATGTTCAAACTGCCATTCCGAATGGAAATTTTTGTTAAGACTTCACCTCAGAATCAAGCCTGAGATAGAAAAGCCAGTCTCTTAGATTTTTTCAGTCTGCCCAACTCAAACACGCTGGGTTCACTCACCCGGCTTTCAAGTGTTTGTGGTGCATTTTTATTTTATTAACCTTTGAACATGTTGATCTTCTGACATCATTCTCGAACGTAGCGAAATTGTTTCCTCTTTTCCCAGAGAGGTCCAGCCCAGTGTTGGAGGGAACTGGCTGCAAGTCATGTATTCGGCTGTGGGAAAACAAGTGAGGATGTTGCTTGGTAGTTTGGGAGTTTTTACTGTCCTTTGGTCGGGGCAGCAGGGAAGCTTCTGGCTATACCACAGGGTGATTCAACTTAGACTGTGGGGGCGAATCAAGGGAAATAGGATGAAAGGCGAGTTTTTTCCTCTCATGTTGGGCTAATACAGAGATGTTGGATGATACCTGACAGTTTTTTGTGACAGATGTAACATTAAGGTCTCCGTTACTGTTTCTGTACCAGTAAAGTCGTAGATAGAAACTAAGCATGAATTAGGAATTATGAGTTAAGCATGCAATTAGAATACATTCTTCTGAAAGAGGAGCAGTTGCTTGTCATTCCTTTATCCAGGGAACCCTCCGTTCTGGTGACCAGAACACATTTTTAATTAGGCGAGAGGTTTTTCTGACTTAGGGCTTGAAAGCACTGTACTTCAATTCAGTTATCCCAGCTCTCGTCTTGGCTTGCCTCAATTAAATTATGAATTACACTTATTTATATAAAGTAACATTAGGTCTCTTTTGTGATCCCTAGTTCCACAGAACCTAAGCACTGCAGTGCCTTAAAGAAATGAAAAATAGGTAATAGTCATTTGCACTTTTCTTTTGAAATACATTTTTCCCTAAATTTTCCAGATTCACACGGTAAGTGTGATATCGTGACGTAAGTTTCACAGTTGATACCATAACATTCTATAGAAGGGAGTTGACACTTGCAAATTCCCAGTCTCCAGAAGTTGATTTGATGAAATCATAAATTAGGTGGCTCTCTACAGATTGTGATGTTCAACTACAGCCTTCACTTCTGGTCACATGCTTGCGAAGAGAGGCCTACTTGTTTCTCTAAATGTTACCGAAGCCTTTAATGTTTTAAAGCTTTTTCCTCCCCCCAGATTGTTATTATAAAGTTATGAAATACTGAAAAATCATTCTAGATGGGGCAGGCATGTTGTAGAATGAGGAGATGTGCTCCTTTTTTTTTTTCCTCCTCTCAAAGTGCTTTCTCAGCCAGACGCTAGCCCTGCCTTTAGGACATGAGGGAAGGAGAGGCTGACTCTTCTCCCTCAAGCCTTGTAGCTCTGAATGCCACCCTTCCCAGCTGTGGTTTCTGAAAGGGAGGGCCTCCTCCTCTTCGAGCTGCCTTGCCTCTGCATTTATCGCAGAGTTCTTGCAGGTAGATTTCAGAGTAAAAGCTAAAGGGCCAATAGAAAGAACAGCATGTGGATTCTTGTTTTCTGAGAGAAATGCTGCCAGTCTTAGAAGCACAGAGTGAGTTTCACTCCTGTCTGAAGGATAATGTGAAAGTTGAGGGGCAGGGACCATGTTCTGTTCACGGTTGCAGCACGGTGTCCGGCACAGGGTGCACACTCACATATTTAGTAATGAACTATTAATGAAAATACTGGTTAAAGCTGACCAATTTCTGGTAGTTTATTTGTCATGTAAGTTTTGGATGGCTCAGCGTAGATGGGTTTGGTTCGGTTTGGTTTTGCTGCTTTTTTCCCCCAGAGTTTTCTTTATGAAATTTTTCAAACATGCACAGATGTTGGATGAATTGTATAGTGAACAGCCACCACCTAGAACCTACATGTAACATTTTGTAACATTAGCTTTATCACTTCGTACATGTTAATTTTAATGAGACTTCTTCAGGTTTGGTTTCTCTTTAAAAACATCCCTAAGATAATTAGCTTCAGTTTAGTCGTCTTAAACTCTTTGGGGAAACTTGTGATATTTGAGTTGTAGCTAGAAAGTAGTCCTCACTTTCAGCTAGTTTTAAACTTATAAATCTATTATGCTGAATTTTCATCTTATTTATTTTGCCTGAAGGGATGCTTTTTATAATGGATTTATTTGAAAGTCCTTGATCAATTGTGCAGAATATTTTAAAGTTATTTTCACACTTGATAAATTATCCAATTAATTTCTCTGTTGAGAATGTAATTTTGGGCCCATTTTGCTTACACAGGGTTCCAGGATTATGTTCTCAGAGGGCTGAGGAAGCAGTGTAATTTAGCATATATACCACCTAAATTAGAAGCTAAGAGACTTAGGTTTTACTCCTGACTGACCGTGGGCAAATCATTCATTTCTCTTTGTCT
Source organism: Procyon lotor (assembly GCA_028646535.1). NCBI lineage: Eukaryota > Metazoa > Chordata > Mammalia > Carnivora > Procyonidae > Procyon > Procyon lotor. Next base: position 18,223,986 of record CM053613.1, on the reverse strand, counting down.
TAGTGTTCATTTATCTACCTGTAAAGAGTGGGATAGAATCTGAAATTTAAATACTATTAAGTAACGGACAACATTTATTAATGCTTGGATCTATTAAGAAAGGCTTTCTGAATCCAGGGAGGCTACTATAATACTGTAAGTGTACGACAAGTCATGGGGTGAAAACTGACGGGAAAAATTGTGAAGTACATGCAACGGTTAGAGTGTCATCAAAAAACTGCTGTGGCTCAGAATTTACTATTACTACAGAAGTTGTGAGCAGTTTCCCTAATCCATCTGGACTCAAAATAACGTTTTGTGAGAGGGAACAAATGCAAAGGCGAGAGCCGGTGGCGCATCACAGACCGAAAATCAGTGCTCAGCAGAAGAGCAGACTGCGTAGAAGGGAGGGCTTAAAGGCATTACCCACATTCACTGCCACACACCATGCACTGCCCCCTGCAACCACCCCCCACCCCTCCACACAGCACAGAGAACAAGCCCACCGTGGTCACTCTGTCAGGTCCATACAACCGGATTGCAGGGTTGGCGGAGGGATCAACAGGGTCTCCACCCCATTGAGGGGTAAGTGTGACTTGTTCTTTCCAGCCCTAGGTTGTGCATGTAGATTCACATTTCTGTCACAAAGGCACTTGGAGATTTTACATTAGATCATGTCTTGGTAGTGGTCACAAGAATATGACCAAAATCGTGTTTCTTGAATGGCACCTTACCGAATGTTAGTGTAGATGAAGACACATGCCAGACTGACACGGCCTACCCGCTCCCATCCCCTGTGGGTATTCTCTTCTCAGCCTGCCTGTAGCACCCATAGCTTTACCAGAGAAGTACTCCTACTTAAAATGAACTATATATATTAAAATATAACTGGTATTCCAGGTGTTTGTTTTAATAAAGTAACTACACTGCTATGATTTTTGCCTTATCTTTGTTTTTTTTTTCGAGACTTAACTCACTACATTGGGAGGGAAGAATGACCCCAGGCACTCGTTTACATATGAAATACAATTAATATTTTGCCCCTGCAGGAAATGGTAAGAGGATTCATTCTAGCCCTTGGCTTAAAGCTGTGGTTTCTTTCTCGGGCTTTTAAAACTGTATCTTGCAAAATAAAGTTGGGCCCAAAGAGAAAGAAACATTTCCACAACCATTTTAGGCCCAGTGAGAAAACCGGGTAAATAGAAAGGACGAAGCCAGAAATGGCACAAACTTAGTCCCAACAGATAAACAAGAAACTGCGACTCCAAGGACCAAGGCCATCCCAGCCGCTCCTTCCTTAGCAAAATTCCCCAGACACGTTTTTAAGTGATGAGTGCCTCTATTGAGCGGCAAAAAAGCATTTTTAGGAAGCTTTCTGTGGGTCAACCCCTGAGGTCATGACCTGAGCTGAAGGCAGAGGCTTTAACCCACTGAGCCACCCAGGCGCCCCCAAAATGCTGTCTTAATTCTTGGAAAGTTCCAAAATGAAATACTGTTATTAATCCCAGAATAAGCCATAAAAAATTTTTTTAAACTCCACCTCTAATTTGGGTGTCTTGACACTTATCCTCTAGTCCATTCTTGTGGATGTCTTGTTACACTTGTCACATTTTTAAAATTAACTTTTATATGGGGACCAGGAAGGGCAGGGTTTGTTCATGAAGTGACAGTTGTAATCTTGTCAGGAAATGGTGCATAATCACGATAATTTTTGCTTGGTCTGGGTATGGATTTGCACATTTTAATATAAAGTGAGCAAATTTATTTACACTTTTGAAAACTAATAAAACCACACTGAGATTTAGATTCCAAAATCTTGAAAAATAATCCTCATCATTACCCCAGACCTTCTCACTGGCTGCTCCACATAAACAACATCAACAAAAAAGCAACAAACCCTTTGTGAGAAGGACTAGCTTCTTAATCCCAGCTGTTTCCCTCTCGCCATTTTTTAAAAATATGCACTTATTTTTATTTTTTTATTACGTTCAGTTAGCCAACATATAGTACATCATTAGTTTTTGATGTAGTGTTCAACGATTCATTAGTTGCGTATAACACCCAGTGCTCATCACATCACGTGCCCTCCTCAATACCCATTATCTGGTTACCCCATCCCCCACCCCACTCCCTCCTGTAACCCTCAGTTTGGTTCCCAGAGTCTCATGGTTTGTCTCCCTTTCTGATTTCTTCTGCTTCAGTTTTCTCTCCCTTCCCCTATGGTCCACCACGCTATTCCTTATGTACTACATATAAACCAAATGGTATTTGTCTGCTTGACTCAGCATAATCCCCTCCAGTTCCATCCATGTCATGCAAATGGTGGGTGTTCATCCTTTCTGATTGGCCGGTCCTTTAACTTGAAGTGTCTAGATAAAGCAGACAGAGCCCCACCAGAAGTGCTTGAGAAAGCTAAAGCTAACTTGTCATTTCCTGTACAGTAGTTAGGAGCCTGAAAGTGAAATTTATTTTAAACCTAATCTGATATTCTCCTGGAGCCATTGTGAAAGAAGAAAGCAAGCAGGTTTTCTGAAAACAACTAGGCTAACAGACCTGAATCTGACTTGATACCAGTAGGGTCAGTGTTTTGCAATGGTTTTTTTCTGTTTTGTTTTGTTTATTGTGGTGATCTTTTTTGTTGTTTTTGTTTGCGACCCACAGTAAATTATATAGATACACAGATAAATATGAAAGATGATAGGGATAAATGAATAAATAATATGTACACTGACTCAGCTGAAACAAAAGGTGTTTAAAACACTTGCTTTTCCTACATTGTGATGCATTCCAGTATTTTCTGTTCTTTTTTAAATGTAGCCCCAGAACCCATATGGGTTCATCAGAATACAGCTTGTCTCTTGAGTCAAAATCTGAGGATTTAAAATAGCCCACAAGGCTGGGGGCCAAATTCAAGATTCATTCTCTCTTCTCTCTCTCTCTCTCATCGGGTGCTACCTGTTTGAATGCTGCTGCAGTGGGCAGGAGGGAGGGAGGCTGGAAAGTGGAGAGGCAGATTTCTTCCTGATACCTCAGAGTTCTGGCAACATTGAGTGTCTCCTTCATCAGACCATGAGCTTTCAAGGAAAGGGCCAATCTTTCTATATCTCAGTTGGGCATCTGAGATATCGAATATGATCCTGGCCTTCTCAAGAGAGAGTCAAACTCTCATATAGATATCAAATGAATACAAGTTAAAGATTTTATTTAATTCTTAATGAGGGAACCAGCTGGATGTTATAACCCATTCAAAGGCGAATCCAAAGAACAGACCCTTACTGGCCAGGAATATTTAAATGAATGTCCACATAGAGGCAGAACTAGCTTCTCTCTTCCTAGGGGAGGGACGTCAGGTGAACCTCTCCCCACAGGATATAATTTGCATTTCTAAAAATTATTTTGCGTTTCTCAACGTTATCTACGGGACAGAGCTGAAAAATAGCTTCCTCGGGTCAGAGTCTGATAACCCCGAAGGCTGTGCTCCGGACAATGTGCTCCAGATAATGTAGTGTTCCATCAAAGCACAAAATACCCATTTCTGCCTAGAACTAGACTACTCTTGACAGCTGGTGTGAGGTGACAGCCTGTTCCAGCTCCTACAAAGCTCCAAACCGGGAGCAAGTCAGTAGAGCAAACCCAGCTGAAGAACCATGTGGCAGTAGGGGGCAGCAAAGCTCCATTCCTAAAGAAAGCAGACCTAACAAAAAAGAAATTTGTAAAATTGGATTGACCTGGAGTCCACGGACTGAGTCCCTGGGATCGTATGCAAAAAGGTTTACTTTGTACGCTTTTCCGGGAGAAATTCCATGTCCTAACTGTCATATTCACAACTTGGTTGCCAAATTAGCTTCAAAGTAGAAACACCTGAGGAGTTATTAGGTTGACTCATACAAACTGTCATTTTTGTAAGGTCACCAAAGAGGTAAATAGTGGCAGTTTGCTGAGGTTCAACCTACATGTACAGATTCCCGGTCGCCCCCACTCTGATACAGCCAATGGGTAGATAAACGTCTGAGATCAACTGCCAGCTTCAGGTTGAAGTTTAGGACAATGGACTATTGGATTCCCTTCCACCCCAAGGCCTAGGTGTGTAACCCCAACCTATTCTGACCAGTGTTCAGCAGTGTTCACTACTCTGAACAGTGAAAAGCAAGATGGCATTAAGACCTTTACCTCACCCAGTTCGCTGGGGGGCTTTCTCGGGGATTCTGATCTGAGGACCACTGGCCTCAGAGTCTCCTGGGGTGTTTGTGAAAATGCATCTCATCAGGCCCCTTGCTAAGCCCCCAGAATTAGATGGCTGAGCCCTCGGCCAGGGAATCTGCATTCTAAATAGGCTTTCAGGTAACTCTTCAGCAAAACAGGAGAGTAAGTAGGTAACCCCAGGAGATAGGAGAGACAATGAGCTGAGGTCTATCAGGTATACCAAAGTATAACTGTTAAAATGGTAAATCATGGCTCTCATTCAAATATAGAATGGATATGTATCAAAGGTTTTATTCAGCTCATAAATTTATGACAGAACCATTAGATGGTAAAGCTGATCCCAAGAGCATTTGAGGAAAAATAATTTAAAAATTTAAAAATATAAGCCAACAGGAAAAGCATTTCCAAACAAAAAAAAGGACCTTAGAATAAGACTGCTGGGTTAAGTAAGAAGCTAGTTAATATCCTCCAGGCTAATAACCTTTGGGGTTATCTTTCCCACCAGATTAAAAAAAAAATACAAATTAACACGTAACTTCTCAGTATCTGGCCATCATCAAACAATAAATAGCAAAGTCAAACACAGATAAATTCTGCTAGAAAATTAAACAGTCCTTGGGTGACTTCGTTAAATAATTCCCCGGTATGACTTTGAAAGGACACGCAGCCCAACTCTTTGCCTCATTTCCAAGTTTTAAATAATAATTTTCTACAGTGAGCGAAGACAGCAGAACATCAAGCGTGTGGACTCTGCTCCTCTGGGTGAGAAAATTCAGGCTACCGCAGATATATTCAAACCTAAGAGCCACCTGGTCCAGAGGGAGGAGAAAACTGTCAGAAGTCACGTATAACCTCCTTGGATTGATTTCAGACATTAGCCATAATCACTTCCTCTGGCTTTGTAAGTAAGTGTTTTGTCCTCTTTCTAGTTTTCTGACTTACAAACTCGTCATACCCTGATAATTTCTCTTAGAAGTTTAACTGAACAGTCTGCTAAGGCTTTTAGCTTTGTTCTTTTGTGTTTAAAAATTCAGGCACTTTATTTGTTTAAACATCAAAAATATCCTCTAATTTTTATGAAACAATTGTCCACCTCAGGGATTAAACTTTGAGCTTCATGAAACATCAACTGAAATAGAAATACTGTGTGTCCCAACTCAACCTCCATTATTTTTTCATAACTTCTTTTGCCTTTAGAGGGATAGCTTAGGCGTGAGTATATCAGTGTTGGGAAGTTCAGCAGTGTCTTCATTTCGTTTCCTTCTACTAATGTCAGGCAAAGTTAAAATTTAGTCATTTTTTTGAGGTAATCTTTCAGTGGTTTTCTGGAAGTGAGATTACAGAGCTCTTAGTTTTTGTACTTTTTTGTATTTTTCCTTTTTTTATTGTTTTCTTAAAACTCACTTTACTGATCAACTTTGCCATTCTTTTGAGTTACTGAGATTAACAGCATCTAGCATGTATTGGCTAAGTTTTGAAAACCTAATTGAAGTTTTATTTTAAAATAACGTCACCCAGATATATTCTACATATCATAACATCCACCCATTTCAAGATATTTATACACTGATATTCAGAGCAGTATTATTCGCACTAGGCAAAAACTGAACAAACACAAATGTTCTTCGCTGGATGACTGATCCAAACAAAATGTGGTCTGTATATACAGAGGAATATGATTCAGCCTTAAAAAGGAAGGAAATTTTGACACATGCTACCACATAGATGAACCCTGAAGACATCATTCTAAGCAAAATGATTCAGTCACAAAAGGACGAATATTGTATGATTCCACTTACCTGAGGGACTACTCAGAGGGGGAAGTAAAATGGCCACCACAGGGGCTGTGCGACGCGGAGGAGGGGACAGAGTTTCAGTTTGGGAGGGATGGTGGTGAGGGTTGCTACAATGGGAATATACTTAAAGCCACAGAACTGTACACCTAAAAATGATTAGAATGGCAAATTTTATGTTATATATATTTTGCCACAATAACAAAAAAACCCCTGCAATTTCGGATGTACAGTTCAAGTTCCTTTTAGTGACTTTACCAAGTGATGGGACGTCATCAATCAGTTTTCAGTAATTCTCATCCCTGCGGTAAGATCCCTGATGCCCGTCCGCAGTTAATGCCCATTCCTACTCCACGCCTGAAGCAACCAGTAATCTGCCTTCTCTCTCCATAAATTTCCTTTTTCTGGACTTTTCATATGTACATATGGAATCACACAAAATGTGGTGCTCTGTGTCTGGCTTCCTTGATTTAGCATAACATTTTTGCAGTTTGTCCATGATATAACATGTGTCTATAATCTGTTCCCTTTTTATTGCCAGATAGAACTTCACTGTGTGGCTATACCTCGTTTTCTACCCATTCGTCAACAGATGGATGTTTAGGTTGTTTCTAGCTTTTGGTTATTATGCATAATGCTACCAAAAAGAGTCATGATTTTACCTAACCCAAAGACAGCTTAAACCTTTTCTATGCCATATATATGCCTATATATGTGTGTAAGTACGTGCGTGTGTGTGTGTGTGTGTGTGTGTGTGTGTGTGTGTTTTCTCTCTAATCCTGCAAAGCAGGCACAATTAGCCGCATTTCACAGAAGAACAAAGAGGTTAAGTAACTTGGGAAAGGTCACCCAGCTAGTTTTGCTGGGCATGGACATAAGTCTGACTGCCTGAACTGACAGCTGACAGAGAAGAAAGAGGTTTAAACTATCACTAGCGGCCTCTGGGTTCTCTGTGGAGTCGGGCACCTTGCACTCACTGGCTCTCAGGTGGCGGGTTTTGGGGACCTAGCCTCACAGAGGCTCTGACACACTGGCGGGGAGCCTCACAGAGGCCATGTCCCTCGAGTGGAACTACTTTGCTTTGAGAAACCAGGCGCTCCAAGGGGCCGCCCAGCAAGCTCCTGCTTTTCCCAGTGGCTGTAATTCTGCTTGGTAACTTAGATTACATTTTCCAAGGGCAGAGGAAGAGTTTGCCACAGTGGTTAAAAGCGAGGCCTCTGGAGCTGGACTAACTGAGTTCACATTCTGGCGTCCACTTAGCTCTGTGGCCTCGGGGAAAGTTATTTACCCTCTCTGTGCTTCAGCTTCTTTATGCATAAAACGTGAATAATAATGGCATCTACCTCACAGGGTTGTTAGAAGGTTTAAATGAGATAATAGGGAGCAAAGACTACACTGGCATCTGGCCATAGCAGGTCCTGAAAAAGTATTAAATGTGGTTAGTGTAGTTACTTGCTACAGAATTATCCTTGGAGTTCCAGAAGCTTAGAAGACACATAGGGCCCCTGCGTCCTCCTGGCTGTCCATCAGCACAGCATATTATGCCCCAAACTTCTGTTTTCTCTGTAGGTTTTTCCAGTGGTGCCTGCCCAGGTAGTAAGAGGAGTGGCAGTTGATGACAGCTGTCCCTGAGAGCAAGTGTCCCCCCATAGCTCACGGGCAGAGAGGGCTCCCTCCCAGACTGCCCACTTCGGAGAACCCTTCATTTCATGGTTTCCTCCAGCTTCCCCCTCCCACCCTGACGAGGAGCCCATCTGTCCCCACTCTCTCCTGGGGCTTCCCCAGCCTCTTCTGCACGAGCCTGCTGCCTGTTCTCCGCCTGCAGACATCTTGTGTTTGAGGTGAAGACCAGAGCTTGCAGTGGCTTGGGAAGGATTCTCTGGGGGTTTTCTGCTCTGGTTCCCACCCACCCACATATGCATGGATTCAGTCTGGAGTAGGTGAATCTCTCCTCGTGAGAACTGCTGGGCCCTTCCCCTCAATTCCAAAGGAAGCACTTAGCAGAGCTAAATCTGAAACCAGGTAAGATGGCGCTCCTTAGCAGCAGCTGGCTGACTGAATCAGGAGTGGTGTCGTGGTTCCTGAACTCGACCAAATTCTTGAGAATTTAGACTGAAAAATTCAAAGAATTGGGCTGCAGTAGTCCATTAATGGGAAGGTCTCTGTACCTCTTGGGGATCAGGTGTATAGAAGAGCAGAGCATCTACACTGAAGTGTGAGTGTGTAAGAGACAGTCTTAGGGTGTTTGCTCTTGAAGGGTTTCCAGTCCAGAGTCCCAGCAGTACCCACAGAATGTCCTCCCTTTGAGCTAAAACGCACCCTTGGGCCGTCAGATGCCCTCTCCAACTGGTTCAGGAAAACACATCACAGGCAGCAAAGCTGTGATTAAAGCTCATTGGCAAGAGGTCAGACAGAACTAGGTTTGAATCTTCTCTATCATTTTCTTGGTTGTGTGACCTTAGGCAAATTGTTCAACCTCTCTGAGCTTCAACTTCCTCATCTAAGGGGGATGATACAATTGACTTCAAAAAAGCTCTCAGATGATTACACAACACAATGAAATACTCAGGGAGGTGCTTGACACATAGTTGATGACCAATAAGTGATCATTCAAGTATTATCATTTCTATCTTCCTTTGGAATCAACCCTTTATCTTTGTGAAATATGCATGACTCTAAATTAGCAACACCGAATTTCTTTTGCTAGTGTTTACACAGTATATGTTTTTCCACCTTTTTAATTTTCAATCCAGGTCCCAATATTTAAAGTTGTATCTCTTACAAACAGCATATTGTTGTTTCTTCATCTTAGACTTAGACCGTCTTGGTCTTTTCGTTGGAGTGTTTAAGCCCACTTACATTTAACAGGACAGCTATCGTTGCGCTTGGCTGCCATTTTGCTACTGGATTGGCCTTCCCGGGGTCTCAACCAAGAGCCCAGGAGGTTGGCCAGAGCTTCTCCCCAACTCTGTGGGACTCAGACCTCTGGCTCCTCGGTATTGTGCAGCAGCTGAAATCTGTTCAGCTCTCTCGCTCCCCGGAGAACAGCCGTTCTCTGCTCTGCTCAGTTTAGGAGTCAGCCAACAACTTGATGGAAACACATATGCAGATTTCTCACCCGGTCCTCTCCATCATCCTCCCTCTGAGTTCCAGCCACTCTGGCAGCCTTCACCTCTGATCTCAGCTCAGTAAGACGGCAGCTTTCTGCTCCCACCCACCGGCTCCTCCCTCCCACACCCCGCCCTACCCGTGATTTGGGAAAAACAAACAGTTCCCTATATATTGTGTCCAGCTTTTATCGTTATCTTGGCCAGAAGATTAATCTGATACAAGCCATTCCTCTCTGGCCAGAAGTAGAAGTGTTGCACTACTTCCATTTATTGAGCCCTTCTCAAAACTGCCTTAGAGCGGACAACAAAAGCTTCTGTTGGCAGGCAACTGACTTGATCCTAGTTCAGTCAGCGGGGAGAGGAATGACGTGATAAGTTGGCCCTCAGGGGCGCCTGGGTGGCTCAGTCAGTTAAGTGTTCAATTCTTGGTTTCAGCTCAGGTCATGATCTCAGGGTCGTGGGATCGAGCCCCCTGTCAGGCTTTGCATTTGGTGTGGAGTCTGCTTGTCCCTCTCCCTCTGCCCCTTCCCCACCCCCCCGCTCATGCTCTTTTTCTAAAAAAATAAATCAGATCTTTAAAAAAAAAAGTTGGCCCCCAGACAAAGCTGAGATATTTAATTGAAATCAGACTGAAGTTGAGGCATTTGTTAAAAGTTATTTGGCCCTGAGAACCTGCAAGAATTTAGAAGCCTCTATTTACAGGGCTTAGGATTCTTCTCAGAGGCCCAAACCTAGGCTGAAAGACCATGGAAAGTGAGAACCAATTTAATGTGTGACTTGGTGAGAGGGGCATACTTCTGAAGGGAGCCTGAACAACAAAGCAATTGGATCAGACAATTGCCTGCAAGGTCACTTCTCTTAGGTTATGAAGTTACTTATAAGCAATCATAAATAGCATCAGTGTCTCTGGGGATTCCGACAAGAGTCAAATATGCTTTACCGGGAAACTCAAGGATGTGAGGAACAGTCACCAAAATTACTTGAAAAGATGTTTTGGTGTCCTTAGAGTGAGAAGAATCGCTGTGCATTTCTGAGGCTCTGGGTCACAAACCCAAGGAAATTTCTGGTCGTGAGTAAGCTGGGTGAACGAGGAGGAACCGTGTCTTCTTTAGTGGGTGGTTTCTCAGCCAGGGTCTAGTCAGGGGGCAAAAGCCGCATCTACCAATGAGACAGAGAATTTAACATACAGAATCGATAATCAGATATTGGACAAGTCAGCTGGCAAATAGGGGACACAGAGGAAATCACAGAAGTGGAAAGTGCAGGCAGCAGGTACCACCCTCAGGAGGAGGGAAACAAAAGCCTGAGCTGGGGATGGTTGACATGGACAGGGCTAGAGGAGGGCCCCGGCCGGCTGGTGCTGCTGGCTCTGAGGGGCGATGTCCTGAGCTGCCCGCGGGAGTGAGGAAGAGCTGCAAACCCATCCTGGCTACTGCCGCTGGGCCCACCTGTCCTGCCCCAGAATGTAGACAAAGGCAGGAAACTGGGATCTCTTCATTCCCCATCACCCCGATGGCCTCCCAGCCACCCTCCAGTGCCTCCTACAGAGAGCCTGATGTGGGGCTTGATCCCAGGACCCTGGGATCATGACCTGAGCCGAAGGCAGACGCTTAACGACTGAGCCACCCAGGCGCCCCTTAAAAAATTTTTTTAAAGGTTTTATTTATTTGACAGAGATCACAAGTAGGCAGAGAGAGGGGGGGAAGCAGGCTCCCTGCCGAGCAGAGAGCCCGATGTGGGGCTCAATCCCAGGACCCTGAGATTACGACCTGAGCCGAAGGCAGAGGCTTTAACCCACTGAGCCACCCAGGTTTTAGACTTCCAGCCCCAGCATCCCCAAATACGGAAAAGGCCCAAAGCTGAGAGACACCAGCTTCACAACCAACATGCCAGGAAGATTTAGACTCAAGTGTGGGAAGATTTAAAAGAAACAAACAAGAGCACTAAGACTTTTATGTGAGGAAGGAATCTATGCATAGTTGGTATTTTAGACAGATGTGGTATTTAAAAGAATAAGGCCCTGTTTGGTGACAGTTTTATAATTCATCTTAAAATGTATAATTGAGTAATTAATTAAGACTTGTGATTTTTTTTATGGTGTCATCTAAGCTTAAGTAGAGTGTAAAAACATTTAAAGTTTCCTTTATTTATAAGCCTAATTGATTAGTTTCTAGAAGAAGCTAGGATTGGGGAAGATTTTATATGCTGTCAGAAAAACTGAAGTACTTAAAAAAGAAATATTAAATTTATAAATGTATTTAAAAGTGTTTGAAGTGCTGAGCTAAGCTTGTAAATAGGACCAAACATTATTTAAAAGGTCCTCCAAAATTAATGCTAAAATCTGCTACATTTATAAATAGAATAATAAAATTTGTAAGTTGAACTTAAAAGCCCAAGAAAGGCTTTTAAATTTGTATCCTAAATTGAATATTGATTCCAAAGACATTATTAACTGAATTATTAAATGAATGTTAATTATTAAACTTATTAAAATACTATTTTAAAATCCGAATTTAAACTTATTAATTTTTCAAGAAAAAGGCCCGCTGAAATCTTTTCTGCGTAGGAAATGGGCCATTCAGGACAGCAGAATCTCCCCCTCGAATCCCCACCATAAGGTGTTTTTAGAAGTGGCTGGAAAAGAGCGAGAGAGGAAGCCAGGTTTCTCCCCTCTCTGGAGACCCTGGAACCCTCTCCCCGTGCAACACACTGAGGAGCCTGTGGCCCCCACTTGGTTGTTCTGCTTCCTCAGCCCTCACCAAGGCAGAACACTTTACGGAAGAGAGGAAGGATGTTCACTGGACATAGGGTAAAAGAACCCAAGCTCAGTTTCCCCATCTGCAAAATGGGGGCGATACCTGCCTTGCGCGGTTGTTGTGAGGGTCCGGATAGTACCTGGCACACCAGGGCAGAGTTTGAGGCTCCTTTTTGCAGGATCTATCCTGGGTCAGGGCCGGGAGGTTCTGGCCAGGAATACTGCCGCTTACTTCTTGGCAGGAGAACTTCATCAAAGAGAAGGCCGTGTGCCAACAACAGGCACATGCCTGTTCCGGGCCCCAAAGGACTCTCACCGAAGACAGAGAGGGGACAGGCCTGCAAGGAAGCAGCTGGCTCGGGAGCAAAGCAGCAGTCCTGGGGACGGGTTAGCGCTGCACAGGGACTGGCAGCCTTGGGCTGGAGCGGGAAGGGGAGGGGCCGCAGGGAAGAGTAGAGACCTGGCCCCCATCCGCATTCCCAGGTTGCCGGGCCACATAGCCTCAGCTGGAACATGGTTAGACAGCAGCATGGGGAAGGTCTCTGCCTGCGGAGAAAGGAAAGGGGGTGAAAGTCAGTTGTACAAATAGGTAGGAAGGAAAGAGTGGCAATCAGAATTCCACCATCCCATTAAATCGTCCAAGGCACTTGACTTAGAGAACTTTGTATTGCTAAGCCCTAGGCAGGCAACCACAAACCCCACACATCATTGCCTTCCTGGGATAGCACCTGACACGTGCGAAGGCAGCAGTCTCCTACCCGGAGAAGAGGTGGGCAGAACCCGCAGGAATGAGGTGGGAGGGTGTGGGGGTAGAGGGCAGAACCATCCAGCGAGAGGGACACCCGTTCACAGGGGGACAGAGCAGCAAGGGCAGCTCGGGGCCAGCTTGGAAAGGACCCGAAGTCATGTTCGTGTGTGTGGATGTGTGTGGATGTGGAGGCCTGGGAGAAGTTTTCACTACCTTTTAGAAAGATCCGCTGGGCCATCCATGGGGAGAGATGGCATCTGGAGACAAACACAGGGGGTACCCAGTGACAGAAGTCCAGACGGGAGGATGAGGGCCTGACAAGCATGTGAGATCAGAAATCAGAGAAAGAACTGACCAAGAGACTCCGGAATCCTAGTGGGTGTGGGAGGCTGGGCCGGGGAGGGTGGAGGTCAGGCTTGAAGGCCCCCGGGCACCGAGACCAG
>CM053613.1:18182565-18210455 GCA_028646535.1 Procyon lotor | reverse complement strand
CAGTGGGGAGTTTGCTTCTCTCTTTGCCCCTTCCCCTGTGTGAGCACGCTCTTTTCCTCTCTCTAAATAAATCTTTAAAAAAATAACCATCAGTCTCAAATATTTGACACAACTGATCGCTAGTCTTGAAACTAATTTTGGAGAGCATAACAATACCACCTTTTCCTTGCCTGAATCATAAATTTTGACTACAGTCTGCTTTTGACTCCTTTGATGGTCTGCTTTTCCTTCCTGTAACTCTGTATGATCTTGATTGACCTTCCATTATCATCATGAACCACGTCCCCAAATCAATATTCTGAGTTCTAATTTCTCTTTGGAGCTCAAAATTTATACACTGCACTCAGCCATATCCCCTTCCACTGGTATTCAACTCCACCAGACAACAGAATTCTTTGATATTCAAGAATTAAAAAAAGAAAGAAAAAACTCCTACCTTTACATGACAACCAAAGGTACTGAAAGTGCATGGAACCGGGGCTGTCGGACAGTCTAGATCATAGTGATTAGGCATCTGAAAACCAAAACAAAGGCTGAAAAATGGTTCTCCTTGCAAATCATGTTCTAGTTCAAAGATCAAATTTGAAATAAAGATTTATATTTTATCAAAACAAAATCATGTATTGACTGTGGATGCTTTTGCACAATGCAGAGCTGAGTAGTAGCAACAGAAACCATGTAGCCCACAAAGATCAAAATAATATTTACTTCCAAAAGCCACTGGAACAAGGAAAGAACAATATCTCACACCATCCCCCCAAATTGCTCAAATTTCCAGAAAACGCATTTGTTTTTATTGCTAGGGACTAACCCCCTCTAGTGGCACTTTAGAGAAAAAGCACCTTCTGAGGGCAACTACAACTGCAAATTCAAGACTCTTGAATTTGAGTCTTGTGGTTTCGGGGTATGCAGTTAACTGGTCCCTATTAAATGGTGTGGACCATTTAATAGGGTGGGGCCTATTGGCTGCGGCCATTATTTTCCTCATGACTGACTTTCATAAATCTTACTTTCTTTTAACCAGAGTAGGTTTTGGTTACCATGGGGAGATGCAGATGTTAGAAGGTATTTTAAGCACATTAATAAAAGTTCTAAAGTCTGAGACTTTGATTTGGGGTTCTAGAACACATTCTTTAAGGTGAGATCCATTACGCAGAATCATGTACTTTGAAAGTAGTGCCAAATTCCCTTTAGAAATTTAGTTTGGCTATATTCATCATAGATAGTTCAAGCAGAAATGACTGTAGAAACTTAGTCCAATTCTTCATTTTGCATAATCTAGAACAGTGGTCTTCAGGATTTTTGGTAAAGGGACAGATAGGTATTTTCAGCTTTGTGGGCTTATGGTCTATGTCCCAAGTATTCAACTCTTACTGTTGTGGTACAGTAGCCACGTACAACACATGGACATGTGGGCATGGCTGTGTTCCAATAAGATGTATTTACAAAAACAAGCAGTGGCCCAGATTAGCTGGTGGGCTGGTCTGCTGCTTTCTTGTCACAGATCAGTGGGGAAATTATAGGCACAGCCAAGATCAAAACCTAGGTTTTCTCTTAACTTAGACTTTTTTCCTACATTATTTTTGTTTGGTTTAATATGTGATACACAGTTTCCTTCAAATATTAAAACAGAGCAAAAGAGAAAAGTAAGGAGGTGAGACTTCATAAGCAAAAAGAAGTTTAACACCTTCAAATTAAGGCTTTGTTGGGAAAAAAACCCTAAAAGACTTTGTTAAAAGATAAATGGAAAAGTTTAGTCAAGTGATGGGTTTTGCTTGCTGCTACTTATTAAGGTAATCAATTATGATCTTTGGGTTTGCAGATTTCATTGGTGTATAAATATTTAGTGACTAATATTCATATTTTGTGGGTAAACTCCCCAAGTGTCAAAAGATAACAATCAGATGGAATTTTCCTCTCTCTATTAATACAAATGTACAGTTTTCTATTACAACTACTACTTTCGATGATGCCCATTAGCAGTCTATGGCATGAGTGAACAGAGGCACTATTGATCTTGGAAATCGCAAAATGTCCCAACAGGTTTCAGGGGCTACAGCTACAAATAATGCTCTGCTCCTGAACAGGATTTGCTTTCATCTGTTTCATTGTTCTCTCGCTGTCACCTAAGATCCCTGTTCCACGGTGTACAAATATGTATTTCTCGAAGTTTTTTCTTTCTCTAAATGGACATTTTAAAAAATTATTTTTATCTTAAAATAACCCGGGTTTGGTAGGAATTTTTATGAATATACACAAACATGGGTATTATGTTAATGACTTAGGAATTTTAAGTACTTAGAGAGGGTGAATACTTTGTTCTTTCTGAAAGTACTATATTAATTTACAAGAAAACTTTTTAGTTTTAATACTTCTTCAACCTGTATTCATTTTGCCTTATCGATTAAAATTTCCCATTAAAAAACTGACTCGTTTCTTTAATCTATTAATGGAAATATTGACTTACAAAAGGGAATCACTATACCTGTTCTCTGATGAGCATGGTATTGCAGTATTCACAGATGACATTTGCCAAAGGACAGTTCTGGTCATGGATCTAAATTTTATTAGAGGAATATTAAAAAAGCATGAGAAAATCTGAAAAAGTACTCTTTTATAAAAAGTAATTCACTACAAAAAATTAAGGACTTCAACTGGTGCACAACAATAATGTAAGAATAATGTACAAAGGTTATTTTCTCTCCAAAGGGAGCCAATGTAGTAATTAGAGTTTCATCTCACCTTCCAGCTCTTTAAAATAATATGAGTAGTACACATGAAAATCTTTTAAATCATTTCTTTTGAATTTCGTCTGCGACCAGTTTGGATAAAATTTACCAATAATATAACCCTCCAACAGCCCTCTTCCAAAAATTTCCAGCAGCAGCATGACAACTAAAACTCTTACCAGGAGGGTTAAAAGAACAGAAGTACTATTAGGGCAAGAAGCTTTGGTGCCCAGGTTCTCATAGGCCCCAGGTGAGCTCTGTCTTCCAGAATACAATGAACTTAGTTTAGTTGATATACTAAGAAGTAATTAAGTTTCCTGGTTAGGTCCACTTAACCTACTGAAGTTTAGGAAGACAGTTGTTGCTCTAATTACGCCTCAGACTTCTCTACATGTTTAGCAAGTTAGTGGACTTCTTTAATATTTCATCAACTTAATGAATACGCTTGACTTTCAAGAAAGTAGGAAAAAATTTCCAAGATAAATTTATAAGAAATAAAGTTTAAAGAAGAATCTTCATAGCTATAAAAAACATAAATTATAGGTAGGTTATTTTAGTTAAGAGGACAAAGAATGAGGATCCTGGACTAGATCTGAATGCTAGCTTTGCCACGGATTATATTAACATAAAATAACTTAACCTCTTTACATCTCAGTTTCTGAATGGAAAACTACTCTATCACTATGACACTCAAGCACCATGACATTTCTTTTTAAAGATAAATGTTTAATTGAAGCATAACATATGTACTGAAGGTGACTTCATTACATGGGAATAGCTCAATAAATCATCACTAAAGGAACACACTTTGTGGTTTTTAATTTATTCTCCATAAAAGTTTTAACCACCCACTCTGTTTTTCAAAGAGAAAAGTCTAAGTCTGATAAAGTAATCACTCTACTTGTTTGTCCCTAATCCAAAATTGGTCCATTTAAAATATCACATAAAAAATGAGATCAGCATAGTTCTTTCCTAGAAGCTTGTGTTACTTGTATATCTACTACAGCGGTCAAGTAGGATAAACAATGTTTTCTAAGATATAGAAGTATAAACTCTACACTTACTAAAGTGGTTTACTGACTCTTTCTTAAAAGTCAATCTTCCCATCACTGATAACATAGACTCAGATTTGGAGTAACATCCTCTTCTATATCCTCAAATGTGCATTAAAACTTTTTTGAAAGAAGTAGTGAAATTAACAAACCCAAGTTAGTACATGCCTCTTTATCTTCAAATGCCATCCACGCAGCACAGTTCATGCAAGAAACCTGTCTCCTCGGGCACTCTTTATGAATGTGAATATTAAGCTGGCATTTTTGGAAGGGACGCTGACACTGGGGACAATTCACGAGAGCAAACTCACAATGTGCTTGGTGATCCTGTAATAAGGAAAACGTTATTGATTAGTATTTGCAATCCTTATGACATTTCCTAAAAAAAAATAATCTAAGATTGTACTGTTCCCTTTCATAGAACTGGCTATGAACCTGCTTTGTCCAGCACACACCATATGAAGGTCTTATTGAATTTATTTATTTATTTTTAAATATTGTATTTATTTTAGAGATAGAGAGTGAGTGAGCGGGAGGAGCAGAGGGAGAAGGACAAGCATGCTTCACACTGAGCAGTGAGCACAGAGCCCCAACACGGGGCTCAATCCCACGACCCTGGGGATCATGACCTGAGTGAGCCACAATCAAGAGTTGGATGCTTAATGGAGTGAGCCACCCAGGTGCCCCTGGTGTTACTGAATTAAATAATGGTTGTGAATTACAGGTTTATACAAAGAATGTGAATTCTCAAGTTCATGTATCCAATTAGGAAAAAAAGTCAGATTTTCTGATTATTAATTTATTACTCTGTCAAAAGGAGCTAGTAAAGGTGGGCATGTTGCAAATACATTTTATTATTATTTTTTTAAAGATTTAATTGGCTTTCCATTGTTAAACCAGAGTGTTTTTTTAAGATTTTAAGATTTTATTTGAAATTATTTAAATATTTAAATTTAAATATTTAAAAATATTAGCTCTACAAATACATTTAAAACATTTAATTTTAAATACAACATAAACAATATTTAATTCTTATAAAACAACCAAGCTAAGAATTGTTTTATTTAATTTAAAAACAAATGCTTTTAGCTGACTGCATCAATTAATCTCAAGCTGTTGGAGGACTCCATTTAGTTCATAATAAAATGTACAATTTAGAAAAACAGAGAAAAAAGGTATGGTTAGGATTCTAAGATGATAGACAACTACATGGAGTTTGCTGCTTATTTCAAAATAAGAGAAACAAAATTAAGAGATTAACATGTGACACTTATATTTGAAATGCTCCTTGGTTTTATTGCAGATAATGTCCACCTAAAAAATTTGTAGTAGAATACTGGTTTCTTTCTTATTATCATTGGGCCAAAGCCAGAGTGTATGGAATAAGAAATACATGGTTTCTACTCATATTTATATTCAAATATGAAAGAACTGGGATTAATTCAGGAAGAATTTATTAACCAATTATTATTGACTAGGCACAGATGGGAAACAGCAAAGTGCGTATTCTCTAGGAAATGCCTTGAATATATGCTAACAGCTAGAAAATAATTTTAATACCTCAAGATGCCTCAGTTCCATCTTCTGTAAACAACCTTCATTTGGACACTTCACCATCAGAGAAAGAATCTCTCGTTTTGCAAAATTATCAGGAAATAGTTGATTTTCCAGCAATATTTCATTGTCAACTGGACATTTGTGACCAGCATCCCTAAAAGAAACAAGACACATACACTTATAGATTTAAACAAATGTTAACGTTGGAAAACACAAAACTTTAAGTCACCCCATATAAATTCTCCATTGATTATTTCCTAAGGAAAATAATTTAACACATCTTATTGCATATCACCAAAATAAACTGTTCTTCTGTGGACAGTTTAACAAGTGTTCTTTACTGAAATAAACACGACTAGCACCATTTGGTTACCTATCAAAAACTATGTGGCATTTTAGATTTGGGGATAGATTTAAAGCCAAAAATGAGAAAAATTAACTGAATAAAATTGTATCTTGATTGGCATGCAGTGGAACGAAAGTTAAGGGTGGGAACTGTTGGCAGTCTGGCAGGCCTCTGTTCTGTGAGCAGCCGTACGGCGTGTCTGCAGTGGGCCGCTCATTTGTTAACTAACGACAAATTAAACCAATGACCAGTACCCGTAAGAGGTCACAGTTTCGGGTTTACTCTGAACAGTCATTACAATACTCTGGCTCACAGGCAACAGGTTTCCTTTACGTTTATTTAAGGTACAGTGTAGTAGGGAGTTAGAGCACCGCCGTGTCCTGATTCCCAGTGGTTTATTCCATCTTATGATAGAAAAAGCATCCCCAGGAAGGCTGGGTGTCTGTCACTCCCCTTTCACTTTTTGGAATGTCTCAATCTTCACTGACAAAATATGGCAGGTCAGGTAGGCTACTCAATCACTCAAATATTTGTTGAGCACCTCCTACGTGTACACCAACAGTACTAATTGCTGCTGCAGGTAAAAAGTTGCTGAAAAATGGGGTCTGCTGTCAAAGGTCTTAGAACTAATAAAGGTGAGAGCCATGGTCTTTATGAAGCCTCTCTCAGAAGGCATGTTATTACTATAATGTCAAATACTTTCTGGAAAGCAAAGAAATAGATGCCCAAAAACGTACATGACAGAAAATAAGAACAACTTTACAGAGTAAACTGGAAACCACTGTCCACAGCATTAGCAATCACTCCAAAAGAAAATGGAATTGAATTGAGATAGGTTGATTCCCTGAATGACCGTAAGGGATGAAAAATTCCAGAGCTGCTCCTTTAAGAACTTCAGAGTTAAAGTTAAATGGTCATTTGTAACTTAGAGGGAGACAGGGAAAAAAAAAAAAAGACTCAGACTTCCTTTTGTGGGTTTTACTTCCTTTTCAGACCATGTCCCACTACTTGCATGAACTCTGCTATTAAAAAACTGCTAAAGATTAGCTCTCTTCCTGGGATGTGTGACACCTGGTAAAATACTATACATTTTTACCCACAGGAAAACCAACAATCTACTTTTATTGCTTACCTAATGATACAAACAAAAAATCATTATAAACAAACAAACAAAAACCTGAGCTTTTAACATCATTCTCGTGCACGTTCTAAACCAGTGGTCTTAACGAGGGCAATTCTGCCCCCGATGGGATATTTAACAATGTCTGGAGACCACTCTGGGTGTCAGAGTTGGGGAGAGGGGAGATACTACAGCGTCCATGAACAGAGGCCAAGGATGCTGCTAAATCATTCCACAATAATTTCCCACAACAAAAAATTATCTGGCCCAAAATGCCATGGGAGAAGGATAACAAAACCTACCCTAACAAAATCTATTTATTAAGATTACTAAATCTTACCAATTCAACAGAGGGTAACACAGTTTTTTTTCAAGAATTGACACAAGTCACATGTTCCCTTGTAACTTAAATCAAGCCAAGTCCCAAGTATGGATGTAGTTACCCTAAATTCACATTTTATGCTAAAGTTAATTTAAAAGATGAAAGAGAAAAACTTGTAAGACTGTGAATAGCCAGCTTAACCAACTTAAGAATGATTTTACCAATATAACTAGATATTTACTGAGGAACATAAAATCTCCCCCTCCTTCTTCTGTTATTTTTGTTCTGTATAGAACTCTTTAGTCACCTAAAAATATTCCCATCTACTTGTGAATTATAGTAAAATGTATCCATTTTTTAGGAGATAAATTTGAACCACTTGTGGAAATCCCATCTACCTTCATTTTGGTTAAAGCAACTACGATTTACTGAGCACCAACTGTGTGTCAGACACTGTTCTTAGCAATTAGGACGTATCACATAAAAGAGATCTCAACCTCTGCTCTCAAGGAACTTATCTTCCAGTTAAACAAGTTGACAACAGACAAATGACCCAGCATTTCAGAAGATGAAAAGTGCTAAGGAAGAAAGAAAAGTAGATTAAGGGAGACTGAGAGTGTGGGGGGGAGGTAGTCATGCTGTGGTATAAATAGGGTGGCCCGGTTACCTATGAGAAGGTGAGATGTGAGCCACACTGGGGGAAGGAAAGAGTATTAGCTAAGCGATTAGCTGAAGTAAGAGTGCTCCAAGCAGAGAGAACAGTTAAAGCCAACTCTCCAGGGCAAGAGCACACTTGACATGTTCAAGAAACAGCAGAATGAACTGGTGGAAGGAAGGGGAGTGTAGTAGAGAGGCGGTCAGAAAACGGACTATGAGCCTATCATACAGGACCTTGACTTGTATTCTCAAATGACTTGCCGAAATGTTCTGAGAAGTGATGATATCATCTTACTTTTTTTACCAGGTTGTACTGAAAACAGTCTGGAAGAAGGCAAGGGTAGAACCAGGAGGCCTGTGAGTGAATCAGATGGCAGTACCAAGTGGAGGCAGTGAGAAGGAATTTGATTTTGGATATATTATGAAGGCAGAGCCATCAATAATACTTCCTTTAAAAATACCTGTTATTTTACAGTTGTCCATAGATACCAGGGAACAGAATTTTACACAGCTAAAATGAATAACGGATCACTGAAGTAAGCATTCTTTGCATGACTGAGATTATCAGATTCTAACAGAATCATCATTTAAAGTAGATGATTTTTTTCTAAATTTTATTTTTAAGTAATCTCTATACCCAACATGGGGCTCAAACCCACAACCCTGAGACCAAGAGCTGCAGGTTCCTCCAACTGAACAAGCCAGGTGCCCCTATGGCACATTTTATTCTATATTATTTTCATAAAGCAGAGAGACTCACCCCTTAGTCTGCAACAGAACTGCTCTAAGTAGAAATAGCTAATTTACCTATTTATTTATCTGAGGGTCAAGAGGGGACAGAACAGTAGTTAACTTTCATGCCACAGCAGAAACGAGGAACAATCGAAATTTCTCAATTTTCTGTCCAGTGTGCTTTTCCCTAAGTAACGTGTAAGTATGTATATGACTACTCTCGGGAGGTCTTGTGTTCATGTAATAATGTTCTCTGTATTTGGTCCTGTTACTGGATACAGTTCTTATGCTCATGTACCTGATTTCTTTTTTTGCAAGTTATTTAATTTATTTGAGAGAGAGAGAGAACATACACATGTAGTGGGGAGAGGCAGAGAGAGTTTTAAGCAGACTGAGCTGAGTGCAGACCCTCATGACCCTGAGATCACTGCCCGAGTTGAAACCAAGAGTCGGATGCTCAACTGAATGTGCCACCCAGGCACCCCACTCACGTACCTTATTGATTTGATGATGCAAGCTTTGCAGAACCTGTGGCCACAGGGTGTTTGCACTGCTTCCCGTAACGCCATCAAGCAGATGGGGCATTCATACTTGCTTTCCAGGGGTGGGTCAAACTCCACATCATACCCCTGGACCTCTTCCATAAAAGAGCTGGAGAGATTCCCTGTGCTGGCAGTACCACTCACACTGTCATCTTTCGCGGCAGCACTACAGGAGCTGGTCATGGCGGCACAGCAGTCACTTTCAGACTGGCTGGATCCACAGCTGTTTTCACAGTTTAGCAGACTCATAGTAACGTGATTATCAATTGCTCTGTAGAAACAATGAGGAAAAGATGCCTTAACACACATATACATACACACACATACATGTCTGCTTATCTACACAGCTTATCTACACAAATCACTTTTTAGTTGAAGTACGTTAGCTATGTTATTATTATTTATAGAAAACTTTTAAAGTTCTTTGAGCTTTGCTTCATGGCTACGATTTTTTGAGCTGTGGAGTTCATGATCTAGGAGAGACAGACAATATAAGATTAAGAGAAGAAAAGCACCTCAACTGTAACATTTAGTTTTATCATAATTATCTGCTTATATGTCTGTTTCCTTTGACTGAAGTCAAGAATTTTCATATCTTCAGTACTTAGCATAGATCTTTCATATAACAGGTGCTCATTAAGCATCTGCTGAATAACTGAATTATGCTACTGAAGTTCCTTCAAGCATCATAAGGTGAAGAGCACAGTAAGACCAGCAAGCAGGGCAAGGAAGAGCAATGCACAAGGAATCAGGTGATCACGTGCAAATACTAGTTGTGTGATTTTGGGCAACCTGACAATTTGGCTCTTGGTTTTTTCTTCCAGATTTAAAATTCTACAAGTACTTCAAAATGTTCAGTGTGGGTATTTCTATTATGCAGAAAGAATGGATTTGAAAATATTTATGTGTATGTCCTTTCGCCTTCAATCAGGTCAAGTGACTATGTCTCATTATTAATGACTGGAAAAACACGTGAGGTTTCATTGGCCTATGGAAAACTATTGCTTTCATGGGTAGGTGGGACGCCTTCAAATTCTAAACCATTATACTATTTATGAATTAGAAGCTAATGTCTAAAAGCAATTCACAGCCTATGTAACCAAGTCTGTGTTGCAGATAATTACACCTGAAGAAAATTGCTATTACAAGCCAGATACAGTTCTAGAAACAGAATGTAAGCCTTTAGTCAATATGGTAGACGTTTATCCCCGTCTCAGTTTCATATGAAAATCCTGGCTGCCACCAGGCCAAACAGTGGGTTAAGACAGTAATCCTGTATCTTTTACTTCCATACCTTCTTCTTTTCCAGACACCTTCTCAAAAAGATCTACAGGGGCACCTGGGTGGCTCAGTGAGTAAAGCTTCTGCCTTTGGCTCAGGTCATGATCTCAAGGTCCTGGGATCGAGTCCCCCATCAGGCTCTCTGCTCAGCAGGGAGCCTGCTTCCCCCGCGGGCCCCCCCCCCCCGCCTCTCTGCTTACTTGTGATCTCTTTCTGTCAGATAAATAAATAAAATCTCTAAAAAAAAAAAAAAACATCGACAAAGGAAGAGGCACTGTTCTGACAGGAGAGGCAGTACATGAAGCTTAGATGCTGGAATTTGATGACAGGGGTCTAATTCTTTTCTCCATTATTTGGTGTAGGACCTGGATGAATTAGGTAACCTTCTATGCTTCAGTTTCCTCATGTATAAATAGAGATAATGATGAAACCCACCTCAGAATTACTGAGGATTAAATGTGTTAATATGTGCAAAGCACTTAGAACTGCATCTGGAAGAATGAGTTATTATGATGTGTAATTCCACATGGCAATTTTATTTAACAATTTTATTATCCCCATTTTATCAAAGTGGAAACTATGGAGCATAAAAGGGTTAAGTAACTTGCTGGAAATCATAGGCAAAACCTGAAGTGTTCCCCGAGGTTGATACAAAGCAATCACTGACTAATTTCCTATCATTTAAAAAATTCTAATATTAAACCCAATTACTGTGAAGAATAAACAGTCACAGCCTTCTCACTTGTAAGATGCTTTATAACAATAACCCCTGAGCCTCAGTCCATGACACCACAGTCCTGGTGTGCAGAGTTTTTTGGTGTGTACAATAAAGTTTTACCAATTACTACTTCAGATATTCACTGGCTTTTACTTCTATTATTTTTGAACTTTGACAAAGCACAGCCTTAATTATTGTGGGATATAACCACTGATGACTTATTTAGACTGCAAAATGAATATTATCATAAATCATGGCTTGTCATATATCATGGCGTAAATCCACATATTAGTATCTGGGTATATATAATCCAAAGAGTACAATGTTAAATATCTTAGAGAAGGGGGTGGTATAGTGATGCACAAAAATGTGCTCCTCTATGATCAACAGATACTAATGAGAGAAAGGTTCTCCACTAAAGAAATTAACATGGTATGTCTTGAATTGGTCAATTAAGTCAATGGAAAATTCATTCATGGCAAAACATAGAAATCCTATAAAGTAAAATGATATAAAACACAATACTGAGAAAGTACCTTTATTCTTCTACTAGCTTTAGAAACAATTATTCACGAACTCTTTAAAATCTATTCCTGAAATGTGAAGACTTGCAAATATGCTGCAATGGCCAAGAAGTGCTGCAGAACAGTCAATTGTTAGATTTTAATTTTGAATACAAATCCAAGAGGCATTCCCCCTCCTAGGCACTATTTGTTTTCCTCCTAGAGGCGAGGATTTGAATGACTTCTTAAACTCGACAGAGCCAAAACTGTATCAGCATCACATATCCCAACTTATCACAGAAAAGGTCTAGCCTTTACAATTCTGAAATACTGAGAAGTATATAGTACATGCAGGTTGAAACTCTGCTCATCACGTGGGCAACAAGTGCCTTGAGTCACAAAAAGGCCACGCAGTCCTTAAATCACCCCAACCTCAAAATCAGAAAAACCCCTTCTATTCTCCCCAGTAATCACAGACGAGTGGATATGATGGCAGTGGTTGGGTTCACAAGGCCAACACTTAGCATTCTTTACGAGTTTTTCTGGTTTCTACCCCTGTGTAGCAAGACATTAGTAACCTGTCCTCCCGAGAAACAGAGAAACACACAAATACTATACCTCGAAGCTGCTAATACTTTAGGTGCTTTCTGTTCATATTCAAGACAGTCCTAACTCTCAGCTGGAGTTCCCCTAAAGCCAAATACTAGGAACAGCTTTATCAGCCCTGCGTCTGGAACAATCTCTACAACTACCGAATGCAGGGGCGGGGGAGGAAACATTCATGTCATCTGAACCTTTTTTTTTTTAACTTGCTGCCTGGGACCTCTACCGAGTTCAATGGGGAACCCAAAAATAGCTTTCCCATGACAGTGACAGAAAGCGATGGGAACTTAAAAGGTTTGGGTTTTGTTTTTTGTTTTTCTTTTCTTTCTTTCTTTCTTTCTTTTTTAAAAGCTGGTAACAGCTCCGAGGGACGGGAAAATCCAAGAGACAATTTCCTTTTCTGGAAAGGGGAATATGCGGGGTGAGGGGAGGTAGGGCTAAGGAAGGGGGCGCGCGATTCCCGCTGACGGAGGGAGTGAGGGGAGGGGAGGGTGTCCTCACAGGCAGGGGGAGCAGAGATCGAGGGGAGAGAAGGCGGCGTCCCGAGCCCCTGGGAAGCCAGAAAACAAGAGGGCGGCCTCCCCAACCTCTGGGAAGCGAGGAGACGGGGGCGGTGACCCCAACCTGTGGCGCCCCGAACCTGTGGCGCCCCCAACCTGTGAGGAACCGGAGAGGAGGGGGCGGGGTCCCCAACCTCGGGGATGAGGCCGCGGCCTCCGGGAGGAGACGTTTGAAGAAGACTCACCGCTTTCGTCCGCTGGGCCGCCGACACCAGCCGGCAGCACGACTTGGCTCCCCCAAGGCTCCTCACTCCGAGTTGAGGCGGCCTGGACGCCAATCTCCCTACCCGAAGGCCACTTCAGCTGCGACCCCGGGCCGCCAGGAGCCTGAGCCCCAGTCGCGGACGCCCCTACTTCCGCCTTCTCCGCTCTCCCTGGGCAGCGAGGGGCGGGGATCGGGCGGGGGCGGAGACAGAGCGGCCGAGCCGAGCCCGGGTGCCCCCTGGCGGCGGTCCTCCAAGGGCCCCGCAGGCTTCGGCGCAGGCGCGCGGCAGGTCCCTCTGCGAACCTGGCGCGCTCTGGCTGGGCTTCGTTTGCGGCTCTCGGATAGGTGTCCCGTCTGAGAATTCCTGACACCGAAGTCCTGAACTGGTGTACGTGGGTGTGGGTGGGTGTGTGGGTGGGTGAGTGGTGCGTTTTTATAACTTCCCTATCCAAGCAGGAAAAAACCCCAACTGGGTTAGATCACTTGACCTTCGGGAATTCTTAAATCCGTCCCCAATCAACTCCACCCTTCTTGTCAAGAAGTTTCCACAGTACTTAGAACCCTCTGTTATCACCTGGTTCTTCTCCTTTAACCAGTCCAAGGGAGTCAAACCCACATATTAAGCATTTCTTTGAAACTGCTCCCAATGACACCATCCTCTTTTCTGTTACTGTCATGAGAAAGCTATTTCGCATTCCCTGTTTAACTGGAAGCAAACGTCAAAGGAATGTAACAGTCACTTCGCAGGAGATGCACGAAAGATTTCCATCCACCTCTGCAAAGGTGGGAGATATTATAGGGTAATGGTAACACAGTTTTAAAATCACATTTAAGGGAAATGTGAGAGGAAGAAAAAGAAGACTACTAAGGTAGAGAGTTGCAGGAGATGGAAACAGAAGGGCAGGCAAGGGCTAGATCGTGCAAGGTCTTGTAATCCATGCAAAGCAGATTTATAAGGAGGGAAGAGGTGTAAAGTCATGCATGGGAATCACTGGTTGCTGTGTGAAGAATAAGGACAAGGATGGAAGCAAGGGCAAAGGGGAAAAGAAGATTGCAGTGCTCCAGGAAAGATGGGGACTTGAACTGGTGGGAGCAGTGGAGGTGATTAGAAGTGGGCAAAATCTGGATGCATTTTGGAGGGATAGCCTATGTCATAGGACTTGCTGATTGGGTCTGAGCTGGTGATAATGAGGAACTGTTATATATTTTTAAGATTTTACTTATGCATTTGAGAGAGAGAGAGAGAGAGAGAGAGAGAATAAGTGGGGGGGGAGGGGCAAAGGGAGAGGGAGAAGCAGGCTCCCACTGAGCAGGAACCCTGGGATCTTGACCTGAGCCAAAAGCAGACGCTTAACTGAGCCACCCAGGTGCCCCAGGACTCTGATATTTTTGATGAGCAACTGAGTGGATAGAGCAGAATGAGAGAGGATCAGGCTGGGAGAGAAAAGAATCTGGAGATCTATGTGTCCACTTGCTGAAGCTTGAAATATCTACTAGTATACAATTAGAGATCTTTAGTAAGCTGTGGAAGTAAGGCCTCTGACCCTTAAGGGAGAGCTCAGACCTGCAGTTGTAAATTTGTGAGCAACAGCCATACAAACAGTGTTTAGAATCACCTGAATGTTATCACCTAGGGAGACTGTATTTAGGGAAGAGAGGCGATCTGTTATCTGCAGTGTGGACAAAAGCACCCTGGAGTCAGATTCCTTCTCATGCCAGAATCAGGAAAAGCGAGAAAATATATATGTTAATATTTGATAAAATTAAAGATCAAGAAAGAATGAGTCAATCAGAAGAGGCATTAGAAGTGATGGGACCTAAAAAAAAAGGTCAGAGATGCAATATGGCATTTCTCACGTACATTCTGTTTTGGGGAGGAGGTGCCCTGGATCAAACTCTCCCCCTAGCTGTCTATTTTCAAAGGCAGGAATTTGGGAAATGGCGTGATGTCTTTAATCTTCGAGTTGTAGAAGCAATTGTTGACAGGGGCCAAAAAAGGCAGAGGAGCACACGAAGGAATGTTATCCAATAGAAGATTCTGGCCTTGGAATATATGCTGAGTATAGTAAGTTTCAGGACAGCCCTCATCATTTCTCCCTCCCCGCCCCACCCCCACTCTCCATTCCACCCAAATCAGAGCAGGCAAGAGAGTAGGTAATGAGGAGTGAAAGTGGGCGGGTGGGGGTGGAGGGTAGGGAGCTCAGAGGGAAGGTGAGTGAGGTGTATGTACAGGTAGGGAAGGCTCCAGGGGGGAAACTTCAGACATTTATAACAGGCTTTGGGGCTGTGCACTTGGCTCAGTCTCCTGTCCAGGTTGAAAGCAGACTCTGAGCCACTAGGAGGCAGAAATTTAGTTTTGAATCTGCTTTGCTGTTTGTTTAAGTTCCTAAAATTGTCTATGGCAGGCAGGTCTGGCTGACTCATTGGGAGGAGTGTGCTACTGTTGATCCTGGGTTTTGGAGTTCAAGCCCCGCGTTGGGTGTAGAGATTACTAAGAAAAATAAATAAACTTTAAATGAATTGTCTAGGGCAAAGGGTTTTCTTTGGTAAAGCCTGTCTCCTAGCAAGAACTTAAACATGTGCTCTTCTCCACCGTCTTTCTAAATCCTAGTCAAGAACTGAGAATTTTTGTGGGTACACTCATTTTTCCTGCTCCTAGAGAAAAGAGAGGATCTCTTTTTTTCTTCATTTAGGAGAATGGGAGATGGTGAGTAGATGTCGAATGCATTGGGACCGGTTTATTTCTTGTTCACTGCTCATCAAGCAACGTTGAGATGATGAATTGATCCAGTTTACTGCTTTTCTTGAAAGAATGTACCAGCCAGAGGAGGTGAGTATCTGATATATTTGTGAGTTGTATTTTTAATGTAAATGAGTCACTTTTATCTCATGTGTATATTTGTTTCCCACGAGCTGCTGTAATGTAGAGGCACGCTGGGTGGGAAAAAATCAGTTTTTGAACTGACAGAGCTAAGGGTCAGGATAATTAATCAAGGTAAACGACATCATATGATTTCTCTTGGTACATTCTCTCTGGATACATTTTTAAAAAATTACTATCAAGGAAAATCATCCAAGACTTGAAATAAAGCAAAAGGAAGGATAGTATCCTTTCAGTGTCATTTTTTAACACATTTGCCTAATAATTCTTTAGTTATCAGTGAGAATTCACCTATGTTTGATTTTACTGTTTATTATTTGATTAGAAACGAGACACTAAAGTTACACGATAACTTACAGATTTCTGTCCAGTTAAAAAATACAACCCCAGAGGCTAATGCACAATACGATATTAACCAATTTTGTATCTAGGAACCCCATAAATTCATTTCAGCATTCCTTTGACTGACCATATAAAATCTGCTTCTCCAAGTCTTCTTTGAATTAGCTTTGTCATCTTAATGATACCCTCATTAATCATTTGAATAAAATCTTAGACATGTGTTCATTCCATATTAACTGGGAGTCTTATGTGTAATTTTTTTGAAAATTATACTTTAACATTACAACATTCCTACTCGACTCTGTTTCTTTCCAATGTTTACAAATGGAGGAAATTGCTCAGTCAGATTTGTGCATGTTTGACGGTTAATCTTTTGAATGGCATAATGTCTGACCTCTTAGGACATCAGGATGCTTCTAGAAAAGTGCCGTGCTTTAATCATGGCACTATAACACAAAACCACAGATGCATCTATATTATTCGTAATTTGGAACACTTGGAGGCTTATCATTTAGGAAGTTTCTGAGTTCAAAAGCCTGATTTGTGTATGTCCTACTGGATGCTAGGTGTGGAGATTCTCACACCAGCAGAGGAGAGCAGAGGGTCTGAAACAGCAGTAACAAGTATTTGTGTCTTAAGCTTGCTCGGTGGGAAGAAGAAGAAAACTATTTCCAGTGTTCCCTATTAGAGTTTATAATATAATTTTCCCAAAAGGCAATTAAATAAGTAATGATTATTTTCTTTGAATTGCCCACAATGTAGTTGAAATAAAGTCTTTTATGCAACAGAATTATTTTCAGTAATTGTATGTTTTTACTGCAAACATATTTCAGATACAGTATGAGTCAAATAGTCTTTTGTGGGGCAGACTGAGGAACTAGTCCCAATTTATAACATTGTTTTTTATAGAAAACATGTATTTGGTTCCAAACAACTAAATAAAAATGCTTTGGAGGAGAATATACAGTTCCTTTATAGATTGGGAACAGCCTATAATGGGGTTTATGACAATGATGAAATTAACAAATTAAAAGCTGTTTTACTAAAAGAGAATAAAGAGAAAATGTGTGTGTGTGTGTGTTAATGCTGTCACACCTTTTAGTTTTTTATCACACAAAGTAGGACATATTCCAGGTTTCTGAAGCCTTTGCTCATGTTTGCCTCTTTCATATGGTGCTATTGTTAATACCTCATGATGCTTACAAACAAAATAATTTTCTATCTCAATTTTAAACTTCAGCATTTCACCCACCAAAATCTCATACTTTCACCCCAATTTCTGCCAAAACCGAGCAGATTTCTTTCTGGACTTTCTAAGTAGAACATTGCATTAATGAATAATGGGGCTGACCACTTTCTTATAACAAAGTAATTTTGGTGGTCTGAATAATAACTAACACTCTATTTCTTTCCTGAAGGAGATTCTGCAGGTGATCCAGCATTCTAATAATTATGGTAAATTAATAATGATCTTTGAAAAATTGACGTGTGCACACTAGAAGATATCTAAAATTTTTTGAGGGTTGTGGTGATGGTATATTTTTCTTAAGGCATTTATTAAAGGTCATTTACGTTTTCTGTTTATCAGTGAACTAGGGATATAAGCAGTCAATGCCAGAAATCGATGAATAAGAGCTCATGTTAGCCATGACCAGAGAGGCATGTTTTCTGATGGGAAATCCCTCATAACTAAATTGGGAAAAGTGCCAAATATCATATTCCAGAGAGGAAATAAAGTGTTAGAAATTGTAACAAAACTGGAATCTAGAATGATTCATCAGCTTTAGTTCCATACCTCTTAAAATAGTTTATATTTATTTCACTTCTTGTATCAAGCATTTGCTATGTAATTAAAATGCCTCAAAATAATGTTAAAGAATGTACAGTTTCCTGTGTATGGTGATGCCTATAGTAAGTTAACAATTCCTCAAGGCTATTTTTACTATATTTGCTTTTATAATGTGTCAGTGAACTTTTGTGCATGAATCTTTGCCATATTTTGCATTATGCCTTTAAGATGGGTGCCTTCAATGGAAATTGTTAGGTCAAAGGCTACAAATATTTATTATTTCTGTTACAAGTGACTTTGCAGAAATATTGTCAATTTGTTTTCCATCCGGTTCTTAGTGTGTATTTTGCTCATTTTCCCTAGGATTCTAGGATTGACTGTTATTTTAAAAAAGAAATGAACACCTCCCCCCACCCCCATGCAAACCTACCCCTCCCCAGACACATCCCAGTAACATAAAAAATATTAAAATTCACATACACAATAACATAGTCATGCTGATATAGAAAAAACATTAGAGTTTGAAGCCAACAGCCAAGAAAGAATTCTTGAGATGTCTTTGGTGCAAAAAGGTGGTTTATTAAGACATGAGGATAGAATCTGTGGGCAGAAAGAGCTTCACTGAGGTCATGAGAGTGGCCCATTATTTACTTTCAAGTAGGGAGGGGGTTAGGGACAGTGTAAGTTTCTAAGGAATTTGAAAGCAAGAGTTTCAGGACCTTGAAGGGGCTAGCTATTGTTGGAAAGTGTCATCTATTCCTGTCTAATAAAACCATTCAGATGTATATCGATGGGCCATATGCTTGGGAGATGGATGATTGCCAACATGTATCTTGGGGTGAGTAGAGTTCAAGGAAGTTTCCAGAAGAGTTTTTATATGTTACAGTAGGCTTACAGGATACTGGGTGTGTGTGTGTGTGTGTGTGTGTGTGTGTGTGTGTGTGTGTGTGTGTGAGAGAGAGAGAGAGAGAGAGAGAGATAGGATTGCCTTTTGCCCTTAGCAAAGTATCAACATTGAGGCATTTGAGTCCCTGGAGGAATGTCAATGGGCTGTAGGTAGTAAGGAAATTTGATAGTTTTTCTTCTGTCTTTGTTTCCCACATCAATGCTATAGAAGGGTGAAAACTGAAGGGCTGTTTTTCCCCCTTATATTTTGGAAACTCGGTTCTACTTTCTTCAGGTAACCATTGTGATAAAATACATATACATACATACATACATACATACATATACGTATGTATGTATGTATATATGACCAAACTAACATTTGAAAATCAGGCGTTGCTATTTATATAACCTACATTTGGGAAGGAGTGGGATGTGACCTGCTAAGGGTTCAAGGCCACTCAACCAGGATTCCTGCATTCATTAAGGTCACAACACTTTTGATGTGAGTGCCATCTCTAGCCACCTCTAAGAATTGCCTGTGTTTTTTTGCAGACATTTCAATGGAGAAGATGAGACCCCAGCACGTCCTGACGGGAAGGGAGGTGGACTTTGGAGCCATAAACAGGTAAACATGAAAATAGTGATTTAAACTATTTTAAAGGCATAGATTTAAAGGTATTGATAACATACATTTGAAAAAGATGACAGTATCTTCTCAGCAAAACATTAAAGGCTTATAAAAAAAAAACCTTGTAGCGTTTATCTAAGACAGTGGAAAGGTGCCACTGTTTGTCTGGGCAAGTAAAACATTAAAGATTCCTGGAATGGGCCAAAGTTCCTAACTATTGATTATTGAGGCCTGTTTTTCTCATCACTACTCTTTATTTTTTTCATTTTTATTTAAGATTTTATTTATTTATTTGACACAGAGAGAGAGAGTGCACAAGTAGGCAGAGCAGCAGGCAGACGAGAGGGAGAAGCAGGCTCCCCGCCGAGCAGGGAGCCCGATGCAGGGCTCTATCCCAGGACCCTGGGGTCATGACCTGAGCCTAGGGCAGCTGCTTAACTGACTGAGCCACCCAGGCGCCCCTCCTCATCACTACGCTTTAGAGTGTCCTGCCTATTTGCTTATCTTTGAGAAATGTTCCATGTTGGTTCTCCTTCTCCCTCTTCTTCCCTCCCTCTCCCCTCTCCAAATTATTGGATTGGTTTTTTTTTAAAATTTTTTAATTGAGAGTTAGGCACAGACACTGTTATGTGTTATCCCTAAATACTTAAGTATACTAAAAATGAAGACAATTATATAGTCTTCTATATAAATATAATACTATTCTCACACTCAAAAATATACTGTTGGGGCGCCTGGAGCATGTCCTCCACTGAGCAGGGAGCCCGATGCGGGGCTCCATCCCAGGACCCTGGGATCATGACCTGAGCCGAAGGCAGACGCTTAACCAACTGAGCCACCCAGATGCCCCATAGTATTTGCTTTTTAGCTTTTTAAGAAACTGCCACATGTTCTTCTAGAGTGACCGTACTATTTTATACATTCCAACCAGCCATGTAGGTGTGATTCAGGTTTAAAGCAGTTATAAATATCTCTTATTAAAATTATTTTTTAGATATTTCATATTTTCCTTTTTCTGATATTTCATATTTTGCATTTGTTAATGAGATATTCTCCTCAAATATATATTCTTTGCATTTTCTTTAAATATTGTTTTATTTAAAAAGCAACAGAAATATCAGAAAATGCTGGGAAGTACAGAGAAAAACACTCAAAGTTATTTTTAATTCTCTGACCTAGAGATCCTATGTATTAATATTATTATGTCTATCATTCTTGTCTATCAGGAATAGTTTTATGTGTTTTGTGTGGAATACTGTGTGTTAGTATTTTTCTGTGTATCCTTTTATTTTTTTTTAAAAGATTTTGTTTATATATTTATTTTAGAGAGAGAGAGAGTGAGAGCATGAGGGGGGTAGCAGAGGGAGAAGGATAAGCAGACTCCCCATTGAGCACGGAGCCTGACTTGGGGCTCCATCCCACGACCCTGAGATCATGACCCGAGCCGAAATTAATAGTCTGATGCTTAACCAATTGAACTACCCAGGTGCCCCATGTGTATCCTTTTAAAACACAGATATCTATATGTATATTTTACAAAAATGGTATCATATTGTTATATAACCTACTCTCTTCACATAACAATAATTCTGAACATTTTTCTTTTTCCTTCAACAGCATAATTGTAATAGTTCCACCTGTGAAAAATGCTCCCCAGAGATTTGTTTCCTTTGCTATGAACATCCTTTGCTGTGAATCCAGGAAAGTTATCACACTTCACGGCAGTCATCTCATATGTAGTCCCTTCACTAAACTTTTTTTTTTTTTTTTTTGAGATTTTATTTATTTATTTGACAGAGAGAGAGAGATCACAGGTAGGCAGAGAGGCAGGCAGAGACAGAGGCGGGAGCAGGCTCCCTGCCGAGCAGAGAGCCCGATGCGGGGCTTGATCCCAGGACCCTGAGATCATGACCTGGGCCGAAGGCAGAGGCTTTAACCCACTGAGCCATCCAGGTGCCCCTCACTAAACTTTTAATAATTCTTATACTTTTGCAATTTATTCAATGAATTTTCTAAATAGGCAACCATTGTGAAGAGAAATAATGGTAAATTTGCCTTTTCAATTTCTTAGCTCCATTTCATGTTGGATTATCTTAGTTAAAATTTTCAGAAAATGGGGGTACCTGGGGGGCTCAGTTGGTTAAGCATCCACTCTTTTGGATTTGGCTCAGGTCCATGGTCTCAGGGTCCTGGAATTGAGCCCTGCGTTGGGCTCCACCTTCAGTGAGGCATTAGCTTGGGATTCTCTCTCTCTTTCCCTCTGCCCATCCTAATCATGCTCTCTCTCTCTCTTTTTCTCTCTCTCTCTAAAATGGGTAAATGAATCTTTAAAAAAATTTTTTTTTAGAAAACTTAATGGTGACTGTGTTTTGCATTTTGTTGCTTTCTCCATGCTTTGGTTTTAAACGGGAATGTGTCTACTCTCATTGTTGAGTAGTGTGTTGGTTGGTGGTTTGATTTGGGATAGGAATCTTTATTATTGATATTGAGATAAACATTACTTTTGACTGAGGTGATCACGTGTATGCTACAAATTATATTTAATTACTAATTGATTCCTAATATCTGACCATCCAAGGAAAAATTCCAGTTAGGCAGAATACTTTTAATAATGCCATGCTGAATTTGATTGCTCACATTTTATTTATTTACTCATAGTACTTTTTGTCCGGTTGTGGTAAAGGTTTCGGCCTGATTCACAAATGTATTTCTAGCTTTTTAAATAATCTGAATCAAATGTATATAGCTCTATAATTAGCTCTTCCTTAGAATTTTGAAAGAATTCATTATCTAAAAAAAATCACTGATTCTTTAAGAGTTTTTGGAGGCCATTTTTAATTATTTATGCTTCCATAACTGTTCTCTTCAGATAGTCTACTTCTGAAGCAATTTATGGTTCAAATTATATTCTCCAAAAAGTTTCCACAGTAGTAAGATTTTAAAATTCATTATCAAATAATCTTGCATGATGTAATAATTTATTTTTAAAAACCTCCCTTGAGTCAAAGGACGTCCTAAAAATGAGGGACACAGTGGGAATAATCAAGTGCCTTGCTCTACCAGAAGGGGTAAGAACTATTTAACAAACAAACAAATGAGATGATATCAGATCATAATAAACTTTATATTTAATTTGCTCATGAAAAATGTATTGTATCACATTGACTGATTTGCAGATGTTGAACCAACCTTGTAGACCAGGAATAAATCACACTTGGTCGTGGTGAATAACCCTTTTAATGTACTGTTGGATCCTATTGGCTAGTATCTTGGGGAGAATTTTTGCATCCATGTTCATCAAGGATATTGATCTGTAATTCTCCTTTTTGATGAGGTCTTTGTCTGGCTTTGGGATCAAGGTAATGCTGGCTTCATAAAACGAGTTTGGAAGTTTTCCTTCCATTTCTATTTTTTGGAGCAGTTTCAGGAGAATAGGTATTAATTCTTCTTTAAATGTTTGGTAGAATTCCCCTGGGAAGCCATCTCACCCAGGGCTCTTGTTTGGTGGGAGATTTTTGATGACTGCTTCAATCTCCTTACTGGTTATGGGCCTGTTTAGGTTTTCTGTTTCTTCCTGGTTCATTTTTGGTAGCTTATAAGTCTCTAGGAATGCATCCATTTCTTCCAGATTGTCATCTTTGCTGATGTATAGTTGTTCATGATATGTTCTTATAATTGTTTGTATTCCTTTGGTGTTGTGACCTCTCCTCTTTCATTCATGATTTTATTAATTTGGGTCCTTTCTCTTTTCTTTTTGATAAGTCTGGCCAGGGGTTTATCATACTTATTAATTCTTTCAAAGAACCAGCTCCTAGTTTCACCGATCTGTTCTACTGTTCTGGTTTCTATTTTTTTGATTTCTGCTCTGATCTTTATTATTTCTCTTCTCCTGCTGGGTTTAGGCTTTCTTTGCTGTTCTTTCTCCAGCTCCTTTATGTGTAGGGTTAGGTTGTGTACTTGAGACCTTTCTTATTTTTTGAGAAAGGCTTGTATTGCTATATGCTTTCCTCTCAGGACTGCCTTTGATGTATCCCAAGGATTTTGAACAGTTGTGTTTTCATTTTCATTTGTTTCAATGAATTTTTTTAATTCTTCTTTAATTTCCTGGTTGGCTCATTCTTTAGTAGGATGCTCTTTAGCCTCCATGTATTTGAGTTCTTTCCAACTTTCCTCTTATGGTTGAGTTCTAGTTTCAAAGCATTGTGATCTGAAAATATGCAGAGAATGATCTCAATCTTTTCATACTGGTTAAGACCTGATTTGTGACCCAGGATGTGATCTATTCTGGAGAATGCTCCATGTGCACTGGAGAAGAATGTGTATTCTGTTGCTTTGGGATGGAATGTTCTGAATATATCTGTGATATCCATCTGGTCCAGTGTGTCATTTAGAGACTTTATTTTCATGTTGATCTTTTGCTTAGATGATCTGTCCATTTCAGTGAGGGAGGTGTTAAAGTCCCCTAGTATTATTGCCAATGTGTTTCTTTGATTTTGTTACTAATTGGTTTATATAATTGGCTGCTCCCATGTTAGGGGCATAGATATTTGAAATTGTTATATCTTCTTGTTGGACAGACCCTTTAAGTATCATAATCCTTCCTCATCTCTTATTATGGTCTTTGGCTTAAAATCTAACTTGGTCTTGGCTGGATGTTCTTGCTGATCTGCTGAAGGAGGAGGCTGTTGCAGGGATTCTCAGATATCTTTGCCCGAGGTGGAACTGCACTGCCCTTGCCAGGGACCAGGCTAAGTCATCTGCTTGGTTTTGCTCTC
Source organism: Procyon lotor (assembly GCA_028646535.1). NCBI lineage: Eukaryota > Metazoa > Chordata > Mammalia > Carnivora > Procyonidae > Procyon > Procyon lotor. Next base: position 18,186,225 of record CM053613.1, on the reverse strand, counting down.
CTAGCTTTTTTTCCCTGAACGCTTTCCGTACCACTTTAGAGGAGGAGAATAAAGATGGTGGACTCCCAATCTCTGACCTGGAGCAGCCAAGAGCTCGGAGTCCCACTCCTCAGTGAGCCCTCAGAGAAAAGTAATCAATCACTGCCATCTCCCTGGTCTCTGGCTGCACTTCATGCTCACCCAGCCTGTGACTGAGCATTTCTATCTCTGGTGCATGGCCCTGTTTGGAGTCTCCTCACTCAGCAGATTCCTGCAGTGTGCTGTTGTGCTGCTTCTTTGGAAGTAAGGGGGTGCTTCTCTCCAAATCTGCCAGTTGTGGGGTCCCTACTCAAAGAGCAGTGGCTTGATGGTGCTTTGGATCATGGTTTAAGGTAACCCCGAGCTGAGATTCCCCCTCCTCAGCTCCATCTCTGTAACAAGCTTCCCTTCTCTGATACCTTGGAGCTCTGCCACACTCAGGCACCCCTGGTCTTTCTGTGACCCTGAGGGTCCAGAGACCACACTGTTCACACGAGGGCTCCACCCCCTGCTCAGCCTCTGGAGTGATGTCCCTCAATGGAGTGGACCTCTAAAAGTTCCAATTTTGTGCTCCACTGCTCTACTGCTTGCCAGGAGCTGGCCCCTCTCCCCGTGGTCTCTCTTCCTGTATATCCCCTCAGATTCACTTCTCTGCATGTCCTACCTTCCAGAAAGTGGTCGATTTTCTGTTCCTAGATTTGCTGCTTTCCTTCTCTTCTATCTCCTGTTGAGTTTGTAGGTGTTCAGTATGGTTTTGTAACTATCTCGCTGGATTTCTGGGATCCAAGGAGATTTAGGTCTCCTACTCCTCCACCATCTTGCTCTTCTCCCCTGTTATGTTTTGAAATGTCCAAATCATCAGGATTTTCTCTTTATCTTTGTTATTAGTGACTGCATTGTATTACATTTTGTTTGGAGGGTATGTTTCATATAATTGTGTTGCATTGAGGTTTATTATTTTATGGACAGTCTTTGAAAATGTTTCTTGGGTTCCTAAAAGGAAATTGTGGACATTTTTTTTTAAAGATTTTTTTTTTTTAATTTGACAGAGAGAGAGAGAGATCACAAGTAGGCAGAGCAGCAGGCAGAGAGAGAGGGGGAAGCAGGCTCCCTGCTGAGCAGAGAGCCCGATGCAGGGCCTGATCCCAGGACCCTGAGATCATGACCTGAGTTGAAAGCAGAGGCTTTAACCCACTGAGCCACCCAGGCACCCCAGTAGTGGATATTTTTAAATTGTATGTAAAGTTTGAGATAGATCTGTATGTAAGTTCAAATACATTAATTAGAATACATGAAGTCTTGAAGTACACACACATATAATTTATTACAGACAGAGAGTAGAATGTTAAATATTCTATTACAAGCAAGTTTCTGCCCATTTATCCTCTTTTGTTTTAAATATTTCAATGCTTTGTTATTAATATATGAAAGATAATTATTAGTTCAAAATTTTTTATTATGTATAATTTAATTTCTGGTCTTTACCAGGCATTCATTTAGATCTGCCTGACTAAAGTGAATCCATATCAAGTTCCTTTATTCTTTTTTTTTTTTTTTTTTTTAAGTTCCTTTATTCTGTGTCAGAAGCAAGAATTCTCATCCCCTTCAAGGTCCTTTTAGCTGGAATAAGAATCAAATTGACATGAGACTGATTAACAGGGTGAAATCAAATTTAATAGCATTTATCTGGAGAATCTACATGGACAAGGAAATTCCAAAGAAGGCAAAATGAAGTTTATGTCATTCTGAACTAAGGAGAAGAAGATTGGGGTCTGGGACTTCAAAGGGAAGGAATGCAATTTATAGGAAGAGGAAGAACAGTAAGAGTTTGGTAGACAAGTGTTTGCTGGGCCACTTGGAAAGAATGGGGCATAGAGGACTTGGGCCAATAGGTCTTGCTAGGTTCCTCCCTATCATACCTAGTTCATATCATAATGTAGTTAACTATGGTGATAATTCCCTTCCTGCATTAGGTCCTCTCTTTAGATTCTTTTTAGGGGCTCCTTGCTGGCTCAGTTGGTAGAACATGAGACTCTTGATCTTGGGGTCATGAGTTCAAGACCTGCATTTGGTGTAGAGCCTAGTTTTAAAAAAAATCTTTTTAGACAGTTGAGAGGGAGGTAAAGAACTTTCCTGAATTTGCTGAGTTTAATACGTTTTAACTCAAAATTATCTTCATGCTGAAGTGGCCCATTTTGGGGTGGCCTGCCCTTGGCCCCTACATCTGATATAGAGTTAATGGTTAAGGGATCATGTCTTTCACATCTTGGGGAAATGAAGATAAGGAAAAAGTAAAAGCAAGGTATTGTTTGTCATAATCAGTATGCATGGATGAAACTCACCCTTTAAAAGGGAAGCATTGGATTCAAATACTAAAACCAATTATATACTATTTACAAAAATCTCAGTTCAAATGAAATACTATTTGTCAAAACAAGAAACAACTCAAATGGCCACCAACAGTAGATGCTTAAGTAAATTGTGGCATATTCATACAATAAAATATTTTATAGCAATGAAATTGAAGCAGAGCTGGACACAAATTCACTGAATCTTCAAACATTAAGATGAATAAAAAATGTCTGACAGAAAAAAGTATTACTATTTAATTTATACAGATTTCAAAAACTTGCACTTAGGAATGTATTCCCATATAAGGAAAGCATAAAGCAAACACTTCCTGTTTTTCATTTAAGGCTGGCAATATACTATTTCTTAATTTGAGTTGTAGCTCTGTATAAGCATTCATCAGACTGCACATAATTTTTTAAATTTTTTATTTTATCTTATTTTTTACACATACATTTTAACACATGAATGGAACATTTTATTAGTTTCCTATGGTGCTTAATAAATTATCACATATTTAGCAGCTTAAACCAACATCCATTTATTATCTCACTGTTTCTTTTTAAAATTATTTTATTTTAAAATTTTCCCCAGCTTTATTGAAATATAATTGACATGCAACACTGTGTAAGTTTAAGGTGTACAACTCATTGGTTTGATATATTTTATATCTTGCAAAATGATTACCGCTATAGCATTAGCTAACACCTCTATCCCGGTATATAATTTTTTTTAACATAAATTACCATCATAACCACTGTTAAGTATCCTGTTCAGTGGCACTAAGTACATTCCCACTGTTGTGCAACTATCACCACCACCCCTCCGTGGAACTTTTTCATCTTACCAAACCGAAACTCTGTCCCCATTAAACAACTCCCCATCTTCCCCACCCCTCTAGCCCCTGGCAACCACCATTGTACTTTTTCTGTCTCCATGGATTTAACTCTTCTAAGCACCTCACAGAAGTGGAATCCAAAGTATTTGTCTCTGTTTTTTTTTTTTTTTTAAATCAAATTTCTTTTTGTTTTATTGTTGAACAAGTACTTAGAATGGATTCCAATGGGAATAGCTTGAATCTTTTTGTTTTTTATTTTTTCAAATACATACGTCATTTTCATCTAGAAAAGAATTTTTTTAAAATTATTGCCTTTATCTTGGCCTTGTTATCAGTCATGTGATCTGGCAGCTGAAGAATTATGACCCGTGGCTGCAGACTTGGATGCTTATGTAACAGGCTTTGGTCTCCACAGTTAGTTTTTTTTTTTTTTTTAATTAATTTTTATTAACATA
>CM053613.1:18154877-18182065 GCA_028646535.1 Procyon lotor | reverse complement strand
GTGGTTGATTTTCTGCTCCTAGAATTGCTGTTCTTATTCTCTTCTCTCTGCTGTTGTGTTTGCCGGCTTTTAGAGTGGTTTTCAGCCTCTTTCTGGATCTCAGTGCTCTCCGTGCCTCCTACACCTCCGCCATCTTGTCTTGGTCCTTGTCTCTGTTTTCTTGTTGGCTGTTAGCTAGGGGTCTGCTTTCACTTACGGGGTGGGATGCCAGCCTTTCCCTGTTGGGTGAGGGTATCCGTGGGCCCTCTCAGTGTGGAGAGGGGGTTTGCTTCTTCAAACCACAGGGGGCTTGCTTTCTTCAAACCACAGGAGAAGAAACCAGGAGACAAAAGTCTCTCTCCTGGCTACCAAGATACGGTCTTAAAACATAGCGTAGTCAAAGGTGTGATCGTCACCTTTGCCATGTTCCCTCGCTTAGAGCAAGACACAGGTTCTATCTGAATTCAAGAGGAAGAGATTTGCATATAAATTATTTTATGCACTCTTCTGTATATGTAACATATTAATAGCACATTTAAAAGATGAATAAATTAAAAAGATAGAATAGCATGGATAGGTAAAAAGATGGTGATTTTCTATCTATCTATCTATCTATCTATCTATCTATCTATCTATCTATGAACTACCTTTAATAAATTAAAAACAAAACAAAAACAAAAAAGCAAACCAATGCAGGACAGCAATGGTTATCCTAACCATAGTAGAAATCAAAGAAAAAGCATCAAATTGAATAATGAAGGTCATTTTATATCGATCATACTTCATAATTTTTAAAAAAGATTTTATTTATTTATTTGAGAGAGAGAGAGCCAGAGAGACAGCATGACCACAGGAGATGGGGAGAAGCAGACTTCCCGCTGAGCAAGGAGCCCGATATGGAGCTTGATCTCAGGACCCTGGGATCATGACCTGAGCTGAAGGCAGACACTTAACCTACCCAGCCACCCAGTCGCCCCCATAATTTCTGGTTTTTAGAGGTAATTATTTTCCATGAATGGATATTTTTAAGATTCTTTATGATTATTTAAACTTCAAAATGTTAAAAGCCTGTGTTTTGGAGGAGATTTCTGCTCTTTATCTTTATTGGAATATGGTGATGAGCTTTCCTTCTTTATTTAGTGCTGGAAAACTGCCTTCAGGTCTGTCTTGAGTAATGGTTTTACTCCATTTGGTTTGACTGGATTCAGTTAACTTTGGGGGAACACCACCATTCTTGGGAGTTCACGTCACCATTTTGTTTGTCCCAGAGTATCTATCCCTCTCTTCTTTTCTCTTGTTATTGTCATCTCCTTATTCATGTCCTGTGTGATCAGAGAGTGTTTCTGCAGTTTGCCTTCTGTATCACCAACTTGCAAACTGGTCCTTCTAGCACATCCAGTGTCTTTGTCTTATGTCTTCTCCTGGATGTTAGTTTCCTTGCCCTTCTTATCTAAGCTCATCTCCTCATCAAGGTCCTTTCTTGTTCAATTGAGGTGATCCTTTCTAGGGAAAAAAGTAAATAAGTATTTTCCCATTTTTCTTCTGATTCAGAAAAAGTATTTTCCACTGAACCAGTCAGTCATCAGAACAGTTTTACTTTGTGCTATAGAATTTCTTCATAGATCTCATATTGAGTTCTATTATTCATCCTAGAAAGAGGAGAATTTTATGTAGAGACAGTGTTAAAGAATACTTATGTCTACTTCAATTGGAATGCTCAGATCTGCCCCTCCAGGGGCTTCTTGCAATGTCAGCTTGAGTTTAAGGCTGGACCTACCTTGATAGGTAAAACAATGCTGGCTTTCTCTCCAAATGTAAAACTCTTCAATGCAAATACATTGAGATAGTTCTTACTTGATCCAGTGCTTTCTTATTTGGCAGAATTAGAAGGCTAATAAGAAGAGGCACCTGACCTATTATATATTTGCAGACCCTTTTTAGTTTCATGACATTATTTTTCATGTAGTAAAACAAATCCATAGTCATTGAACTCAGAATAAATCTTAGGTGCATCTAAAGCTGAAGTTACAAAGAGGCAGAGAGGAGGGGTGCCTGGGTGGCTCAGTCATTTGGCTCAGGTCATGATCCCAGGCTCCTGGGATCCAGCCCTGCATCCTTGCTCAGGGGGAAGCCTGCTTCTCCCTCTTCCACTCCCCCTACTTGTGTTCTGTATCTTGCTGTGTCTCTCTCTGTCAAATAAATAAATAAAATGTTAAAAAAAAAAAAAAAAAGAAGAAGAAGAAGAAGCAGAGAGGATTTTAGAGGAGTTTTTTGAGGGGCTCTTTAACCTCGCCCCTCGGGCTGTTTTTCTGGTTAATGCAGTGCTGCTTGCCTGGAATGGATTTTTATTCTTGCCTTTGGAGTCAGCTTCCCAGATACTTGAACAGCTGCTTATCTGAGGCAATTCTCTCTTCTCCTTCACACTCCAAGGCCTTTCTACTTAGAGCAACCTGCTCATCCAGGCAGCTTCCCTCCCCAACTTCAAGTTGGAAGGTATCCCTGGGGCCTCACTTCTACCATCAGAGGGCTTTCTCTTTTTTCCTTCCTGCCCCCCTTCCTTTCCCTCTACCTCCTTCCTTGTGCTTTCCTGTTTCTCTTCCAGCCTATTTTCTCTGCAAAAAATAAAGAGTGGATAGGTGTCCTGTTATGGTCTCATTTGTGTCCCTCAAAATTCATGTGTTGCACCCCTAACACCCAATGTGATTGGATTTGGAGACAGAGCCTTAAAAGGGGCCATTAAGGCTAAATGGTATCATGTGAATGGTTTCTAATGCAGTAGGACTGGTGTCCTTCCCTGGAGAGGAATAGGCAGCAAGGACATGTGAGCACAGAGGAAAGACCCCGTGGGAACATAGCAAGAGGTGGCCATCTGCGAGGCTGCAGGAGAAACCATATCTGCAGACCCTTTGGCCTTGGAATTCCCACCTCTGGAACTGTCAGAAATAGATTTGTGTTTAAGCCACCGTGTCTGTCTGTAGTATTTTGTTAGGAGAGCCCTAACAGGCTAATACACACCCCATTGACCCATCATCCTGCTAATCTGTAGAGACTCCTTCTGGGGATCCTGGTGTATGTCTCCTATTATCCCCAATAGCTGATCCCGCTGAATTTTTCTTGCATTTTAGATGTTTTACGGGCCTTTTAATGGGCACTGGGAAAGAAGGGTCTGTTTGGCCTTCTCTTAATCTACTCTGAAACTTCACATTTCTTATGGTCTCTAGCATGTAATTTAGCAGTTATGTCCTATCTTGTTCCATTCATTAATAGCAACAGCTTTAATGTCATCTGCCCAATTAACCTATAGTTTGCAAGCAGCAGGTTATTATGTTCCGTAATTCCTGTCTGACACCATGCCACGCTCAAAAATGCTGGAGGGTTGGTTGATTGATTTAAAACCTTGAATTGCTGATCCAGGGCACAGGGATCTTCTTGATCCTTTCTGTTTCCTAGGTTCAGATGGTGAGTTCAGATTCCATTGGGAGTGAGGGTGGGGGGCTGGGCCTGCTCCCAACAAATGTGAGTATTTGGGAGTCCCCAGTTCTGGTTTTCACATGAAGTGATGTGCTGGTCTGTCGTTTTCCTTGGGGACCTAGAGGCAGATGTAGACAAACAGCAGGTGAGGAGGAAGGGCATCTGGAGCCCGCCAGGCTGTAAACAACCAGAGCTATATTAAGAAAGGTCTTGCTTGGGCAGCACCGGTCTCAATGCTGCCACCCACTGGGCATTTCCTGAATTAACTTTCCACAGTCCCTTCTGCAGGTACAGATGTGGAAGGATTTGTAAAATAAAGGAGTCTTTGAGTTGGGAGGCATCGTACTCTTCCTATCCTTTGGTGTTTTACCAAATCCTGTGGTGGTACAAGAAATGATTTTAGGTAGGATACCAGATGATTTTAGGTGGAGACATACTCACATTGGATGTGCATTAACAGCGAATTGCTTTTCCAAATGTTCTTTCAGTCTTTTTGATATTGGAAAGGAGAAAGTATCTGTCTGGTGCTGGTAGACCCTGACACTCGATAACCTTCTTTTCTAACAGAGAAAGCATTTTCCCTCCTCCATCGTTTTTCTGTTACTACCATTAGATAACATATGAAAGTCTTTCCTCGTAAACAGGGTGACTTCCTTTAGAGGCGAATATTAAATAATAGTGCAGGTGATTATTTGGATAAGGCAAAACTTGTGAAGATGGTACAAAGTGAAATTGCTGGCATCCCCTTTGCTTCTTTTGTAATCTTTCCCTGAGAGGCTGAGTTGGGATTTGGGATCATTAGTGGCATCTGTAATGAGCAGGATGCCAGAAGAAAGGAGACTGCTCAGAAGTAGCCAGAGCTTGGCATTTGGATGGACCTTCACAATGGCAATGCCTGACACCCAGAGAAGGTCTCCTAGCGGCCACCCTTCCACTGATCACCAGAAGAAACAGAGAAGAGCAGCGCTGGGAGAAAGAATATTAAAATTTAGGAGTGTAGTCTCTGTGGGTTAAAAGGAATGAGAAACCAGGGGACTTTTAGTCATAGCAAAGGGGCATAGGAGTGGGCAGGGCTGTGCAGAGGCAACAAAGCTGGGTGTCAATAGTGGTTGATCTTGGGGTCTTAAATCACATTTTAGATTATTTTCAGTAATCAGATAATTATTGTTAAACATTATATACTTCAATGTAGAAAAATATGAAAAAAAGAAAGTATATATAAAAATTATTTTAAAACTATATACAATATATAAATATTAAAATATATTTAATATATAAAAATATAGAATAAAATATACCAATAAAAATTGTGTCAAATATGTAAAATAAAAAATACATAAAACTATAAAAATACATAGAAACTATAAAATATATATTAAAAACTACATATACAAATAGAAACTACATATAAAATCCATATGCAGAGCAGTTACCAATCTCCGTTTTGCAAGTAAGTGGATTTCTTTATTTTCAGAAGCCAACTGAGTCACCATTAGGAACTCCCATTCAATCTGAAGACAAATTAATCTAAACAGTGCCTCATTTTCCCAGTCATTTCAGATGAAACCAGTCACTCCTGTATTTTCTCTCCTGCCTTCTTTGCTTCTTCCTTGGTTGTGCCTACATTTCTGACATTATGGCCTGGAGAAGGAGGATGGGGACCAGGCTGACATCTGCTCAGGGGCTTGGGTGTGGACTTCATCACATCCCAGTATCTGTGGACGTAACTCTTTTTCATCACTGGTCATCTGACTTTAGTTCTGCTTCCTCCTCTCCAACTGTCTGTGTTCTTTTCAGACAGCCTCAGAGAACCCATGACCTTGTCTCTGACCTCTGATCGCCTGCACCAACCCTCCCCACCCACAGTGTCACCAGCTCTGTTGCTGGGCCTCATAAAGGCGTGTTTCAGTGCAACTGTGAGTTTTGCTCATTTTTCCAGGTTAAACCCCGAAAGTCAGATACTCTGTGCTCTCAGATTCCCCAAATGTGTTGGGACTTGGTTCTATTGTTACCTCCCCTTCTTCCAATTTTATTCAAGCTAGGCTAAGCGCGGGGTTCCTTCTTGGGGGCTCTCATCAGCATCTCTATCTTGCTTGGTCTGTCTCCTCTCCTCCACCCCTCCTTCTCAAACCCCTTCTCCTCCCCAGGATATTGATCACATCTGGAAATGGGATGGTCTAGAGCTTGGTCCAAATCTACTGGAATCTATTAGAAGATTAAGAATTGTCTTTGTTCTCCCTCCCAAGACAGTGGCAGTGGCCTGCGTTAGCTAGTTTGTTCCTTTTCACTGCTGAGTATTACGGTATTGATAGACCACAATTTGTTTAACTATTCACCTGTTAAAGGATGTCTGGATTATTTCTAGTTTTTGGCTGTTGCAAATGAAGCTGTTGTGAACATTTGTGTACAAGTTCTTGGGTGAACACAGTATTATTTCTCTGGGATAAATACTCAGGAGTGCAATTCGAGGGTCATATCTTAGTTGCATGTTTAGTTTTTTAAAATAGGCTTTTTAAAAGATTTATTTATTGGGATGCCTGAATGGCTCAGTCATTTAGCATCTGCCTTCAGCTCAGGTCATGATCCCAGGTTACGGGGATCAAGCCCCAAGAGCCTCAGGCTCCCTCTCCTCCCCACTGCTGCTCTGGAGACTAGAAAAAGCAAGGAGCCAATTCTTCAGCTCTTCCCCAAAACCTTCCAAAATTCAAAAGTTACTAGAAGAATCCAGAAGCTTCTCTCCAGTACAGTTCCCTTTTCTGAAGGCAGCCAGTGTTATTACATTCTTGCTCATCTTTCCAGAATTATTTGATGCATATACAAGCAAAATATCTTTGCACATATTTTCCCCTGCTTTTTAGGTGTACAGTAGCAAGCACATTGTTCTGGTCCCTCCTTTTTTCCCACTAACAAGAACTCTTAGGGATTGTTCCATAAATACAGTTTCTTTTTTCCTTTTTATGTATTCATTATATTCCATTGAAAAGATAAGGACAATGTTAGTTTTTCTCAGTGTTTTATTACTGCAAATATGTCTTAATGAACTTTGTATATATATCATTTTGCTTACATTCAAGTATATTTAAATGTCCCTAGGATAAGTTAGTAGATGTGGACTAACTGTGACTATTTCTAAGTCGAAGTATTGGTGCATGGTAGGGACTGACTTGTGTTGTCCCCAAATTCGTCTTGTAGCTCTAATCCTCAATATGACTGTTTGGCGATAGTGCCTTTAAAGAGGTAATTAAGGATAAATGAGGTCACAAGGATAAAGTTGTAATCCAGTAGAACTGATGTCTTCTAAGAAGATGAAGATCCATAAGAATTCACACACAAAGAGAAAAAACCATGTGACTACACAGCAAGAATGCAGCCATCTTCAAACCAAGGAAACCAGCCTTGCCAGAAACCAACCCTACTACAACCCTTGAACTTGGACTTCCAGTCTTGAGAACCACAAGGTAATAAGTTTCTGTTGTTTATGCCACTCAGTCTGTGGTATTTGTTATGGAAGCCCATGCAGACTACTACAGTGCATAAATAATTTTGACAATTATTGCCCGATTGCTCTCCATAAAGACTGGACTGATTTGTAAGTCTCTGCTCTTCTGCTAATGGACATTTACATTATTTTTAATGTTCATTAAAAAAAAGTGCTGCAATGAACATCTTTTTAATTATCTTTTTAAAAAAGACTTTAAAAATAGTTTATTTGGAAAAAAAATAGTTTATTTGGCTCTCTGATTAAAAATTATACACCTGATCAAAAGATAGATACTTGCTTTAATCAGAAACCCAAATTTGACCCAAATAAATGAAAACAAAAATAAAAACAGGAACTAATGGCTCTTAAACTCAAGAGAGTTTGCAATTTTTGTGTTCCCCACTGGTATTAAGAGAGGCTTTAAAGTTTCAAACAATTCACTCTTTAAATTCAGCTTATGATGTTATCCCAAATTTCCAGGAAGCCACAGTTTCTTAGAAGATTCACAATGGCAGAAGAAAAGATCTGCATGTATGTTATTCATGACTGTTATGGTTTCGTGGGACAGAAATCCAAATCAACTTAGCTTAAAGGAGAAAATGAATTTTCTTGGCTTTTATAATGAAGAAGCCTCTGGGTTGAAGCTTATTTCAGGCATAGTTGGATCCAAGAGTTTAAATGATGTTATCAGTTCTTTTTTACTGCCTCTCTCCTTCCCCTGACTACTTGGATTTTATTCCCATATAGATTTTGTCATAAGGTAACATGATGGCCTTGGCAGCTACAGACTTATGAAATCCTTTGGGCCCACAGTCTTGGAGAGAGGAAGGTGGTCCCTCTCTCTAAATTATTCATATCAGTCTCCCAGAAAGATTCTGCCTTTGAGGGCATGTGACTAACTCTGGCCAGTGACTATATCTAAGGGATTGGGAAATTTGTTTGGAGCTGACCTTGGCTCCATGAAGAAAGCAGGGCTGTGGGACCAACCACCATAATAGAGTCACTGTAAGTGGGGGAAAGGCTGGCCTCGGACAGACAGAAAAGAACTGATAACAACTTTCTTATAGAAACTCAAATTATAGTCCGAATGTTGCTTGATGAAAATCTAACCAGAGCAAAAGGATTTAGTGGGGTGATTCAAAAGGGTAATGATTTCAGGCAATGATGAGCTTGAGGTTTTCTTCAAGCTATACACACCCCAGTGATAGGAAAGTGGCATTTAGGGGGTTGACAGCCTCCTTTCTTGGGTGAATATATGTGTGTATCTGTAGATCTTTCTGACTTCAACTTTCTAAGTTTTCATTAATGACTATATTAATTTTCTAGTGCTACCAGAACAAAAAGCACTATGGACTGAGTGGCTTAAACTCCAGAATTTACTGTCTCATAGTTCTAAAAGCTTGAAGTCTGAGATCAAAGTGTCAGCAGGGATGATTTCTTCTGAGTCTGGTTTGCCCTCTCCTTGTCTGGTAGATGGCCATCTTCTCCCTGTGCCTTCGCCTGGTCTTTTCTCTGTGTGTGTCTGTGTCCTAATCTTTTCTTATAAGGACACCAGTACTTTTAGATTATGACCTTATTTTAATTTAATTATCTCTTTAAAGACTCTATCTCCAGATATAGTCAATTCTGAGGTACTAGGCATTAGGAATTCAACATATGAATGTTGAGGTGACACAATTCAGCTCACAACAATGACCAACCACCTTACTTTGGTTAATAAATTCTTTTCATATTTTAATATCTATCCTCAAGTTTTGTTCAGCCTGGAAACTATTGTATTTTCTCCTCTTAATGTGACTTCTCACATCTTTGTTCTGATTTGTTGTGGATTAATTTTATAGTGTTACTCTAAGAAGGCAAACTTAATTCAAATTTTTTTAGGGGGTGGATATTTCTCTAGTATACCTATGTAGCCCCTGATGTTTATTACATGCCTGCATAGCATCGGACTCTGATCCAGGCATTTCTACTAATTATTTACTCCTCATAAGGACTCTAGAAAGTAAGTATAACGCATTTTACATAAGGCTAAACTAAGAAAATCATCACTCCGGTGTGGTTACGTGAATGGCTCAAGGTCACAGAGCAGAAAATACATCTCATATCTCTCAACTCTTTTTTTTTTCCCTTACGATTTTATTTATTTATTTGTCAGAGAGATAGAGAGAGCACAAGCAGGCAGAGAGGCAGGCAGAGGCAGAGGGAGAAGCAGGCTCCCTGCTGAGCAAGGAGCCTGATGTGGGACTCGATCCCAGGAATCTGAGATCATGACCTGAGCTGAAGGCAGCTGCCTAACCAACTGAGCGACCCAGGCATCCCTCATATCTCTCAACTCTTGATTTATAATCTTATTCTCTCTCTCCACCCTGCCGACTACTCTAGATTTGTGTATTTTAATTCCACACTAGACCGCATGTTTGTAGAAGTCAGAGGCAGCTGTGATGTTTGCTTTTATGTGTCAACTTGACTAGATCCAAAGCGCTTAGATATTTGGCTAACCACTATTTCCAGCTGTGTCTGTGAGGATGTTTCTGGATGACATTAGCATTTGAGTCAGTAGACTGAATGAAGCAGTTTGTCCTCTTCGGTGCGAATGGGCATCATCCAATCTGTTGAGGGCCTAAATAGATCAAAAAGGTAGTGGAAGGGAGAATTCTCTCTCTTTCTGCCTGACTGTTACAGCTGGGACATCAGTCTTCTCCTGTCCTTAGACTGGGTCTTACACCACTAGTCGGCCTGGGTCCTAGCTTACAAATGGCCGATCATGGGATTCTCAGCCTCCGTAATCATATGAGCTACTTCCTCATAATAAATTCCTCTCTTGGATCTCTAGAATAGAAAAATCTCCCATCGCTTCTTGGCCTTTTGGCTAAGATCAAGTGTAGAATAGAGACATCTCCTATTAGTTGTGTTTCTCTGGAGAGCCCAGTCTAATACACAGTGTCTAATGTAAGATTTCTGGCAGAGAGGATAGCAAGCAGAAGTATATATGGACTTTTGGGGAAGCAGCACAAGGGTCAGTGTTACTGTAGTAAGTGGGGGAAAAAACTAATGCTTCTTGTTTGTCCTTGTGAAGTTTTTGACTTTACTCTAACCAAGATGGGAAACTACAGAAGGGTTTTGATCAGAGAAGTAAAATGATCCGACTTGTAATTTTAAGAGGACTAGAATTTGTTGACTGACTGGATGTGAAGATTTGGAGAAAGATAAATGAAGGATGATTTTAGGAGTTTACCCTGAACTAAGGTGTTAGTTGCCTTTAAAGAAGATGAGAAAGACCATGAGGAGAGAGGGTTTTGAGGGAGGATGGGGATTTCTTGAGGCAATGTTGTGTTTAACTGAGGGCCAAGCATCTTAATGTTTAGTTATCCTAAGAACATTACCAGGTACTACTATTTTTTAAAATAATATTTATTTATTTGAGAGAGACAGAGAGAGACAGAGAGAGACATTGAACAGAGGGAGAGTGAGAGCGAAAAGCAGACTCCCCACTGAGAAGAGAGACCAATGTGGGACTCAATCCCAGGACCCCGAGATCATGACCTGAGTTGAAGGCAGATGCTTAACTGCATGAGCCACCCAGGTGCCCCACTAGGAATTACTATTTTTCACATTTTCAAATAAGGAAATAGGATCAGAGAAGTTAAGAAATGTGTCCAAGATCTCACAGCTTGCAAGAGTTGGGGCTAGAATTTAAACTCAGGTTTGTGTCAGTCCAAAGCCTGCAGTACCCAGTACCACAGCCCAACACCATAGAGATAATAATGGCCATGATAGCCATATTTACTCAGGAAGACTGAGGCCTAATGAGTATCCTCAGATCTGACCATCTAAAGAGTTTCCTCCTCCTTGGGTAGGTGGATAAGGGATGTGTCCAGGATGAGAGACTTGATCCATACCGCGATAGTCTGCTTGGGCTGCCATAACCAAGGACCACAGGGAGGGGGGTTTAAACAACAGGAATTTATGTTCTCACAGGTTTGGAGGCTAGAGGTTAGAGGTCAAGAGGTTGGGTTTGGTTTCTTTGGCTTGTTGATGGCCCACTTCTCTTTGTGTCCTCATGTGGTCTTCTGTGCTCATGCATCTCTAGATGTAACCTCATTTCTTCTTGAAAGGACATCAGTCAGATTGGATTAGGGTCCACTCCAATGACTTCATTTTATCTTAATCACATCTTTAAAGGCTCTCTCTCTAAATACAGTCACATGGGGGTTATGGTTTCATCATGTGAATTTTGAGAGACACAGTTCAGCCTATAACACTCCCCTTCAGATGAACAAGCATAAAACACAAATTATCTTTACACTATACTATAGGGGCACCTGGATGGCTCAACGGGTTAAAGCCTCCGCCTTTGGCTCAGGTCACGATCTCAGGATCCTGAGATCGAGCCCTGTGTCAGGCTCTCTGCTCGGTGGGGAGCCTGCTTCCCCCTCTCTCTCTGCCTGCTTCTCTACCTACTTGTGACTGTAGACACAGTCTACAGTGATCTTGTGATCTCTCTCTCTGTCAAATAAATAAATAAAATCTTTTAAAAAAACAAACACTATACTATGTTACTGATTGTTACCAAGGAGAAATAGCTTTGTTGGAGAAAGGGAGTCATGAGTCCAGGCTGCCAAAAGGCCATTGAACCTGGTATCTTACACATAGCTTCTATATAAATGGTTTGTGGGTGATGAGAAACAGAGAAGCCACAAAAAGACTTAGGAGGTCCAAGAACACTTCGTGATGTCATGTTGCTGAGAACATTTTTTTTTTGGTCTAATATGTGTTATACATACTAGTGAAAGATAATCAGGGTTTTTGTTATGGTTGGTGATTTTTTTTGGGTATTGAAGATACCCAAATTGAAGGGTATTGAAGAGATTGGAAATGTTAAGGTAGGTTAGAGGAGAATGATATATTCTTTTTTGCTAGAAGTACAAAGGGTGGCCAATCTCAACTAAAGCTCAACTCAGCTAGTCCCCTCCTTCCTGTCACAAGGCAATTTTTTAAGATTGACATGAAGACAGGAAAGAGTAGAATCCAGATTTACCTTTACAGAAACTTATGTAATGAATTACATTATTACTACTAATAGCCATCCCTAGATGTGGAAATAAATATACAAACATTTATCTTTTCTGTAAAGATAATGGCAAAGTGAGATTTTACTTGCATTTGGAAACCGTGCTCTTTGTTTGAGTGGGAGGAATGTCCCAGGAAAAATATATAACAAGATAATCTTTTAAATCATGTAGTAGGGGTACCCGGGTGGCTCAGTCATTAAGTGTCTGCCTTCAGCCCAGGTCATGATCCTTGGGTCCTCAGATCGAGCCCCCCATCGAGCCCCTCATGTGCCCCACATCAAGCCCTGCATTGGGCTTCCCACTCTGCAGGAAGCCTGCTTCTCCTTCTCCCACTACCCCTGCTTATGTTCCCTCTCTCGCTGTGTCGCTCTCTGTCAAATAAATAAATAAAATCTTAAAAAAAAAGAACATAGGGGCACCTGGGTGGCTCAGTGGGTTAAACCCTCTGCCTTCGGCTCAGGTCATGATCTCAGGGTACTGGGATCGAGCCCCGCATCGGGCTCTCTGCTCAGCGGGGAGCCTGCTTCCCCCTCTCTCTCTGCCTGCCTCTCTGCCTACTTGTGATCTCTCTCTCTGTCAAATAAATAAAAAATCTTAAAAAAAAAAAAAAGAACATAGTTTTTCATTAACATTTATTAAAAACATAGCAATTGTTCTCATTATATAGAAAATCAAGCCACATAGTAACTGTAGGCAGAAACACAGTTAAATTGTAGTTTAAGTCCCTTTGTTTAAAAGTATCTTTTCTTACCCTCCAAAAATCATTGTGAAATTTTGGGAACCCCCAAATTTTAGAGCTTTCTGTTGTCCAGTGTGGCTTTTTATAAAATCATCTTTTGCTGTCCTGTGAGTACTAATTTCAGGCTATTATGTTTACTCGAGGCTGAGAAAGCTCATTCCTTAAACTTGAATTCTAGCTTTAAGAAATTTTGATCAAATTCATCCTACACTGATCTTTGAACTCATTCTTAGACCCTTACAGCTAAATAAGACACAGAAGAAAGAAACAAATTCTTATATTTGGGGCTTGAAGACGGGTCGGATGCCTGCAAATTACAAAGGATGTCTAGTAGAGTCCTAGCACTGGTCATCCCTTCTCAGTTCCTCAGAATCCCTCATGAGGACATGGTCTTCATGTCTTCACTTGTTTGCGGAGTGAAGAGAAGGTATTTATTACATATTTTCTGGGGCCAGTTAGCAGTAGCGAGTTTCATGTTGGACCCTTGACTTCAGGGGAAGATTGCAGTTAACTAGGTGTGGGGTCTTGAGCAAGTTGCTTGGATTGCCTAAGCTTTTGGCATTGTTTCTTCATCTATAGGGATTATGGGGGAATCCTACAGAGGGAGGTGATGGTGGAGGGGAAGGTTAGGAAGGAGAGATGTCGGGATACGGGGAGGAGAGAAGAGAACCAAACTTAATGACTCCTGGAACCGGTTCATGGATCCAACTTCATGAGGCTTTTTTAGGTTCAAGAATGGCTTTTCCTGAGGGACTTTTTTGCCCACACGATGGCAGTAGTTGTTCAGAAATAGCCTCACGGACATCAGAAAGCCCACTGCGGCACTCTTGAATTTGTGGAGAATGAGCTGCAGCTGACGTTTAGAGCAATTAATAACACATTAGAAAATTTACTAACAGGGATAATCCACATTGGGTTAATTAGAAAGCAATTTCAAGACTGGGGAAGCGAGGGAGGCATGAGCGTGTAGAGATGCTGGCCCTCCGCTCCCAGTGCTGGGGCAAGTTTGCATTCTCACTGAAGGCTCTCATCTAGCAGTGACCTATTAAGGTTCTGCTGCTTTGCCAACTCAAGTTCCTTTCCAGGCTAAGGGAAGCCAGATGGCATGGGGGCGGGAGAGGGAGGAATGCTCCCTTTCCGGCGCAGTGGAAAGAATCTTGTCCTGAGATCTCAGAGACCTGGTTTGGAATGCTATTTCTGCTCCTAATTCCCTCCTGTGACATTGAGCAGTGCCCTTTGGGGACTGGTTCTCACCTGTAAGATGTGTTCATTGAGTCAGATAACCTCCAAGATCCCTTTTAGCTCTGGCAATCGGGTTGGTGATGTTAGGAGGCAGGAGTTTTGCAAGCTGGGGCTATATAGATACAAGCTTATATATGTAATCACGATGTCAGTAAATAGCATCTGCTGGATTATGATAAGAGCGCAAAATGCCGCGTTCACACACTCAGAGCACGGCCGCAGGAGTAGATTTTGATTGGTATCAGCAACTGGAGCTCATGGCTGTCTGGGATGAAATTGAATTTGAAAAGTTCTCTTAAAAGGGCCTGCAGTGAGCCAAGGGGGATAAATGTAGGCAACTTGCTAAGGAGAGTTGGGGGCTTGGATGGAGAAGCTGGGGAAAGGAGGGACGGCCTGCCAAGTGCGCATGCTCAGAGGGAG
The DNA here is from genome assembly GCA_028646535.1 of Procyon lotor. Classification (NCBI taxonomy): domain Eukaryota; kingdom Metazoa; phylum Chordata; class Mammalia; order Carnivora; family Procyonidae; genus Procyon; species Procyon lotor. The sequence goes on along the minus strand of CM053613.1, from coordinate 18,167,661 downwards.
CCAGGCCAGGGCAGGGCCTTTGGACACTTTCAGAATTAACTGCAGCTAATCGCTCAGCTGGGAGTACGGGGCTCAAGGCTGGAAACTGGCACGGAATCGTCCAAACGCCACTTTGGCCTTTTTGTGCTTTTCGTCCTGCTAAATTTGGCCAAGATCTGTCAGCAGTGTTTTATTTTTAATTTGCTTGGAACAACGTGGTGTCCTAGGCAGCTCTGACTTTGCTGTTTTATGATGGAAGTCCAAGTTTGCTCCAGGTGGGGTTAGTCACGTGGGAAAGATCTGGCGCAAGAATGGTGGGTAGAATTTTAGCGGCCAGGAAAAGGGACAAGAATTCGTGGCTCATCAGCTTGTTCTTGCTGATGATCCACTGGAGGTCTTAATTCTCAGCAGAGGACAGGTGAGAGTGACACGTTTTCAAGGTGAATGGGAGAAGGGCCCCGGGTGTCATGCGGAAGAACAAGGAAATATTGGAAGTCCTGCTCTTGAAGAATCTGATAGATACAAACCCAGACTTTTATTAAAAAAAACAACTAGAAAAGTATATCTTCATATGCACCCAGTATTTTATTTTGCCTCATTTAAAATCCATTAATATACTTTTACTTATTTGTAAATCTCATGGGGTTTTTTTCTATTTTAAAGGTAATACATGACTGACAAAAAATTAGATGATACAAAAATTTAAGATAAATATGGTAAGAAAAAAAAAAGGGCAAAGCCGTCTGGCTAACTGACTCTCTGCCTCTGTCCCCTCTAGCCTGGTGTATATTCTTTGATGAGTCTCTGTGAATATCTAATTTCCCTAAGAAAAATTGAAAAGGATTCCATTTATGAATTTTTGAGCTTAGAGAAATTTTCCAGCTCTGGTTTGGGCTTGAAAGGTGACCCACTGACGTTGTTTATTTGGACTTCAGGAAAGTTCCAGAAAAGTGGGATGGTTGGCCATCTTAGTTTCACTTAACTCCTAGGTGAGTCTTTAGAACTGAAGCCTGCCTGATCCTTGGAAGCTGGGACTCACTGCTTTTTCTAATTCTGTGATAATTTCCTATTTCCTTCAATGTGAAGCAAGAACATCTGGCTGTTTTTCTTTCTGTGAGTCCAGGAAAGATGCAGGGTTTTGGACTATGGGAGGATGGATGGGAAGGGCATCTGCTTCCTGTTCACCGTGTTGTCTCCTTTTTGCCTGATCCCACTGAATGAAGGACTTCAAGGCCATAAAGCCCACCCATCCTGGAGGTCCTCCTTCCTGCTGATCTGAACATGGACGCCGTCTTTAGGGAATTCTCGGCTCCCACCTGCCCAGTCTCACAGTGTCGTACGGACCTCAAGTGATGGTTCTCTCCCTGTGGGCACAAACACACCGAAGCACCCAGAAGCCACAGGCCATCTCTCCCATATCATGGCGGTGGCTCCTGTTCTGTCTTTAGCTTAGTGAGCAGGAGCTGTGTCGGCCCAAGTGCAAAATAGTGGAGATGTAAGAGGTGTGTCTTACATGGGCAGCACAGCACAGATAAATCCTTGCACCTGCCCCTTTCACAGTTTTTGCTAAGAATCAAATGAGAACATAGAGGATCCACATTTCAGCAGGACAGAGAGGTACTTTGGGGATAAAGCTGGCCTAAGAACAACAGAGATGGTGTTAAGTATACAGAAGTATATTCTTGAGTCATCTCCCACTACGACTACAACTTGGCTTTCGATATTCTTTTACAGTGGAGCGGAGTGCTTAAGGACCCCACATTCAGCAGCTAGTGGCTATGTGACCGTGGATAGGTTCTCCATTGCTCTAAACCTGTACTGCTCCTCCCTAGAGATAATAGTGTCAAATGTACAGTTTGGTGGACACTTAAATAATATGTAAAGCACTTAGAAGGCTAGTCTATTGCTCGGGGCTAAAATGATCCATTTGTAGATGAGGAGATTCTGGCTCCCAAAATTTAAGTAATGTATCGCAGACCTGAGGCAGGATTCAAATCCGGGCCTGTTGACTTCAAAACACTAGTCATGTTTAAACCCAGCCTTGTTGCAAGGAGCACAACTTTCCCTGACTGAGAATGGACCAGGTAAGAGGATTCTGGGATGGATTTGGATCCTATTTCAAAATAATGATAAAAATTATCACAGAGTTCGTATGTGGTGAGTTTCTACTAAGGGCAGACACCATCCCCCATATTTTCCTGTGATAATTCTCACTGTATCATCTCACCGACTTGAAGGTAGGTATATGCTGTTAATATTTCTGTCTAACAGATGAGGAAACTGAGGCACAGAGTAATCACATCTTTTGGCAGAAGCCAGAACTTCTGTTGACAAATTCATGTCCAACCCAGTCTCGGGGAGCTTGGCAGCTCTGGCAAGGTTCCAGCACACACCCGTGACACTCGGGTCCCCAGCAAAGCTTCCTGAAGAGCCAGGTGCCAGATGGAGCTAGAGGCTCCTGGCCTGTGATTGGCTGCCGGCTTGTGTGGTTAGCCCTCTGTGGTGGGGGTGGGGGGCTGGGAAGGACAGTGGAAGCTGATAAATAATGCAGCTGTCTGCTCTGGGGGACTGGAGAGAGCCAAGTGGGGGAGGAGAGCACCCTTGGCCTTCTCTTTGGTTATCAAGTACTATCAACCGAATTACAGACATCCCTACCCTTTGGCCAGGCAGCCTGCTGAGCAAGGTAACACCGTAACTTTCATGCCCTGAGCCACAATTTTTGTTACATTTCTATGTTTCTAATCAGAAGGACTTGGGCTTCTTTTCCTCACAGAGGATGAAGGGAGGGATCCAGGGAAGCTGACGACAATTTGGTTTTTCTTTCTAATGTATAAAAATTGGAAAAGGATAAGAAGTTAAGTTTAAGAAGACAATGTAGGTTCATAGAGAAGATACAGATCTCCGGATTGCTCTAATGAATGTGGTGGGCAGAGGAAACCTTTAAGGAGTGCTTCTGGAATGAATGAATAGATAAGTTATCAGAAGGAAAGGTGTGACTCTTGGAAAGAAATGCTGTGCTAGTTGTCTAAGCCGGATAAGTAATCAGCAAACGAATTCCAGGGTGGGAGGAAATGTGGTTTCTCAGGTATTCCCAGTATCGCCAGCAAATTCCTGAACTCGACTGGAGTAAGTAGGACACCAGCTTTTCTCAAAGTGTGACCGTGGGCTACTCATCATAGCAGGACCCCCAAGATGCTTAGCAAATACGATTCCTGGACTCCATGCTTGATAAACTGAATCAGGATCTCTGGAACTGGATGATCTGCATTATTATTATTATTTTTTTCTAAACACAAGCTCCCCAGTGATTCTAATACATAATAATTTTGAGAATCGCCAATGTAGAGACGCTACACAGAGATTATGTTCTTGAATTGGGATTCCGGGCTAGGGTTTGTGACAGTGCCCTTCTCTTTCTGAAGTAGTTCAAGCAAGAAGTTGCCTGGAGGAAGGGAAGGAATCTGGGGGTCATTTTGTGGATGCCTGGGACTTACAGAAAGGCTGCTGTTGCTGTCAACTTTTTGGTGACGGTGTTGGGCAGGAAGTAGAGACTAGTATTTATGGAGTGCATGGATGGATGCATGAGTGGATAGGTGGGATTGGGCACTCAGTGGTCACTTGGACATTGGACACAGACCAAGTCGAGGATGTGAAGAGGGGAGATTGTGGGTCAAGGGCTTGGATGTAGGCTGGGAGTGGGAGGTGGTGCTGCTGTGCGGCTCAGCCTCTGAAAGCAACTAGTCATTCTTCTGTCCGAGCCACGCTATCCCAGCCTGGTTTGTCCAAATGAATCTGTGCCCTGTGTTGACAAAGACCCCACAGCTGTGATGGCAGGTGATGGCCACCCTGAGATGGGCGTGCCTCATGGGAACAGGGCTGAGCCTGCAAGTGAGCCTGCTCTGCTGCTGAGATCTTTCGTCAGGAGAGAGATCAGGCATTCGTAAGATTCCCCAGTGTTAAACAATGACCACACCATAACTCTTAACATAATCCCAACTTCGTGCTCTATCGAGGTCCATATTTTAGTTGCCTTTTTGCACGTTTACTAGAAAAGAAAAATGAGGTCGCACATCAGATCTGAGGCTTAGCCAGGTCTTAAGACTTTGGAGGGGGGGATTTAGGAAGAAATAAAGAAAAATGACAATGGGTACATATAAACCTAGTCTTTAAAACATTTTTCCCTAAAGTAAATTAATCACAAAATTAAAATAATACATGTTTGTGGTGAAAAATTAAAATGATGTAAGAATGAATAAAATAGAAAATTAAAGAGACCTTCTTACCAGTGTCTCTGTTTTTGGAGCATAAACATTGTTAAGATTTTAGTGCATGTCCTCCCAGAATGTGTGAACTTCTAGATGTGTGCAAATGTGCATAAATGGAATCTTGCTAGCTATTGTTGTCCGGCCTTCTGCTTTGTCATGTGGGTATCTTTCCGCATCATTGATGCATATAGAAATTGCACATATGCATTAATGCGTATGGAAATGTTAAATGTCTGTGTTGTTTTCTATTGTATATCTGGACCAGAGTTTATTTAATAATGCCCGGTTGGTGATTATTTATGATATTTCCTGCTTTTTTAAAGTAACAATTTTTTTAAACAAATCTCTTTCTGTGTTTCCATCTCTCTGTATGCAATATTCACTGTGGGAATAACCTATGGAATGTTTATTTCCACACAAGAAATGACCTGTGGGAATGTTTCTATAGAATAACTTCCTAAAAGAAAGTTGATTGTACCAAAGATAAGATATAGTTAAACTTGTAAAAAGTTTAACTTAAAGTTTAAATTATTCACTAGAGATATTATACCAATTTATGCTCCTCCCAAGAATATAGGAGGGATACTTCTGTTTCCCCATACCTTCATTAATGCTGAGTAATAATATTTTTAATCTTTGTTAACCAGATTGATAAAACATACCTCTTTAGATATAGTTATTAAAAGTTCTATCCTTGGGGGCGCCTGGGTGGCTCAGTCGTTAAGCGTCTGCCTTCAGCTCAGGTCACGATCCCAGGGTCCTGGGATTGAACCCCGCATTGTGCTCCCTGCTCAGCAGAGAGCCTGCTTCTCCCCCTTGCTCTTTCTGCCACTCTTCCTACTTGTGATCTCTATCTTTCTGTCAAATAAATAAATAAAATCTTAAAAAAAAAAAAGTTCTATCCTCTAAAATCAATACATGTTTATTTCAGAAAAAGTAGAAATCATAGGTAAGGATGAAAAAAATAAAACTTCTATTGCTGGGGTGCCTGGCTGGCTCAATTGGTGACTCTTGATCTCAGGGTTGTGAGTTCGAGCCCCACGTTGGGTTTAGAGATTACTTAAACATAAAATCTTTTTTTTTTTTTAATAAAACATCTGTAGCATCCACAGATAATCCCGATTAGCATCTTGGTGTATATTCCCCTCAAAGTAAGAAGAACGCATCCCTTCGACCCCTTTCTTGCTTCTAGTTTGGATAAAGTTTTAGCAGTTGAGTTGAAAACAAAACAACAAATACATTTGATTTGGATATCAATAGCTAATAATCGATTGGTGATGGCATGCTTTCTCTGGGAGTATTTAAATGATGTATTTTGGCAGGTTTTGACATAACATTTCAGCCCCGTGGGAGTCAGGAGGAGAGTGCAGAGGGAGGGGAGATGGTTCTAGAGATCCCTCCAACATGCCTGTGGTTGACTCACTTGTTGTGGAAATTCATTATTTAGCTTCAGATATGGTGATGCAGTTTTTTAAAATGAAGACTCAAAATATTATCTTGGAAATCCAGAGAACAAGCATGTTAGAAAAAAACCGGGTAGGAAAGGTCTAATGGAATTAAAAGGCATTTGGGAAGGAGTTCCAGCCAATGGGGCAGGGGAGACCTGGGAGGCCTTCACAGCTCCCGCAGGACAGAATTTAGGAACATAACTGGACCCTAAACAACAAGCCCAGTGTTTGCCAGGGTGCATTTGAAATACTTTTGAGGTTAATGAGACATTTGAGATGTTTGAAATTATTTAGCTATCACACGGTCCTGTATAGAACAATTTAACAGGATTTCGTCTTTAACCATGTGTTGGAAATTGGCTTGTAGTTTTCATGAAGAACATCAGCCTCTGAAGCCTGGAGTGTACAAGATGGAACAAACTTCAGTAGTTGAAAGGGATGACTTAAAAAGAAACTCTGGTAGCCGCAGTCAGGATTGACCCAAGCCCCACCCCGCCCGCCTATTCATCTGAGGATCAGTCTCCGTGACCACATGCCTATATAAAAATATCAACAAGCTGGTTAGTTAATTTCTTAAAAAAGACTTTATTTATTTATTTAGGGGTGGGTGAGGGGTGGAGGGAGAGAGAGAGTCTCAAGCAGACTCCCTCTACTGAGCATGAAGCTTGATAAGGGGCTCAGTGCCATGACCCTGAGATCATGACCTGAGCCAAAGTCAAGAGTTGGGAGCCCAATGGACTGTGCCACCCAGACGCCCCAATCTAGTTAGCTAATTAATTCAGGGGGAAAAAGTGTTGCTTGACGTCATTTGTGAGTCAAGAGTGTTAACCCCGGCACATTTGGGAGAGTTAGATGATGAGTTGAAACTCAGTTGCTGTTTTTCCAGTGATGTACTAAAGAATTTGGAAAATACTGGTCTAACTGGATCTGGAAAGGACTCAAATGGCATTTGCAGATTTTTTTCTGCAGCACCACCCAGATTCATAGGGTTTCCTGGCAGATGGAATTGCTAATATTTTTTACCAGAAGAAAAATATTACTCCTATGTCTTCTTACTACAAACAACCAAGCTAATGACCATTGTCCAGTAATGACTTCCAGGATGGCCTGTGTGACTTTTTACCTGACACTACTCGAATGTTTCATCTTAAAAGTCTTTGGGAATCTTTGTGTGTTCATACTATGGTTTGTAGCAGGTTTAGAGAGTTCTGTGGTGTTTTGTTTCGAATGTAGACACAGCCTTATAATTTACAGCAGTGTTCACTAATTAAAATTGTAAGCATAATTATTATCCATGATACTTATTATTAGTTAGCATTCATAAAGCCTCAAAATTCACTTCATCCTTTCAAGTAGTGAGTAATTAGTTTCTTTGGGTTTGTAGCTTTATCATCCCTTTATGACCCGCTTGGAAGAAATAAACAACCAACCTCCCGGGAGACTGCTTTAAAAAGCTGGAAATATATGGGTCCAGCTAGTGCAATGAGGCTAATACAATGCAGAAAATATGACTTTTCTGTGGTTTTACTAGCCAGTTTTCCCTTGTATTTATTCAGCAAATAACTATTCAGCCCTAATGTGTACTAGGAATATTGGAGAGATAGAGATGAATCACTCAAAGATTCTGTCCTCAAAGACCTTCAGGTTTTGGTGATGAGAAAATAAGATTGTACATATATATGCAAAATGAACCATAGTGGTGCATGTTGGTAAAAATGACTATGGACACAATCAAAGCAGGGAATGACTGTTCTCTGCTCTATACTCAGCCTCTAACAGAGTATATTAAAATAGGAGGTTTAATAAGTAACTTTTGGATCAATGAATGAATGAATAATTGAATGTATTAATTTGTATTCCTTCCAAGATGTATCAGTGGGATATTGAATTTTTTCTTAACCTGACTTTTTTCATTGTTCTCAGGAATCTCAGCCAGCATGGCTGTCTCTTTGCCACCCACCCTGGGACTCCCTTCTGCCCCAGATGAAATTCAGCACCCACATATTAAATTTTCAGAATGGAAATTTAAGCTATTCAGGGTGCGATCTTTTGAGAAGGCACCCGAAGAGGCGCAAATAGAAAAGAAAGTTTCCTCCGAGGGGAAACCCTCTCTGGAGCAATCTCCAGCAGTCCCGAACAAGGTTGATGGTCAGAAGCCAGCTCTGAGTCAACCAGCAGTAAACGCTCACCCTAAGTTTTTGAAGAAATCCCACGATGATGGGAAAGCAAGAGACAAAGCCATCCACCAAGCCAACCTCCGACATCTCTGCCGTATCTGTGGGAATTCTTTTAAAACTGATGAGCACAAGAGGAGATATCCAGTCCATGGGCCTGTGGATGATAAAACCCAAGTCCTTTTACGAAAGAAGGAAAAGACAGCCACTTCCTGGCCAGACCTCATTGCCAAGGTCTTCCGGATCGATGTGAAAGCAGATGTTGACTCGATTTACCCCACTGAGTTCTGCCATAGGTGCTGGCGCATCATGTACAAGAAGTTTAGCAGCGCTCCATGTGAGGTTTCCTTCCCTAAGAATGCAACCATGGAGTGGCACCCCCATACACCATCCTGTGACATCTGCCGCGCTGCCCGCCAGGGACTCAAGAGGAAGAGTCATCAGCCAAACGTGCAGCTCAGCAAAAAACTCAAAACCGTGGTTCACCGAGCGACAAGAGCCCGTCGGCACAAGAGACGAGCTCAGGCAAGGATTAGCAGCAAGGAAGTGATGCAGAAGATTTCCAACTGCAGTAATATACATCTTAGTACCAAGCTTCTTGCTGTGGACTTCCCGGCACACTTCGTGAAATCCATCTCCTGCCAGATTTGTGAACACATTCTGGCTGACCCTGTGGAGACCACCTGTAAGCATGTATTTTGCAGGATCTGCATTCTCAGATGCCTCAAAGTCATGGGCAGCTTTTGTCCCTGTTGTCAATATCCCTGCTTCCCTACCGACCTGGAGAGTCCAGTGAAGTCCTTTCTGAGCATCTTGAATTCCCTGATGGTGAAATGTCCAGCCAAAGAGTGCGATGAGGAGGTCAGCTTGGAAAAATACAATCACCACGTCTCAAGCCACAAGGAATCCAAAGAGACTCTTGTGCATATTAACAAAGGGGGTCGGCCCCGCCAGCATCTCCTGTCCTTGACCCGAAGGGCTCAGAAGCACCGCCTGAGGGAGCTCAAGGGGCAAGTCAAGGCTTTCGCTGACAAAGAAGAAGGTGGAGATGTGAAATCGGTGTGTCTGACCTTGTTCCTGCTGGCGCTGAGGGCGAGGAACGAGCACAGACAGGCGGACGAGCTGGAGGCCATCATGCAGGGCCGGGGCTCCGGCCTGCAGCCAGCTGTTTGCCTGGCCATCCGTGTCAACACATTCCTCAGCTGCAGTCAGTACCACAAGATGTACAGGACTGTGAAAGCCATCACCGGGAGGCAGATTTTTCAGCCTTTGCATGCCCTTCGGAATGCTGAGAAGGTCCTCCTGCCAGGGTACCACCCCTTTGAGTGGCAGCCCCCTCTGAAGAACGTGTCCTCCAGCACTGACGTGGGCATTATTGATGGCCTGTCCGGGCTGTCCTCCTCCGTGGACGATTACCCCGTGGACACCATCGCGAAGCGCTTCCGCTACGATTCAGCTTTGGTGTCTGCTCTGATGGACATGGAAGAAGACATCTTGGAAGGCATGAGAGCCCAAGACCTTGACGACTACCTGAACGGCCCCTTCACCGTCGTGGTGAAGGAGTCTTGTGATGGAATGGGAGACGTGAGCGAGAAGCACGGGAGCGGGCCAGCAGTTCCAGAAAAGGCGGTTCGGTTTTCGTTCACGGTCATGAGAATCACTATAGCACACGGCTCAGAAAACGTGAAGGTATTTGAAGAAGTCAAACCCAACTCCGAACTGTGTTGTAAGCCCCTGTGTCTCATGCTGGCCGATGAGTCTGACCACGAGACCCTGACAGCCATCCTGAGCCCCCTCATTGCCGAGAGGGAGGCCATGAAGAGCAGCCAGTTAATGCTTGAGATGGGAGGCATCCTTCGGAGTTTCAAGTTCATCTTCAGGGGCACCGGATATGATGAGAAACTCGTCCGGGAAGTCGAAGGCCTCGAGGCTTCTGGCTCAGTCTACATTTGTACCCTTTGTGATGCCACCCGCCTGGAAGCGTCTCAAAATCTCGTCTTCCACTCCATCACCAGAAGCCACTCTGAGAACCTGGAGCGCTATGAGGTCTGGCGTTCTAACCCGTACCACGAGTCCGTGGAAGAGCTGCGGGATCGGGTGAAAGGGGTCTCATCGAAACCTTTCATCGAGACGGTCCCTTCCATAGACGCACTCCACTGTGACATTGGCAATGCAGCTGAGTTCTACAAGATTTTCCAGCTAGAGATAGGGGAGGTGTATAAGAACCCCAATGCCTCCAAAGAGGAAAGGAAAAGATGGCAGGCTACGCTGGACAAGCATCTCCGGAAGAAGATGAACCTGAAACCGATCATGAGGATGAATGGCAACTTTGCCAGGAAGCTCATGACCAGAGAGACAGTTGAAGCAGTGTGTGAATTAATTCCTTCTGAGGACAGGCACGAAGCTCTGAGGGAGCTCATGGACCTTTACCTCAAGATGAAGCCTGTATGGAGATCATCGTGTCCTGCCAAGGAGTGCCCAGAATCTCTCTGCCAGTATAGCTTCAATTCACAGCGTTTTGCTGAGCTCCTCTCTACCAAGTTCAAGTATAGATATGAGGGCAAAATCACTAATTATTTTCACAAAACCCTGGCACATGTCCCCGAAATTATTGAGCGAGATGGCTCCATTGGGGCGTGGGCGAGTGAGGGAAATGAGTCTGGCAACAAACTGTTCAGGCGCTTCCGAAAAATGAACGCCAGACAGTCCAAGTGCTATGAAATGGAAGATGTCTTGAAACACCACTGGCTGTATACTTCCAAATACCTGCAGAAGTTTATGAATGCTCATAACGCATATAAAAACTCTGGGTTTACCTTAAGCTCGCAGCCAGGCGTAGGGGACCCAGTTGGCTTAGAGGACTCGCTGGAAACTCAAGATTCGATGGAATTTTAAGGAGGGCAGCTGCTTTTGAGTTGGTTTTGCAAATCTGCGTTCCTCTGGGTTGCACTGAGGCCTTCTGCTCGCACCCTTCACTCCTGCGTGTAGGGTTTCGCCACCCAAGCAATGGTAGATGGGAGAGGCCCACGGTGCTGAATCCACGTCAGGAATGGATAACTGATGAGCTGATTGCTGGAGCCGTTTAGGGAGTTCAGAAAAGCAACAGGAGAAATCAGTTATTTGAAAGCTCAGGAACTCAGAGCTGCAGGGGACCAGAGATGAACAAAGACATGCATTGTGTGTGACTGAGTGACGTAGAAAATCATAGCCAAGGTTGTCAAAGAACAGCCCGGGAAGCCAGGAAAGGAATTTGTCTTGTGGTTTCCATTCTCTGCCCCTTCAATTTATTATACTTTGTATTGAGATATACATTTGTTTTTATACCATTTCTGTAGAATTCTTTATTGTGTAAATTTCACAGATCTGGGCTTATGCCGCAAGATTCAAAAATCTTTAAAAGCTTTTCAGATTTCTCTAATAATAACATCTGACACATTTGTATGGCATGATGGCCTTCACAGAGGGCTCTCAATGCATTTTCTCACTTGTGACATTTATGCAGGAACACCTTACATCCAGGAAAATTTTGGAAAGTCAGCCCTCTCCTGGGTTTCAATGATGTCACCATGGAGTGACCTTAAGAATTTAGGAGGTCATCTGTGACTATGAATTTTTCAGTAATAAAGTTGGAAGAATAAAACTGTTATCTACAGTTATTTATTAAGACTTCTGATAATTCATTTTTACTTAGCTATCAGTAGCCAAGTATGATTTTTATTTTTACTTTTTAATTTCAATTAATTTAGCATCTCCAATGCTTTCCTATAGAATCTTAAAGCCACAGAGGCTTTTAAGATCTGGGCTTACTCACTGTGTTAAAACAGGTTTAATGTCTTACCTAAAATTTCTGCCAGATTTTCTCCATGTGAAGCCTGGGTCAGTTTTACTAAATCCAGATTTCATGGAGTCTTTCCCTCTGCAATGTGTTACTCTTTCTATTGAGATCAGTTTACTTTCAGTGTATTCAGATTTTTGTAGCAGGATATCTTTGTACTTTTCTTACCTGCTAAACTTAGTTGAAGCCTGTTTATGGTGCAGGGGAAGATTTAACGTTTGTAGAGTGTTTTTTCCCTCCATTTTTAAATGTTTTCACATTCATTTTGCCTTGTTTCTCCTCACAACAACTCGGTGAGAGTAGATATTGTTGCTGTTTCCATTTGATGGAGGGTTAGATAATCTGCCCAAAGTTTCAGTGATAATAAATGTCTAATCTGGAATTCGAACTCAGGCCTTTTGTCTCCAAATTCCATATTCTTTCTACCAAAAAAATTAACCACCGTTTTTTTTTTATAAGGTGGTATCATAATTTGTTTAGGATCCCAAACTAATCATTGCAGTCTATAATTCTTAGGAGTGGGGATGGTGGGTTTGATAAATCATTATTGTGTTTTGGGCCCTTCGATAGAAGAAAGTGATGGGAAAACTCCCAAGTGCCCCCCCCCAAATCTCTGGTGGCTCCAGTTATTTGGAAACTATTGTCTTCATCCTTGGGAATTTGGGAATTGCCAATTGCTGGCAATTTAGAGCAAGCATAGGATTTTATACGCTAGTGAGTCATAATGATATGTTAGTGTTAATTAGTTTTTTTTCTTTCTCTGATTTTATTGGCCATAATTGCCACTGTTCATACACAGTATATCAAAGAGCTGTGTAATTTAGTTGTCAGACGTGTGTCAGTGGCATTATCCTAAATGATATGCATTTGGTGCTTTTGCAGGGATTGAGCCCCGTATTTTCAATTAAAAAATACAGCAGTTTTCCTTGCTTGTTATATACAACGTATATAGAAATTACAAAGACATTTGTAATTTAGTTGTCAAAAATATATACACATTTTAATTGCATTTTTTCTTGAAAATGTCAAGTTTTGTATTTTGCAAATTAATGGGCTTTTGCACCACTCTTTTCCTTCCTCTCA
>CM053613.1:18123820-18154777 GCA_028646535.1 Procyon lotor | reverse complement strand
ATTTTGATAAGCCCCAGGAACATCTGGCATCAGACATTCCAGTATGAGAAAGGCTGCCCATGGTTGTGTTAGCCCTCCTTGTTGAGATTGCAGTATCCAAGGCCTGGTTTTAGTCTTGAGTTTTATCTTTGACAATGCGCATTGTAAATGTGGTTACACACTCCAGGGAAATTCACCACACTGGATGGAGCTCTTTTTTTTTTTTTTTTTTTTTTTTTGAGTATAGACTGGGACTTGAGAAGGGCAATGCATTTTCCTCCCGTGAAACCTGATTCTACAAGTTTTCCTGCCAACCCACAGAGGCACACTGCTGGGACTAGTGATAATGGCTGATGAAAACTGAGGAATGGTCCAGGGGAGGTCAAAAAGTGCTTTGGGATTCATAAACATGCACTGAGAAGCAAAAGCAGGAGAAAAGATGTCTTTTCCTTCCCGGTGAGCTGGAATTTAGTTTTGCCTCGATTTGTTTTCACAAAATAGAGATGAAGATAAAGATTTTGTTGGTTGAGTATGTAGGTCTCGCATTACATCAAACAGAATTCAAGTTCTGCACAATCAGGAGGCGGGATTGGTAAGCACCAGTGGTGTTTGGGAGGAACGAATCATCAAGTGATGCAAGTGATTTCTGAGTGCAGATAATGTGTGTGTTTTCAGTTTTGTATGAGAGACGGTCCATTCTTGCAATATTAAGAGATTTTAAGTGAGGGTGGATATTTTGTTCTCTTTTATCTTGTTTTTTTCTTTATTTAACTATAGTAATCTACATAAATATACCTCAGAAATCATTTTTGGTTAAGATTTTTGTGCAGAACTGCCCTACAGTTTGTTTTCTTAACAAATAATCATAAAGTTTGTTTAATGGCTCCCGAGAGCCTTCTTTTTGGTGTTTTAGGGAAAGTTCAGGTGCCAGGATGCAATGGAATTTATTTGGTGCTGGTGACCTGTGTTTCCATGTCAAATGTTTTGAAATTAAATTAAGTATGTTTCATTAATTGAAATTAAATGAAGTATGTTTCAATACTTTCATATTTTAATATTTTTACTTCTTATTAATATTATGGTTATTGTTAACAACTTTATGTTTAAGTATTTGAAATAAAAGTTTAAAATTTGGAAATGATTGTGTATTGTGATTTATATTCAGAAAATACTCTTGAGTGCAACATTTGAAAAAAGAGCCAGACATGGAGCTCAATCTCATGACCCTGCGATCACGATCTGAACTTAAATCAAGAGTCGGACACTTAAGCAACTGGAGCCCCTCAGCCTATGTTTTAGAGAAATATGTATAAGATGCCTTTTCCAAACAGGCTGTGTGTGCTTGGTGCTAGACATACAATGGTGAGCAATACAGTTTCTGCTCACAAAGAGTTATGTGGAAGTAGACATTAAAACAACAGTAAGCCTAATAAATGCATCCCAACACACTCTAGTAGGTGATAGGAAGAAAAAGTACTGGGTGCTATCGGAGTACAGGACAGGGGGATTTAAACTGGGGGATCAGAAAAAGTGTCTAGGAAGAAGGAATCTTTAAGGAGAGATGGGTAGGAGGTAGGAGTGGGTGAGGAGGGATGGACCTGGAGCAGACTTAACCTGTGGGAAGACTCTGAACTAGAGAGCAATTGGTGGAGTTTAGCAACAGAAGAAAGGTCCCTCTGGCAGGAGCAGATTGAGTGAAAGCAAGAAAGAGGTTGCGTGTGTCTGGAGAATCAGGCAGAGGCCTCATTATGCGGGAGGCAGTGGGCTGGGTAAGACTTTAAAACCTACCCCAGTACAAATGGAAATCTTTGAAGAGTTTTAAGCAGATAATGGATGCCATCCATGCCAAGTCAGGGATGGGACACCAGTGAAATGTTTTCAGAAGGTCTGAATGTGAGGGGATTTATCCAAGATTGAGAAGGGTCACATATATATTTAAATGACAGAAGAGCAATTTCAAACTTTTTTTTTTTTTAATGTCAATTATACATGGCCTGCTAATTCACATAGCTCACTCCCTCAGACTGAGGCCAACTCTGTGGCCAAGCATAGGCAGGAGGACATGAAGGGAGGTTTGGCCATAGCATCATCTTCTCATGAATTTAGTATTTTTTCCCATGACATTTTTCCTTCTTTCTCATGGGAAGTTCCTTTTCTCCTTGGCTTCTATATAATCCTTTCCCTCCTCCTGATAGTGACAATGTATCTCTGCCTTTACAGAATATCCACTGAGTTACTTGCAGGCCAAGTATGTGTATTTTTACCCTGAGGTCTGATCAAGGTCTAAATAAATACCCAGTGGTCTGTCATGCATCTTTCCATTTTTGTCTTCGAGACGTTCATTGATATGTTTTTCCCCACGGTGATCAATTCTCTAATTCTCTAATACCAACTTGATGTCCCATAAGTCCCTTCAATTCTGATATTAACTATCCTAAGTTAGCCCAGACTCCACAGGTGAACAACTCAGTCCCATAAGACTGCCCCCCACCATGACACCAGCCATAAATGAGGTGCCCAGGCTGCCCACATTTCTGCCTGGTCAGCTACAAATCTGGGGGACCCCACAACCCTCATTCCCAAGTTTGATAATTCATGGGAATGACTCGCAGAACTCAGGAAGCCACTTTTCTTACACTTACTGGTTTGTTATAAGGGATGCAAATGAACAGCCAGATGAAAAGGTCTGGGAGTGTCTGGAGCTTGGAGCTACTGTCCCCAGGGAACTGGGGTGCCCCCCCCACTCCAGAAGCTCTCCGAACCCTGTTGTTTAGTGGCTTTTATGGAGGTTTCATTATATAGGCATGATTTATTAAATCACTGGCAGAAGTTGGGGAATGTGGGGGGTGGCGATGAAAGTTTGAAGCGTCTCACCAAGGCTTAGTCCTTCTGGGGAGCAGCTCCCAACCTGAAGCCATCTAGGGCTGTTAAGAGTGGCTTTGCTGGGGCACCTGGGTGGCTCAGTCGTTAGGTGTCTGCCTTTGGCTCAGGTCATGATCCTGGGGTCCTGGGATGGAGCCCCGCATCGAGCCCCGCATTGGGCTCCCTGCTCAGCAGGAAGCCTGCTTCTCCCGCTACCACTCCCTCTGCTTGTGTTCCCTCTCTCGCTGTGTTTCTCTCTGTCAAATAAATAAAATCTTTAAAAAAAAAAAAAAGAGTGGCATAGAGCTATGCCAGAACCAGGGACAAAGACCAAATATCTTTCTCTGACACCACATTCATATTTTCTAATGGTTCAAAACTGGTGGTTTGTCATCTTTTACATAAACCCCTCCTCTTCTGAGTTATCACTATACATCATGCATGGCACTTCAAGCCATTGTTTTTACATTTTACAGTCGTCTTGGATAGAACATCTCTTCAGCGAATATCAATATAGTGAAGGAGGCTTGGAGATATTTTAGTCCAATTTCTTAATTTTGCCAACATCTTGCAGGTTAAAGTAAGAAAAGTAAACTGTTATTTTAGGGATAGCTTCCCCTACACCATTTCAAATTTGTCACCAACTACTTCAAGTGTACAATTTCACTTTCTCTAACTCTCCTGCCCTGCCCTTGTCCCCCCTGGGGACAGTAAGTTCCCCAAAGATGGGGCTTTTCTTTTGTTCCTTTTCAAGTCCCATAATATTTCTTGTGGCTCTTGGACTTTCAATCAATGTTTACTGATGGGTGCCCTGAAGAGGCCGGCTAATAGAAGAAGAAAGCCAGAGATTCGAGAGATCTTTATCCTTAAGCTATAATTACTCATCAACCTTTTTTTTTTTTTTTTTTTTTTTTTAGGATTTTATTTAGAATGAGAGAGTAGAAGCAGTGGGGAGGAGCAAAGGGAGAGGGAGAGGCACTCTCCCCATTGAGCAGGAACCCTGATGCGGGGCTCGATCCCAGGACACCGAGATCATGACCTGAGCCGAAAGCAGAGGCTCAACCCACTGAGCCACTCAGGCACCCCAGAAAGCCCATCTTGTAGCTTGTACTCAGACTTTCTTTCTTTCTTTCTTTTTTTTTTTTTTAATACCTAAAGTGGTAATATAATACTGAACATTAGGCCTTATTGGTTTTGGATGATGTTTGTCAGTTTCCAGAACCCAACTCCATCTCTAATGGAGGAAGAAGGACAGTTGTTAAATTTCTTCAAAGGAATGACTGAAATGGGAGTCCTAGAAATGTTTTAAGCATGGGCTGCCTGGGTGGCTCAGTTGGTTAAGCTCAGGTTGAGCTTGGTTGAACTCTTGGTTTTGGCTCAGGTCATCATCTCATGGCAGTGGAGAGATTGAGCCCTGCATTGGGCTCTGCACTCAGTGTGGAATCGGCTTCAGATTCTTCCTCTCTCCCCCTCTGCTCTGCCCACTCACTTTCTCTCTCTCTCAAAGAAATAAAATCTTAAGAGAGAGAGAAAAATGTTTTAAGCAATATCAGTATATCACTGAAATGAGTACTCTTCTAATGTGGTTCATTTGAATATTTGCATATGCTCATCAGAACAGAAGCCTCATTACCTTTAATGTAACATCTGACGGACTCACTGGTGAGGTGACTTAAAAAGACCACTTTTACTCAAATATATGGTAAGCAAAACCAAAGTACTTGCTTTTGTAACACACACTCATATACCACACACATACACACACACCACAAAAGTAGCTATGCTGGCGGGATCTGAGTTTAACTATAGAACCCAATGAGTTCAGAATTAAATCACGTGGTTATCATATCTTAATCTCACTGACTACAAAACAAATGTGGTAATAATTCTTTAGCCACTCAATCACTATAGACAAGTCAAGATGAGGGAATGTATCTATCTCTTGAGGAAATAATTCTTTTGAACTCTATGAAGGCTGTTTCAGTTTTAATGTCTACCACTTCCTAGTAATAGAAAAAAAGAAAAAGTAGAATGATCCTGAGAAAATTAAATAGTAAAATTTTGTCCCTAATTGGGACAATTAATAATTGGAGGAAATCAAGATCAATGGAAGACATTTTAATGTTTTATTAGTTTTACATAGGTGACAAAACAATAAAAAATTGAAACAATGGTACAATAGAAGATTCAAAAGGAATATTCATTAAGCAACATTACTAAAATGAACTGAACATGATTTAATTTGTCCAAGTTACTTTTAGTATCAAAATCATGGAACTGGTGCAGATGAATTTGTGTTCTTGGGCTTTATCTCCTGTACGGTCATGTTTCCCCTAAATCTGGGCATAGTACTTCACACACACACTGTGGACTTTCAGTGAAGACTGATGAATAAGAAGCTATGACTTGAGCTCTTAGGATAAGGTGAGAGGCTTTGCCAGAAAAATACTCCAAAAGGAAAGACATTTCTCTAAGGTCATCTGATTATCGGTTGATGTCTTGGAGCCTCAAAGGAAGTCTTTTTAATTTTGTTTCTAGAAAGTATCTAAATGAACCTTTGTAAGCTCACTGATTTTATAATTTCCATTGGCAGCAAACTCCACATATCAACTAGACGCATACACACACATTTATTTTTCCCCATTTAAAATCTTCTACCTATTAACTTTAGAAAATCCTTTGAACTTTTTTTTATTTGGGGGAAATAATATTTGGGGGAATAATATTGTTCTTTATGAGATTTAATCAGTGGTCCTTTCTTAGCATGCTCTCACTTATTCTCTTTTCCCAGAATTCTAAGTAGCAGTGGACTTCAGTTTTCATTAAATCTCTCAAAGAATTTGTTCAAGTGACTAGCCTTAGTTCATCATCCATGTACCAGATGGTGGGAGGATGCTCTGAAGAAAGTTCATGCAGG
The DNA here is from genome assembly GCA_028646535.1 of Procyon lotor. NCBI lineage: Eukaryota > Metazoa > Chordata > Mammalia > Carnivora > Procyonidae > Procyon > Procyon lotor. Next base: position 18,149,019 of record CM053613.1, on the reverse strand, counting down.
TAACTTGATAAAATATAACAAACTTAATGTAGATTCCTTTTCTCTTTCTTCATGTCAATGGAGACTGTCTGTCTTACAGTTTAAATAAGCTATAGGGAACTTTTTCTGTTCACAGGCATAACCAAGAGGCCAGTTTAGAGTTAGAGGTGTACAAAGAGCACTAGTGTAGGATACGAGTGATCTTGGTTTTAATTTTTGGCCAACCACCAAGTTGTTATATTGTGCAAAATAATTCATTCAATTCCTTTGGGTATTAGTTTCTTTATCAGTTTAACTTTGTCTTAAGTACCCTATAGCTTATTTGTAACCAAAAATCATGTGAGGGATATAAGTGTATCTTGAATATTACTACTGCTTCCATCCTTAAGGAAAAAATTCAGGTCAGAATTTCTCATTTAAGATATCTTTGGGTAAAAGATTTTCAAGTAGTTAACATTGTATTATGAGCACTTTTCCTTGGCACTTCATTCATAAGACTAAAAGAAAACATAGACATTTTCAATTGAAATAGAATTTTCACCATTGTTATGATTCTTTTAAATAGGTTTAAAAATTTGATGCATTTGAATTTGAAAGACTTTTGTGAAACTAATCAAACAACCTTCTAAGAAAGGATTTCTTGGCAGGAGTCAAAATTTTCCCAGAACCTTTTTTGTGGAGGGATTTCAGTGGAGGCTTTTTTAAGGGTAGGACTCTTTTGGGGGTTTGTAGCGCTCTTGCTATCTTCACATGCTCATTGCAGTAATATTTGTTGCTTCCTTCTGACAGATGAATAAGTGTGCGTTCTGCCAAGTCCATGCACTGGGCATGGACCCAGTGCCCATCGCCATGAGAGCAGTAGATCATGGCAGGTTTGTTGAGCTCAGTTGAATAAAATGGTACCCAAGTGTTGATATCCACATCACAAGTAGGGCAGCATGTAATCCAGTAGCCTGTCTCAGACTCATCTTCCTCATCGTCTTCATTATAGGTGTCAAATTCATCATCACCATCAAAACTACATGCTTCTGCACTGAAACAAAATTCTTCTGAGTCTTCAAAGGGAGTGGAGTCCCCTGGGTCTTCTGTTGATGTCTGACTATTTGTGAGTGTTTTCTGATCTTCATTCACATTGTCTTCAGCACATTTCAACATATAGAAATAGAAAGCTTCTGAAGTAGCCTGCTTATTGTCTCCTGGTATGCCAAGGAATACAGTTCCATTTCCCATGTTGCTCCCAAACCAGATCTTGCTGTGCTTAATATCTGGGGTCCAATCTGGGGTCTCCATCTCATGAATGTCTATCTTATTGTCCTCAAAGGAGACGATGTTGCATATCATTCTCTTTTGATTTTCAAGCTGATAGCCACCAACAATAACAAATTCATCATTGTTTGTTTGAGTCAGGATCGCACTGGAGACAGAGATTCCTCCTGGCAAGACTGTGCAATTCACAGCTGGGCTACCCAGTGGGAGATCAACCTTTATTCTGTATAGGTTGGAAGGGCGGATGTTATTGGCAAGTGAATGTCCTCCTAAAATATAAACGGTATCTTTTCTGGCAATGGAGACATGAAAAGATAGCCCATCCTGAAATTCGGGAAGTACGTATGATGTAGAGCACCCGAATTCAAAATCCACCAAGAAAACATGGGGCAGACAGTCAGCAACACTGTTCCATTTTTCTGTGGTTCTTTGGGCAGAAGGAATGTATGAGCGTCCTCCAAAGAGAACACCCATACTTTTCCCTCGACTATACACCACATCAATGGAATGACCATATCTGGCTTCAGGAACATCTCCCACCAAGTCTTTCTCCGTGCAACGAAAACTAACTTTTTTGTTGTTCTTGCCAACAACAGACATGACATAAATCTTATCTGAAAGCTCATTGTTTGGTGTTTTCCCTCCATGGATGATGTACTGATGCTTTTCAGATTCTAAGGTGCTTCTGAATACACAAGTGGCTGGGTAACGAAGAGGAGGAAGGTAGCAGGAATCCTTAGAGAAGACTGCAGGCTTCAGTTTGAGATGGTTATGCTTTATATCAAAATGGAAAACTCCAGTGGGGCAGGACCTCTTTGGCCAGCCTTTTTGGCCAAAGAAGAAAACTTGCCCATCAAAATTCATTAGCGAGAAGCCTGGTTGAATTAAGGCCATGTTATTACTGACTGTTATCATCTGTAGTGACATATTTTCTGATTCTGTGTATATCTTTTACCTGAAAGAATAAAAAAAAAAGACATATCTCTTCAAATAAATCACTATGTTTGGATCACCTCACATGTTAAACTTGTTAAAAAAAAAAGAAGAAGAAGAAGTTCCTCCACAGGCTTGTAGTGGAACTGAATTTGCAAAACCCATGGAGCTAAAAGCAAAGAGCCACAGAACCTTCCTTCACAACAGAATCCAAGCAATTGGGACATGTTTTAGACATGGACTATCCTCCCTTAGATCTCTGGGAATTGTAGTCCTTTTCTTCTCACAGAGTCCCCGCTTGTTGGCAGAAAGAACTACATTTCCCAAGAATCCGTTCTCTTTGGGCTCTGTGGCTACGATAGTTTTTGTTGCTACAGGAGAGAAGACTCCTAGGATCCTCTCTGACTAAAGACGCTCAAAGTACGAAGTGACTAGATGGGAGCCAAGGCGGAAAACTAGGGAATGGGAGGTGAGAGTGGCTGACGCAGACCCAGCATCCGGGTTACCGGAAGGCCGCAGCACCAGGAGGGGCGTCAGGCAGCCCGTTGCCGGGTGTTGCGGGTCCCTCTCCGGGGACTCAAACTGGTGACCCGGTAGGAAGCACAACTGCTACTGGCCCTAGTGGGGTTGCCTGGAAACCGCAACCTGAAGGGACGCCCCGGCGGAGGCGTCTTTGCAGACTCCTCCCGCCTGGACGCTTTGGGGGATTGGACTCAGTTGCACCTCTGAGCGTCCCTGGGTTGCTGGGACGGGGGTTGGGGGAAGGGCGTGGGACGAGGGGGACACCCAGGTCACAAAAGCTATGACTAATTGACCGCTTTACGGAAGTCAAGGATCAGCCTCTGAATACCTGGAGTGCAGGGTAGAAATTACCTGATAATTGATCTAGTAATGGAAACGTAATTAGGTTTTAGCAAGCGTCACGTCCAAGGCCCCTTGTTTTCCTCAGTCGCTCTTGCTCCCGTTTTTAGGGTTCTTTTAGCAAAGCAGAGAAGATTCCTAAACACCTCTCTCTCTCTTCCAGTCTCTCTCTTCTTCGGTCTGCCTCTCTCTCTAGGAAAAAGTAGTAGCTGTTATTTCAGATTTCTCTTTCCAGCCCAAGACATTTGAAATAGTTCTTAAGTAACTCTGGAGTAAGCAGGCGCTAACCAAAGAGGTGCCAGAATTATTCAGGATTACAACTAGTATTATAGTATTTTTTAAAAGGTATTTACTAGATGAAGTAAATCTGATAAATTTTTATTATCATCATTTACCTTAGATGCCAGGAGCCTTAATTATATATTCCCTGTCCCTGTTTGCAGAGTGAAGTCCTAGGCACCAAAGGTTAAAGGAAACAAAATAGTACAGATTCTCGACTGTTAAAAGTAAATTGTTAATATGCTTCAAAAACAGTTTGAAACAGTGTCTCTGAATATGGCTCTCACTACTTCAGAGTCTTGGCTCTGAAGGCTGACAGTTGGCTGTATTCAAATCCTGTCTCTCACTACTCACTCTGAACTCGTAATTTAACATCTCATGGGCTCAATTTCCTCATCTGTAAAATGAGATAATTACCTACCTCCTTGGTCCATGTTAGTTATGATTAGCAAATTAATACATGTAAAAGCACTAAAACCAGGGCTTTGCACACTGTGATAGTTTTTTGTTTGTTTGCTTTTTAAAGATTTTATTTTCTATCTATTTATCTATTTATTTATCTTTATTTATTTATTTATTTATCTATTTATCTATTATCTATCTATCTATCTATCTATTTGGCAGAGAGAGATCACAGATGGGCTGAGAGGCAGGCAGAGAGAAAGGGGGGAGCAGGCTCTCTGCTGAGCAGAGAGCCCGATTTGGGGCTCCATCCCAGGACCCTGAGATCATGACCTGAGCTGAAAGCAGAGGCTTTAACCCACTGAGCCACCCAGGCGCCTGTGCACACCATGGTAGTTTTTGTAATTATTCTTTAACTTACCAAAAGTAAGGTTGTTAGTACACGATTACCTGCAGTCACAGCAGATGGTATTTATAATGTTGGAGATGGTTAGAAGGAATTTAGGATCTGGGATCTGGTCAGTGGGTATAGACTGATTTAACTTTTTTGACTGATGAGAATTGGATGAGCATATCAATGGATGCTGGTGGTGAGTTTAATTTAAATAACAGGAAATAATTCATTTATTCTTCTGTTACCTTTTCTCTAACTCCTCATTAAATATGCAGACTTTGAAGTCTGAGTCCAAATCTGGACTCTGAAACTTAGTTGCTGTGTAACCATCTTGGGCAAGTTATTTTTTTTCTGTCCTTTCTTTTCTGTAAAATGGGAACTGTATTAGTACCTATTCATTGGGTTGTTTTGAAGGATAAGTGGGATAACACATGTAAGTCACAAAGCACAGTGCCTGGCATATAATGAGCATTTAATAAATGTTAGTTGACACTATATTTTTATTCTCCCCACAAAGATTCCTTGGACCATTTAGAATCTATAATCAGTCTAATGACATCTTGGAAGGGGTGCTTTTTGCCTTAAAGCACTTCTGTAGATCAGATGTAATTAATTGCTAAATGTTCTCTTCTACTTAGTTTTAGTTTACTTGGGAGATTCCTCAAGGTGTGATATTTTAATAATCATCTTGTGGGTTATTAAACCAAGTGAGAACATGGTGAGTGAGAAGCATTATAACTAAAGTAGTAAAAGCAAGCCTGTCTCTTCTTCAGACCATGGTGGTTTATAGGTTCAACAACTTGCCCTACTTATGAAATCACATGTGTGTTTTCTTTATTTGGGGCCTACCCAAGTATATATAAGAGAAGGCTTCTGGGAGCTAAGAAAATACTCTCCATAGGAATTAAAAGGAAATATTGTTAACTGTCAATTCAGTAAATGAAAAACGTGATTACACTCAGCATGATATGTGATGATTGTCAGAGTTGTCCATTTTTGGGTGGAGTGAGCACTGAAGTCAAAGCCTATTTATTTTAAACACCTCTGAAGACTGCTACTGGGATGTAGAGCAAGCCATTCAGGGGTAATGCATTCCAGATCCCAAGGGATAAAACATACACCAACAACACTTGCTTTTAAACAGCAAGCTTTTTTTTTTTAAGCTTTCATTTGTAGCCTGTTGGCTTCATATTAAGGTTGTCATTGGGATTTGGCTTCTCGTAAGTGAAAACATGATTACTGTAGATTAACAGACACATTTTCTTAGGCAAGGCATAAGTAATACCACCTATTTTTTTGTAGCTTAGTTTGGGTCCCTAAAGGTTTCTGATCTGTCCTTATGATACCCTGCTCTTGGTACACCTCATGATTTCAGGGTCCTAAAAACAGTGGTGAGGTTTATTATTAAAAATAGTGGTGAGGTTAGGATGAATTATCTCCTCTTGTAACACACTTAAAGTATTTGTGCATTTAATTTTTAGAATACCCATTTTAAACCATGACCAGATGACTTATGTATTGAAAGAATAAACAGGAACACTGAAACATTGAGAGTGTTTTCATATTATTTTGCTATATTTATTTAGTTTTTGAAATTTGCTTTATTAACTTCAATATGTTTTTACTGGAGTAGACTATTATATATTTCCCATGGTCTTAATATATTAGTCACATCTTGGTTTTTAAGAGTTTTTGAAAGGTTATACTAGAACTAAAATAATCTACTTTCTTTAAATAGGCTCGATAAAAAAAGGCAGATTTTGAAAAAGAAGACACTGTTCTTCAACTGAAGGAAGTTTCAAAGTCAATACATTAAAGATTCTTTTTAAAAGACAGAAATAGAGGACCAATAAATTTATACAATTTTCCCAACCCCATGCTAACATTCCTCAGCAGGGAGGTTTTCATTTATTCACTGTGAAGCTAGGGCATAGTTGAGAATCAAAAGAGGACTAATGGTGTGAGGTCTGGGTTTGTAGTTTCCTGTGTCTGAACTCTTTTTTCCTTCCAAAGAAAGGTACTGTACTCAGGCATTAAATCTAACTGATCAGTGTTGCCCATGTTTTCCCGGTCGCTCCAAAATAGCAGGTAACCTCATGTAACTGCAGTCATTGCATGTATGAAGTAACACTGTCTTGCACAGCTAATCAGGTTCCAGGCATATATTATTTATTTATTTATTTATTTATTTTTTTTGCTGGTACTGAAGCCAGAATTAGGTCTTTTTTCTGACATCTAGGCCAGAGAAACATTTACGTACTAAGATTAACACATGGGCTCTGATGCCACAGGAATTAAATCCTTGTAGTAGCCTGATGCCAGAAAGCCCCAAATTTTACAGCATCCCCTCCCCATCTGGAAACCCAGTCCATCTGTGACTAACACACTGTGCAGGGGAGCATCATCTTTCCCTGAAAGTTGACAAACGTGGCTGCCCATCTTTTAGCTTTGGTAGAAATGAAGGTATTGGACCTACCTGAAGGCCAGAGGGGCGCGCACCCCTCTCTGAATCTTTGCCGCTAGACCAGGTATTAAATGTCAGCACTTGGGAAGATTCACTGACTGCCCACTCTGACCGTGGCAAGCAGGAGGCTCACAGTAAAGAGAGCGTGTATATGCGCCTACAGATGTTCCAGTGAACACTGATCTAACGGGAGTAACTGACTGTGACCTTTGTTTTTTCTTGTCTTTAGATGGTTGAGGGAGATATCCACCAGGGTATAGCTCAAGATTTAACTATTTCCTTACCGAGCAACAATAGAAACACAATCCACTATTTGTAAAGACAAAAAAAAAAAAATCTGCCTGAAACCTGATTTATATTTTTATTCAAAACTTGAGAAAAATATAGAAAAGAATGACTATAATTCCTGTGGCTTAAATAATACTATTAGGAATACAGTGGTAAATTATTTTTCCTAAAGCAGAGACCACTAATACCAATGCCAGTCATTTTGATTTTGAATTGCCCTTCAGTAGTCTCATTTGGTTTAATGCAAAGCTCAGAAGTCATTCTAATTATCAGAGCCCTCCTACCAACTTTATACAGGAGCTGAGGTGTAGTATTGCCCAGCAGAATGATTGAGAAAATGGGCATTGGAGTCTAAGTGACCTGGTTTTCTTTGCCAGCTCTGCCATTTGCCAGTGGAGTCATCTTAATCTCGAAGCCTCTGTTTCTCCCTCTCTGAAATGGGGATAATAGAAGTAGTCACCTTAAAAGATTGTTGCAAAAGGCTTATGTCAGATAATGTCAGATAAAGTCCTCAGTGCCCAATGGCAGTGAATGAGAGTTCCATTGCTGTGCATCCTTGTCAGCATTTGGTGATGCCAGTGTTCTAGATTCTGGTCATTCTAACAGCCGTCTAGTGGTATCTCGTTGTTTTAGTTTGTTTTTCCCTGATGACATATGATGTGGAGCATCTCTTCATGTCCTTTTTTTGTCTTCTGTATATCTTCTTTTGTCAGGTGTCTGTTAAACTTCAGCTCATTTTTTAATCAGGTTGTTTTCTTATTTTTGAATTTTTAAGAGTTCTTTGCATATTTTGGATAACAGTACTTTATCAGATGGGTCCCTGGCAAATATTTTCTCCCAGTCTATGGCTTATCTTTTTCTTCTCTTGTCAGTGTCTTTGGCAGAGCAGAAGTTTTTAATTTTAGTAAAGCCATCTTATCATATTTCTTTTATGGTGTTGTATCTAAAAAGTTGTTGCCATTCCCATGAACTATGAACTTTATAGTTTTGCATTTTTTTGGTTTAGATCTGTGGACCATTTCAGCTAATTCTTGTGAGGGTGTAGGTCTGTGGCTAGATTCATTTCTTACCTGTGGAGATCCAGTTCCAGAACCCAGACTATCTATGTTGTACTGTATTGCCTATGCTCCTTTGTTAAAGTTCAGTTGATAGTATTTATGTGGGTCTATTTCAGTGCTTTCTGTTCTGTTCTATTGATCTGTTTGTTCTTTCACTACTACCACGCTGTCTGGATTACTATAGCTGATTTAATTTTAAAACAATTCAGTAAGAACAGTTACTTCAGGAAAAATCTATATCACTCATTAGCCCATCACCTAATCATAAAACTTTTTATTGATTTGTTCTCTATTATAATGTTTATCTAAATATATATACATTTTACCTGGTTATAATGAGAATACATTTAAATTTTATTTTATCTTTTTAATATAACATTTCATATACACTATAAAATGTATATTTTATTTTCACCTTTATAATTTTTAATAACTTCCTAAAATTCTATTAAGTAAATGGAATTGTAGGTCATGTAATCAGTTTCCATGTGGCTCAGAAGATAGAATGCACAATCAAAGGTAGACAAGTCTGAATTGGAGTCTCAGTTCTGCTACTTACTAGTTAAATGATACTTTTGAGCTTCAGTTTCCTTATTTCTAAAACAGAGATGATACCTGCTTTATTGTAAGGATTAATGGATATAAAGTGTCTGGTATAGAAGAGTGTACTCAGTAAATCTTGTCTGATGATGATGATACTATAAATACATTTGTACAAGTGAGTGTTTTAATTCTTTGCAAAATTTTAGGATATAGTGTCAGGGTTAACTTTTTAAAAACCGATGAGTAGCTCAGTTGTTTGGCTGGTTTTCATTTGAAGTTTTGATCCATCCTTTTAAAGAGCCTCAACATCTCTTCTAGTTACTTCCATGATGATTTTTTTTTCTTTGTCTGCAAACAGTATTGGATTATTTCCCTAGCCTGTTTATCGTGTTATATAATGATTATAGTACTTGAAATTCCAGCATCAATGACAGCTCTCATAAAATTGACATATTGGATATCTCCACAGTAAATGAAAAATAAGAAATGTAACAGAGAAACCGAGGGTATGTTTATGCAAGTATTTTTGCCTTTGTATTTTACTGCTAACATGAAAAAACAGGCAGTTTGTTGCTGAATGGGTTATTTGTTTCCTGAAGCAGCTGGAAATTAGCAAAACATTTGGAAATGGGCTTTAAAGCCCTCTGCCTTTGCCACATCATTAGGAGGGCATTGAACTTGCAGTGATCTCAGTCAAGATCCTAGTCTACTTAAAGTATTCAGCATAGAAACTAAATGTGAAATAATCAACAGTATTTACTGATCATCCACTATGTACAGAGGCATTGGAGAATTAGAAAAATTATCACAGACACAGGGCTTGCCTTTAAGGACCATACATGGTAGTAAGATGAAGCAACTTTACATGCTTCCTACACTGACCCTTAAAATTCTTAAAAATTCACTAAGAAATCATAATTATAGGTTGCTCAGCCCATTCTTAAACCTTGAGACAGAATCAGATTTAAACTTCTACTGGAATACATTGATTTCTCCTACCTTACATCCAAAAACAGTGGATAATTAAAGAACACAAGTCAGTGCAATTACAGAAAAAAGTATTTTTTAGTTAGCAGCAGGGAGATGAAAGTAACAGGCTGTACTGATATAGTAATTAAACAATTAGGAAACATAGTTGGAGAAAAACAGAATGCCAACAATGGAAGACATCTTCAAGGCCAGTCTCTCTGGTTTTGCATTCAAACAACTTAAGGCCAGAGAAGTTAAACCACGTGACTAGGATAACACAGCTGCAGGGGTGTTATACATGGAGGTTGAGGGAAGGCAGGGGAGAAGCACTCTTCTGTGAACTCATGACTGTTTTTGTGCAGAGTGCATCTCAAGCATTTCCATCCTCGTTTTATAAATGGGGAAACAAATGATATGGTTGCTTATGTATTATTAAGTGTTAGTGACAACTTTTCATAGCATTCTGATAGGAACAATTTTTACTTTTTAAATAAGTGGCTGATTTTTAAGGAAATAGTATAAATAGCATAGGAAAAGGAGGTATTTGACTTGTTGTTGAGTGAATCCCATAATGGGAGCTACAACTGAAACTGCAAAGAGGAGAAAAGAGGAAGGAAGAGGAAATATATAGAAGGAAGCAATCTACAGTTAGTATGATGGATTGTCAAGAGAAGAACATGACAAGTGACTTGTCACTTTTTATTTAGGGCAATTAATTAAATATGGCCATCTGACTGGAATGACTGGTGTTTTCCTATGTTTCATTGTTCTGTGATTTAAGGTGGACTCTTTGCCATAAAAATAAAATGGAGGAAAATTTCAGAGGTGATTTACAACATTGTACTAGAAAAAAAAATTTACTCTAAAAAATTTTATTTTTCAAGAAGGAGGGATTTTGTGTTTCTTCATTACTATCTTTGGATATAGAAGCCATGTTCGTGTATGTGTGTTATGTTGTATACACGGAGGCAAAATTGCAAATAAAATACTGAGATTAATTGGAATCTGGGAAAGCACTGTACTACCTCTTAAAGCTCATTTGTTATTCCACAGTCATAGGAATTTAGAGTAAAAAATAGTTGGGAAATGCATCTTAAAAAATCCTATTTCTTTTAAGAGAATGTCAAGGGAAAAGGTCGATTTTATTAGCAAGATCTGGCATTTTGAAACACTTAGAAATGAATTTCTGCAAGCAGAGTCGATCTAGTTGGGTTTGTCTACACCTGCTCCTAACTAACTGTGGATTTTGCTTTAAAGCCAACTTTCTGGTGTTGTAAGTGCAGTGCAGTGTGCAGGTGGCTGACAGGCTCAGGAAGCTGGAGAGAAGGGGATAACTTTAATTAAGAGCGGATGCCTTTGTGTTAGAGTTGTTCTGCAGTAGAGAAAACAAGTATTAATGGGACATTAATGCCCCACGTTAATGGGGCATCCCATGCGAAGGTGAGATTACAACTGAGCTAAAAAATCTCTTATGATTGAAATACTAATGCATGATTATAGAGGTGTAAAGTTGACCCAGAAACACTACTGCCTCTACTGGATTCCCAGCTTTGTTAGGATCCTTGAAAAAAAAAAGTTCAGTGAAAGACTTAACTGTTATCATTCATAACTCACTGATGTAGTTGATTACATTTCTGAAGATAGGAGATCAGTTTTGAATGTGGTTGAAAGATGTGTATTGAACATTTTTCTTGATCAATGTACTAGTCTAGAGTTAATGTACTTGTAGGAGGTTTATTAGGGGGTGAAGATAGGGTATTTACTTGTGATCATCCATAACTTGAACTTTTTCAACAAATGGAGTAAACAGAAGTGGTAGTGAAAAAGAAGTCTGATTCCCGAAATAGCAGATTTTCTCAAATTGGTCGTATGGGTGTATCCTTCAGATTCCATGTCCACTGGCCACCTGCTTTTTATAAAACAATACCGATTGAGTGGGGAGAGGGAGTTTGAATGCTTAACTGTTTGCGTTTTTCTTTGTTTAATGGAATTAATAAGTGTGTAATTGAAAACAGTCTAATACTCAGTTGACCTGCCTCCATGAGTCAATGCAGACATTTCTGGATTGACTTAAACAGCTTGAAGGAAGAGTATATTTTGGGGAAATATAATTGACTTTATACAATCTGCTGATGAACAGCAAGGCTTAATGAATGATAGCCTTAAGAAACCTCATTACAGTAGCTTGAATGGATGAGCTAGAAAGGGAAGCAAAATTTTCAAGAGGAAAGTTTCTGCTTAAACATGCAATTTTATAGATTAGTGTTGTTCCCATCCCCCCAGAGCTTTTGGTGGGGGGAAGACAATCAACATGCATGAATTCCAACATTCTTGGTAAACTTTTACTGATGATTTTCTTTTCTTAGATCTTTTTTTGCCTTAATTAGCTTAGCCTTCTTCTCCTGTTCCTCCCCCCCCCGCCCCCAAACTTTTAACTTCAAAATAATTACAGACCACAGAATAGACTCACGTAAAGTTGCAAAAAAATGTGTAGGGACATTTTATGCACCTTTGTTCCAGCCTTTTACAGTGTTAACATCTTGTATATCTGTAGTACAATATAAAAATCAGGAAGCTGATATTGGTACAAAGCACGGAACATATTCAGATTTCACCATATATACACTAATGTGTGTGTGTGCGTGCACGTGTGTAGTTTAACTATATCACATATGTAGCCTTGTATAACCACCACCATAGTCAAGATACTCAGCTGTACCACCACTACAAGACTCATGTTACCCTATTTATATCTGTATCCATCCCCTCCCCATCCCTAATCCAGCAACTGTTAGTCTCTCTCCATCTGTATAATTATGTTGTTTCACGAATGTTAGATAAACAGACTTCACAGTATGTACGTAGCCTTTCAAGACTGGCTTTTTTCATTAAGCACAATTTCTTTGAGGTTCATCTAAGTTGTTGCTAAAGTAATAGTTCTTTTTTATTGGTGAGTAGTATTCCGTGGTATGGATGTACCATGGTTTGCTGGACTATTCAGCCATTAAAGGACTTTTGGGTAGCTGGTTTTGACTGTTACAAATAAAGCTGCTATGAACATTCATATACAAATTCTTGTATGGGAATAAGGCTTTATTTCTCTGGGATAAATACCCAGGAGTGAAACTGTTAGTTTGTACGGTATGTCCATTTTCGAAAGGAACTGACATATTATTGTCCAAAGTGGCTGCTGAATCCTCACAATTTTTCTGATGGTTTTTCTCACCCATTTTGAGGAGTGTGTAGTGACAGCTCATTGTAGTTTTAATTTATATTTCTTTAATGGCTAATGATATTGAATATCTTTTCATGAGATTATTTGTCATTTCTGTATCCTCTTTGGTAAAATGTCTGTGGATGTCTTTAGGTTTTTTAATTTGGATTTTTCTTTAATATCGAGTTTTGAGAGGTCTTTAAATGTTTTATGTGCTAGTCCTGTATTGTATTTGTAATTTATAAACATTTTTCCCCAGTCTGTGATTTTTCTTTTCCTCTTCTTAACAAGATCTTAAAGAGATTTTCTTTCTTTTTCTTTTCTTTTTTTTTTAAAGATTTTATTTATTTATTTGACAGAGAGAGAGAGATCACAAGTACGGAAAGAAAGAGGCAGGCAAAGAGAGAGGGGGAAGCAGGCCCCCCGCTGAGCGGAGAGCCCGATATGGGGCTTGATCCCAGGACCCAGCAATCATGACCTAAGCCGAAGGCAGAGGCTTCAACCCACTGAACCACCCAGGTGCCCCTTAAAAGAGATCTTCTTAACAAGATCTTTCACAGAACAAAGTTTTGAATTTTGATGTGGTATAGTTTATCACTTTTTTTTTTTTTACTATAGAGCATGCTTTTAGTATCAAATCTAAGAACTCTTTGCCTAGGCCTATGTCTTAAAAATTGTCTATATTTTTTCGTGCTTCTTTTATAGAATTCACTATTTTGCCTAGAGATGTTTTTATTGTTCTTACTCCTATTACAGCCTTCATTTAAAAATACTTTCACTCCAGGGGCGCCTGGATGGCTCAGTGACCCGGTTAAAGTCTCTGCCTTTGGCTCAGGTCATGATCTTAGGGTCCTGGGATCGAGCCCTGCATCGGGCTCTCTGCTCAGCAGGGAGCCTGCTTCCCCCCCCTCTCTGCCTGCCTCTGCCTACTTGTGATCTCTCTGTCAAATAAATGAATAAAATCTTAAAAAAAAAAAATACTTTCACTCCATTCCATATTGCTCTAATTTAAAAATAATCACTGCACGGGTCATCAGAGTCATTCCTGTTCCAAAATTGGAGTCCTGTATAGAATGCATAGTCCTGTATAGATTATAATTCTCCTTAGTAAAGGAACTAGATCTGTTTCTGTTAAGGCAGCTTTTGTGGTATCTGTGTTCATGGTAAGCATGTACTTAGTCCACAGTTTTTATTAGATGCAGTTTTTTAGAATGGGTATATCCTTTTTTTCTTTTCCTTGCGGCGAGATTTTTGTGAAGGAAAAAAATATACCTGAGACATTTCTACTACTAAGACCTTTGCATGGATGACAGTCCTTCTTCTGCTTTTGTAAGCTCTGTAGTCAATAGTAATCCCCAAGCTTTTCCCAACTCCAAGTGTTTCCTTTATTTTTTTTTTTATTTTTTTTAAATATTTTATTTATTTATTTGACACACAGAGAGAGAGATCACAAGTGGGCAGAGAGGCAGGCAGAGAGAGAGGGGGAAGCAGGCTCCCTGCCGAGCAGAGAACCCTACGACGTGGGGCTAGATCCCAGGACCCTGAGATCATGACCCCAGCTGAAGGCAGAGGCTTTAACCCACTGAGCCACCCGGGCGCCCCCAAGTGTTTCCTTTAAAATTCACTGCAGAAGTGTACCTAGAGGAAGTGTTTTTTGTTGTTTTTTTCAGAGAGGGAGGGAGGGAGAGAGAGAGGAAGTGGGGAGGGACAGAGGGAGAAGGAGAGGGAGAATCTTAAACAAGGCTCAGTCTTACAACCCTCAGATCATGACTTGAGCTGAAATCAAGAGTTGGACACTTAACTGACTGAGCCTCCCAGGTGCCCTGGGGAAGTCTATATAGAGGTCTAAGGGCACCTGGGTGGCTCAGTCTGTTAAGCGTCTGCCTTGGGCTCAAGTCATGATCCCAGGATCCTGGGAGCAAGTCCCACATTAGGCTCTCTGCTCAGCCAGGAGCCTGCTTCTCCTTTTCCCTCTGCCTCTCACTTCTCCTGCTTGTGCTCTCTCTCTCTCTCTGTCAAATTAAAAAAATAAAATAAAATAAAATCTATATAGAGGTCTAGATGCTTATGCCATCAACATTTTGGTGATATTGAAGAATTCTGTGCCTTTAAGTGTTAGGAAAGGGTCATTGGGAGAAGTTTATAACTCGAAGTGCAGCATATTCTTTAATGCTAGAATTGTATGTTTTTATTGGATCCTGATAAAACACAGTAGAGGTGGGGCGCCTGGGTGGCTCAGTGGGTTAAAGCCTCTGCCTTCAGCTCAGGTCATGATCTCAGGGTCCTGGGATCGAGCCCCGCATCGGGCTCTCTGCTCAGCAGGGGGCCTGTTTCCTCCTCTCTCTCTGCCTGCTTGTGATCTCTCTCTCTCTCTGTGTCAAATAAATAAATAAAATCTTAAAAAAAAAAAAAACCACACAGTAGAGGAGTTACTGCACACACACACTTTGCCTTGCTTTTCCTCAGTGTTTTGTATGTTATGGGGTACTGAGTGTAGTTGGAGGCCTGGGTGTACCCATCTAGGTGAGAATGCTGCCTTTTCCTTAATTTCCTGCTGACTTTATGTGTGCTTTGAAATTCATAATCAAAAGCATGTTTTTACTACTTTTGATATGAGAACCACATTACTGTTTCTCATCAATATTCGTTACTTGACAAAACTCTACCTAAAGTTTCTTTCCCAGATGTATTCATTTATTCTCTATCACTGGACTAGATGACCTTCAGGTCTCCCTCAACCCTGAGAATCTGTGACAATTTCAGTCCTTAGATTTCTTTCTCTCTTTTTAATATGATCTAAAAGACATGAAAAATATTAAAGGATGCAAAATAGGAGTAGTTCAGTCAAGGAAGAGGAAATCAGTTCGTACTGGGTCTCTTCTATCACATAAATAAATCTGTACACTTGCTATGTAATTTGGTCTTTCTGAGATTTGCCCATTTTCCAAAATATAAAAGGAGACTCATCCTGTGAAGTACCGAGGTTGGTGGTTTCATTTCCGTAGGCAAGGTGAATTCTTCCGATAATATTCCATCTTACCATTCAGCACGGCAGGGGATTCTTATTGAGCAGAACCACGAAAATGGGAGAAAGTGGATTTTGACGGCCTCTACACAACTCTTTAAAATGTGTTATTTATTATTTGAGAATATCAGCAGTAAACCTCACAGTTTAAAAAAGACAGCCCTATTTTTACCAACACACAACTCTCTGTGCTGTTAAAAAACAGGTTACACACTTTGAGAGGAGACTAGTTCACGGCGACTTGTTTCTGAAGATTTAACCATTCTTACCTCTGAAAGTTGTATTTTCTTTAGGTAGCTTGCATGAAGCAGAGATCTGAAGATAAACATCAAAGATCTGCTAAACCAGTGGTGTGAATTCCACATGCCATATTTTCATAATAATGTCCTTTCAGAGAGCACAGAACAAAAACCAATTTGGGTGGTTGTTAGTTTCTTTATTCAGTGGTAGAAAACGGGACTCCAGGAAGGTTAATGTGATGTTTCTCTCCATCTCTTAGTGACTGGAGAGGAAGAGAACCAAGCCTGCGGTCTTCCTATGAAATTTAGTAGTCCAAGCCGGGCACAACATCCTCCCTGTGTTTCTTCCTAATGACTGTGATTGTGAAGGTGTTGTGTGTGATTTACTGGTCATTTTTTCTACTTATTGTCACAACATGTTCTGGGTCTTTCATGCAGACCTCTAAGCCTTAAAACGTAAAAACCAGAACAAAACAAAGAACCCTACTATGGGCAAGTGTCTCCCTCTCTCCCTTTTTTTTCCGTTTAGAAAAAATACTTCACGATGAAAACACAAACATACATGAATGGCAACTGAAAAATCATTGCTTCCTTCTAGAATACCACTAGGATTTGCATAAACCACTTGATTGTCTGGTAAATGATTATCTGCTCTGTCAGTCCCTGGGACTTTCAACATTAGGTTATTTGTATTTTTATAGATAAGGAAAGTTCTGAATTTGCAAGTGGGTATTTGTTAAACTCTTCAAGTAATGACAGTTTATGAAACTGGATTTTCCAAAAGTCTTTAAAAAGTCAATAAGAACATTTCCTCTCCTTATTGTGATAACCACATGAATAAAATTAAAGGCCTTGAAGGAGTTTGAATGTGTGCTGTGCATAGCTTGTTAATTATTTCCCTTTGGTAAGACTGAGATGTGTTAAGGCTAAAACCTCAAAATATACCACTTTGAGAACTGGAAAGGAAGTTTAAAAGAATTTCTATTATCACTTTTAAAGCATCCACAAGGAGACATTTACAGCAATAAAGAACAGAACCTGGCTGCTTCTCTGTGGTATTTGCTTGCTGAAGTAGATTACCCACGGTGGTTTGAGGGAGCGATTGATGTCATTCGGAGTTGGATTTTTGCTGGGGTCCAATTCTGGAAAAGCAGATTGACATTAACCTTCCTGTAATTAAGTACATATCCTGCTGACAGTGAAATAATAGCCACCTTCAAATGTATTTATTATTTTTTATCTAGCAACTGCAGCATAATTTATTAAACTTTGGCTTGCCAAAGCCTGGCAGTGTTACAGGTAAATTTGCATAAACCCCAAGTGATGCTTTTTCCTATATTTAATTTTCAGGTACAAATAGTTTGAAACAGTTTCTTTCATTTTGAGTTCACTAAAGCTGTGTTGAAAATTTTCATTTATTTCCATTTTATTTTTTGTGGTTTTCGGTCTTCTACCAAGTTTTTATCTAGGTATGGAAACCCTGAGGGCTTATCTTGATTATCTTTAGGTGACGTCAGTGCCTTCAGACTCAGAGGGATCACATTCAAAGCTGGTTAAGGACAGAATACTAAGTCTGATCTGTTACTGTCGGGATCATTGTGGCTGACAATTCTGAGGGGCCACGTGTGTCCATTTGATCCTCATAGCAATCTTGTGAGGTGTGTGTGGAGTCACATTTCCTTATTAAAAATTCTTATGGTCAGATGTGTTTCAGAATTCAGAATTTTTTGGAGTTTAGAAAGGTAATCAGGGATAATACCACATATGATACAAAATCTACAGTGAGGTCTGGGAAAGCACCTCAAAAACAAGCCCATTAATATTTCTTCAGGGAAATGTATGAGTAGTCACCCAGAGTAGAATAAATAAAAGCCATAAATACTTTCATGTTAATTCAAATCAGGTCTTGCCCCCAAATGAGGTTGGGCATCATCTTATGAAAACATCTTTGTGTCTTTCTGAACTTTTGGTAAATACCAAATAAAGTTAATAGCAAGTGACAAAATTTTGCCCTTGTTCTGGAGAAATAGAAATAGCTCGGTACTTTCTCTTCCTGCTGTACACTTTTGGAGAACCTCCTCCTCTTTATTATCCCCCACGAATTATACTGACTACTTAGGCAGTAATTACTCTTCTGCTTTCTGCAGATAGTAAATTTCTCAAAGCTATGCAAGAATGATACTTCATACTGGATGAATGGAATTTAACAAGATGAAACATCACAAGGAAAAACAAAGTTCAAACTGTGGGGATGGAGGCATTGTGTCTTAGCTGACAGGCATTTAGCTATATGTTAAATGAACTGACAATGTGAAGAGGCTACTAGCAATGTGAATGCACGGCAGCTACACAGCAGGAGTGCAGTATTTGGAATGTGAGAGTTAGTCCAATTTCACGGGATCCAGACCATATCTGGGGTCTTGGCTTCATTTTTGGATGGTATATTTTAAAGGGAGATGCAGGCAGTGTGAAATCTTTTCCAGGTAGATTGAGCAGGAGGTTGGAAACACTTGAAGCTATGTCATGCAAAGCACAGGTGGAATAATTGGGCAAGTTTAGTTGAAAGTTTTGCCAGCTTCTAGCAGTATTTGACTACCGTACCTGCTTAAATGAGTAATTTTAGCTTCTGTCAATTGGCCGCCAGCTGTATGCCCCATCCTAAGCTGTTAAACATTTGGGATACAAAGATGAAAAGACAGGGGCCCTGCCTTTCATGGGCTTCATGTCTAATTGGACACAGAAATGTACACAGCTATTTCTTTTTTTTACACAGCTATTTCTAATCCAATATAAGTCACAGTCCAGAAGCAGCACAGAGAAATTATGACTAACTCTCTGTGGTGATGGGAGATGGAAGGCTAAAGCCTTCAGAGAGAAACTGAATTCCAAGCTGGGTTTTGAAAAAGAAATTTAAGTGAGTGAAATAAAATTGAGGAGGGACAGCATAGGCTTGTTCAAATATTTGGAAAGCTGTCCTGTGTAAGAAGGATTGAAATTATTCAATATGATCTCAGGGGCTCAGGGACCAGTTGGGGAAATGTACAGGGAGAGAAATTTAAAAGAAGTCTTTAATAGAGCTGTCCAAAGGTTTCTTTGGAATGTTCAGAGTTCCTAGTCCCTGGATGTGTTAAAGCACAGATAAGCCAATTGTTGGTTTTCTATTGCTACAATAGAACATGGTGGGGGCAGAGTGTCACGCAATGGATAGAATGAAAAACATAGTGAAGGGCTTAAGGGCATGGGTTCTAAGAATCCGGCTTGAGAACGGGTTATTTTACCTACTGGCTCTGTGACCTGAGCTCGGATTGTTACGAAGTTCATATTATCATGTTCAGAACAGCCCTTGATACATAGTAAGTGCTAAATAAGTAGCTTATAAATATTAGCTATTATATTTTTTTCTTCAAAGATTTTATTTATTTATTTGAGAGAGAGAGAGAAAACATGAGAGGGGAGAAGGTCAGAGAGAGAAGCAGAGTTGCTTAACCAACTGAGCCACCCAGGTGCCCCAAATATTAGCTATTATTGTTGTCATTGGATGTGTGGTTGACATACCCTTTGAAGTCCATCTCACCTTGAAAGCCTGAATTTCTGCCAATTTCTACAGCATTTTCAAAGACACTGGTACTGCACAACTCTCTCTAACTCATGTTTTTCTTTGTCTCCTAGATAAAGTGGCCTCATGAAAAGGAATGCCTATCCAAATATCAGAATTAGAGATCATGGATGAAGATCGGTTAATTGAAGAAGTCTTGGATAAGTTTGTTAATTGTCATGAACAAACGTATGAAGAATTTCTGAACACTTTTACTCATCTTTCAAAAGGTAAAACGGCAAGGAAACTTTCTACAGCAGTAGAGATAAATTTTATTATAATTTCATGTCTTTGCTGCCTTTTCAAAAAGACTGTGCAGTAAGCATCCATTCATTTCTTTCTTTTAGGGGCACCTGGGTGGCTCAGTGGGTTAAGCCTCTGCCTTCAGCCCAGGTCATGGTCTCAGGGTCCTGGGATCAAGCCCCACATCAGGCTCTCTGCTCAGCAGGGAGCCTGCTTCCTCCCCTCCCCCGCCTGCCTCTCTGTCTACTTGTGATCTCTCTCTCTGTCAAATAAAAATAAATAAAATCTTCATTTCTTTCTTTTAATCAGCTGTAAATACCAACATTTTTATACAACCAAGAGTTATATTATGGAGTCAGAGCCATTGCATTTGAGAATCAAAAGAGACCTGAGAAATCATTTGGTATAATTCTTTATTTTTGAAGAAATGTAACTGCAAAGAGTGGAGGTTTTTTTTAAAATGTATTTAAAGCTTTTAAGACATACAGCATAGAACATAGGCTATGGAGTTACACTGTATCCATTTGAATCCTGGCATTGTCACTTTCTGGGTATGTGACCTTGGGGGAGGGGTTTGAGTTAAGGGGGGTAATAAAAGTACCATAAAGGTTGAAGATTAATTGAGGCAGTCCAAGTCAAACTCTGAGCTTTGTGGCGGAACTCTTAAATACTTAAGGAATGCTAGGTATTGTGTTGTTCTCATTGTTATGATGATGCTGTTGGAGTTTCTATCAAATGGAAACAAAGTGATAAACTAAAGCCTAAAGACCACACCCATGTTGAATGTTTCATTATGTGTCTTGTGTTTTTCCAGTTGAGCCAACATTTAAAAGTTGGGAAATTTTACATAAAAATATTGACTCAGTTTTGTTTGTTTCTGATTAAGAGAGAAGACCTGTTGTTATGACTTATTTCCCTGACGGCAATAGCAGCTAGAGCTTGGTAGCCTTTGCACTATGAGCCCCTGTTTGTCACACCCTCTGGCTCTAACACATCTAGCCTTGCCAGCTTCATTCATCCACATGGCTTCTGCAGGCGTTATAGTTTGTCATCTTTCTTCTGGGTTCTGCTTCCGCTGGCCTGCTACTGGCTTGCTCTCAATCTGGTCCTTTGTGGGTCATCGATCCACCTGTGTGAGGCAGTTGGTTCTCCACCTTACTGCACTTTGGACTCACCAGAGGGTATTGTAGAGCATGGTGATTCTGGGGCCCCCTCTGAGTCTTACCGGGCCCAGACATCCGTATTTTGTAAAAAATTCCTCTGGGGATTCTAGTGTGTACCTGATTGAGAACCCAAGAGTTTCGGTGGTGACACTTGTCAAGATACTCGACTCGTCAAGATACTCGACTAGCTGATTTTAAATCATGACTCACGTGTCCTTAACAAATGTGTAAGAAAGGTATTTACAACGAAGAAAAGGAAAAGTGATCTACCTTGCTTCTTTCGCAAGATAGTTGGAATATCGATATTTGTTTTGTTTACAATTTTAAACTGTGGACTATGTTTTTGTTTACACTTAATGGAAAAACTAGGTAATATCTAGTTTACTTTGGGGCTGTGGATGATCTATTTGGACAGGATAAGAGGATCAAATGAATCTTGGTTAATGGCCAAATCATCTTTTGGTCTGTGAACTTGGGTTTAGGAAGATGTTTGCCTTCTCTGAGCCTAATGATTTTGTTCCATGCTCCCTGTACCTAAGAGAGCAGCGTGAATGGTTGGGGTGGGGGGCTGAAAACAAGTCTAATGCTAGCAGAATACATTCTGAATGCCAGTGGCATTTTGGTAATCCAAATTATTTTGTACATTACTTGTAAAGCTGACTTTATTTTCATATTCTGAAAAAGTAAGAACTTCTTGCAAGCACTTGGATATTTTAAAGAGGTGATAAGGTTTTTGTTTTGAGGGTAAAGGGTATATTCTGTTTTCAGATTTCTGTTAGGTCATTACATGCTGAGAAAGGAACTGTTGTAGATGTAGTGACTTCATTGTGAGTTCAGTTTTGGGCCCCAGATTGAGCTGAACTAAATGATGATGCAAGTCACATAAACTGCATCTCCAAGCACACTCTTTTTTTTTTTCTCCTTTCAAAATATCCCTCGGCGCCAGTTCACATTATAAACTAATGACCTGAAAAAATTCCTCTTAAAGCACAAAGAATTGTGAGTGCAAAAATGTGTCTTCAATCAGTAAGCGTCCTTGTCCCCCCTGAAACATTTAAGTACCTTCTGAAAAACCAGACAGCCTGTAGGGACAGCCAGGGCATCGAGTGACAGCCTGCAGAATTGATCGAAGTGATTGTGGTTAGTTCTGTTTTAAGGAATACATGAAAGCTGTTTCTTTAGACATTGCCCCTTCTTTCCAGCCCTTCATCTGTCTTGGTGTGCTTGGTTTTGCTGATGTGTAGAATCTTCTCTCTGTGAAAGAGGTTATTACCACACACGCTCGTGTGCATTTCTTTTTTTTTTTTTTTTTTTTTTGTGTGCATTTCTTGAGAGTTTGGTTTCTCAAGTGTATTACGATTTCCCTTGATTGACTGTTCTATTTATTTTATAATAGTTATATGCCAGAATGCTTATAGGATTCATTTTCTTTCCAAGAGTGTTAAAAGGGTCAGTAATCCTGTTAAAAATATTTCCCTGGAAAAAATTAAACTATAGCCTGATTGAGAGAAATTCACATCATTGCTTCAGACTGTTGGAAATCACTGGAAACTGTAAATATTGTAGCAAAATCCTTGCTCCGGTACATTGATGTTGATCATGTTTTGCAGGTTTTCTTTTTTTTAAAGCAACTCTGTTTTTTTTAGGTCATGGTACATACTCGATAATAAATACAATGTTCTATCAAAATGTTTAAAGAGACACATTAATTATTTGTCTTAAACGAACAGTTATAATTGAATTCTCAGTAGTGTCATCAGTTCAAGAGAGTAAGACCAAGTCGTGAGATTTGTATTAGAAAATCAATGTGCAGATTTTGGTTTTATTCATTATTGGTGAAGATGTTATTATATTGTTGATATTATTGTGGATAAGATAAGAGGGCCAAGTTTCAATCTTTGGCATCTCAGTTTCTTTGGCATCTCAGTGAATGTGATTAATTTACAGGTTTAAAAAACAATTTTTTAAAAAATTTATTTATCAGAAAGAGAGAGAGAGAGCGAGAGAGAGCATAATCGAGGAGGAGGGGTAAAGGCAGAGGGTGAAGCAGGCTCCCCACTGAGCAAGGAGCCTGATGCAGGGCTTGATCCCAGGACTCTGGAATCATGACCTGAGCCGAAGGCACCGACTGAGTCACCCAGACATCCCTAATTTACAGGTCTTTCTAAACTATCCATCTAAAGGAAGAATGTGTTTTCCCCTCCTTGTCTGACATATTTCTATCATTTGCTTAAGTTTATAAAAACACAGATGTCAAAATGTATTTGATTTTCTGTTAACGCATTTATTCATTTATTCACCTCATGGTCTATGTATTGTTTTAGGTGATGAGGATCCAAAAATAAGATATGTTTTCAATCTCATAGTATAGGAGGGAAGATAAATAAGTAGACAAAAAGTTAAACGAATGTACGATCAGTACCAGAATGGAGGAAAACGCAGAGTTCTGTGAGAGCTCACAGGAGAACCATACAGCCCCTACTTGGGTGGGGAGGACTGAATAATCTATCTACCCATTGAGAGGATGCCGGCGGTGAGTCTGCAGTAACCACTGAACCAAAAATTGCCTTGGGTCCTAAGACAAATAAAATAGAATGCAGGAAGTTTTGTCAGATAAGAGCCAAATTGAAAGATGTTAAAAATGTCTCCATTGTTGGTTGTCCTTTAGATCATGTTTCCATTTGTTTTAGTACTAATATATATATATATATATATATATATATATATATATATATATATATATATATATTCTTTAAATAATATATGGTGGAGGTGGAGATGTAGCCTTGTTTTAGTAAGGGTGAGAGTTATATCTAATTTCCTTTCACACCAAGATTACCACACGATCTGATTTGGGAGCCATCTGCTCCCGTTTTTTAGAGTGTTAGTTGCTACTCATATTGTGGTCACACAGAAATTATATATTTAAGAAGCTAGTTACTTAGAAATGGATATTCAATCTTTTTAAGTCCATTTGTTATATATAGTAGAAACCTTGGGGGGGGAGGTTTACAGCAGTTATATCTAACTCTCCCTTTCTGTTTCTCTGTCTCTCTGTCTCTCTCTGTCTCTCTCTCTCTCTCTCACACACACACACACACACACACACACACACACACACACACACACACACACAGATATACCTGTTACTGTTCTGATTTTGTTCTTCAGGCTACATAATTAATTTTCATTAAAGTTATCCACTTGACCAACTCTTTAACTTAAAATAGTTTGGAAATTGAAATGAATCTACTGTGATTTTATGATTAACTATTAAATAATTCTTTGTTTTTCATTCTCTCCTTTTAATCTTAGAACACGTAGGATCCTTCCCGAGTGATTCTGCCAGTTTCTGTATTACCACATAACAGCTTTCTATGCACTGCTATATTTATCTACTTTAACCTGCTTTCCTATGTCTAGATCAAAGATTTTGTTTCTGATTTCAATGTGTGATTTTGTTTCTAGTTCTCTTTATGCTCTTCTCATTTCACTTGCAATACTTTGTGCTTTTAGTGTTTTATTATTTTTTCAACATGTCTTTGAAAAAAAGCCCATCAACTCAACATCCCTCTTCCTTCATACTTGTTAATATAAGAATTAAATTCCCCCTGAGGTAGAACATTTCAGGACAAATAGCCAGTGCCTGTGGCTTTATAAACTGGTGGTGGTCTGGCCTTTGATTGTTCCAAACTCTTAGGGTTTTGAAACCTCTAAATAGGTTTCAATTTTTCTTAGATTTTAGTAATCTTATGTAATCATAACAGAGTGTAATCCATATTTATTACTGTATTCACTTTTAGTTCTATAAGGAGCTATACCAATGCTCTATCACCATGGCAAAGTTCAGGAATGTACAGTTACCATATGATGTGATCACTAGGTCAGCATCGTCTAATATGGAACCACTATCCCATGGGGCAAGGAGTTGAGTACTTGAATTGTGCCTAGTGCTGCCCACTGAGTTTTAAATTTCACTTAATTTTAATTAGTTTAAGCTTAAATAAAAATATTGCTACTGAGTTCAGTTATTGGAAAACTTTTTTTTTTTAAAAGATTTTATTTATTTGAGAGAGAGAGATATCACAAGTAGGCAGAGAGGCAGGCAGAGGGAGAGGGAGAAGCAGGTGCCCTGCTGAGCAGAGAGCCTGATGCGGAGCTCGATCCCAGGACCCTGAGATCATGACCTGAGCTGAAGGCAGAGGCTTTAACCCACTGAGCCACCCAAGTGCCCCAGTTATTGGAAAACTTTTAAATGTATTTGGGACAACTTAGATGTATGAA